>CM076900.1:26308240-26813240 GCA_039519145.1 Kokia cookei
ACCTTAAGTAACACCTCACAAAATGAGAGAAAATAAGAATGAATGAGAATATACCTCTAAAAGGTAGATGATCAACAATTAAGCACTCTCACACAAAGTTAGAGCACCTAAAAGAACGATTGCAAAACTTAATCGACAAGTGTGTACAAGAAATACTTGGTAAAAGATTGAGAAAAGATTGAAAAATGAGTTCTTAGAAGTTAAGCACTTGTTTCTTGTCTTTCTTAACTTCAATGGGGAGCGTTGACCTTGTATTTAAGTCCTCTAACAACCTTGTGGACATTTGTAGCTGTTAGAAATAAAATAGAGTCGTTACAACCATTAAAACCAGCATTAAATGCAGTTAGCAGCTTCGTTGTTCCGGTAAAATCCCACTTGTATCGGTAGAAGACTTTGCAAAATATGATCGTTGGAGTCGTTGTATCGGTAGAGGCTTCATTGTAACAGTAGAACTCCGAGGGTTTCATTTGGTATCGGTAGAAGTGCAGGGGATGGTGCACTTTGGCTATTGACTTGACTTGTTTCAGTAGATGTCTTCCAATTATAGGTAGAATTGAAGTTGTATCGGTAGACTGGACCAGGGTATCGTAGAAATCCCAAGCCAAGACTTCCTTGCTCAACGGAGTTTGTTCTACCGATAGAAGTCTTGTTTGTTTCGGTAGAGCCAAGAGTTGTATCGGTAGATGTCCTAGTTCTACCGATAGAATTTTTAAGCTTTCTTAAGGTCTTTCTACCTTGAGTTCTACCGATACTTGTCCTACTAAGTATCGGTAGAAGTCCTTCAGACTTCAAAATTTTGTCAAAAACTAAGTTATTTCAAGGCTTGATAAATGTTTATTTTGTCCAACACTTTGAAAATAATTTTACGGACTTATAAACAAGTTTTGCAAATTCTTGTAGGAGATTTTTAATATACTTTTTGTTATATCAAAATACTTGAAAAACTAGAGCTAACAATCTCCTCTTTTTTGATATAACAAAATATTTTGAAAAAAATTTGCTAACTCCGCCTATCTTAAACATTATTTTCAAAATAAGCTCCTATTTAGAAAAAGTTTTAGATGTTATTTCATTTAAATTTCCAACTTGAAGAATTTGACTTTAAGAGTTAAGTTGAAAATTAATTTAAGCAAAATTTGTATTTTCTCCCTTTTTTTGTAATATAAAAAAGAATATAAGCTTGAAAAACTAGGGGAATTAGTGCAGAACACTTAAACTAAAACGAATAAACAAAAATAACAATTAAAGAAAAATGATGCATAAACAAGTAGATAGCATAACACATAAAGGCAGTATGTTTGAACCAAAAACATTCAAAAGCAAGGAAAGTAAGAACATCCCAAAGCAACCAAATCTTTAATCGATAAAAAGAAAATTAATATCGTAAGAAAGAAAACCAAACAATTCCAAAATTGTAATGTAATCCAACGAAAAAATGTAGAACTCAACCAAGAAATGAAGTCCTAATCGTTCGATAGGGGAAATCGACAGGCCAACTCATTTAAGCGCTTGTCTAATTGATAGTAGCGATCATCAATGTGGGCAGTCAATGAATTAAATCGTGCATTGACTTACAATGACAATCCATTGATCACCTCGAGTAAGCGTACGATGTGCGGAGATAACGGTGGGAGGAAAGCTGGATGTTCCTCATGTAAAGGCGGAGATAGTTGAGGATTGGTGATCGAACTTTCGGACCCAATTTCCCTCATCTTCAAGCTTTCAATTGTAACTATGTGTGGTCGAGATATTAATGAAGGAGTTAATGAGACGACCGGGGTTTACACTTACGTTTATGCGAAGGGTGCAAAAGATATGAGATAGAAAAGTACCGTAACGTAAGGTTTTGTTAGTAGAAATCGATAATCTTACGATCTCAAGAAGATTCAAAAAAATAATGGAAGCTAAGTTTAGGAGATGGTCGATTATAAAGCAATGCCACATCCAATAATTGGTCTAACGAAAGCCATAATGCTTGTTGGTTGGGGCAATGATCCAAGTGAAAATAAGGTGGAGGATACAATAATGAAGGTCAATGTCGTTGCCTACATAATCATTCGGCCTAATTAAGGAGGTGTCATATTGGTCGGTATGATGATCATCACCTTTATTGGTGATAGAAAGGTAAGTAGAGAGGATGTTGACCGAGATCGTAATCTCTTGGCCCATGATGAAAGAGGTGATAGAGTTAACTAGATGAGTGTTCAGATTGTGTTTAAGTTTAGCGTTAGAGTAAAACGCCCAAATAAGGTTTTCATTGCAAGGACCCCTAAGTTGGAGACAACCAAGCCAACCTCAATCGTAGAGTTGATCGAGGTATTCAAATTTAAGGGTATTTGCTAAGAAGTTTAGATTAACATGACGAGAGATTTGAACTTGACGAGTTGCAAAATAGGTGATAAATTTTTCGAGAGCATCGCTATCCTCAAAACATTCAATTATCAAAGGGTGATCTAAGGGAGCAGAAGAGGATTCACCTCTAGCGTGTTTAGATGCGGGACGCTTATGAGATGTATAGGGAGGCATTTTATCTAATGGAAGGGTAGATTAAAGGTTAATGGTTCGGGTAAAGATGTACCAATTTTTGAGATCGAAATACACCGATAGGGGTGAATTGGTTTTTAAAAAGTTTTTGATAATTCTGAGAAAAACAAATGACTCAAGAATTTATAGTGGTTCAACCTTAATTGCCTACGTCCACTACCTTAGCTTTCCTCAACTAAGGGTTTTTCAAATCCACTAGATTTGAACCTTGAAGGAAAAAGTTTAACCTTTCAAATCCCTACATTTTCAAAGATAAGATAGAACCACTTCTCCTCAAGGTTTTTTTACCTAAAACCTTAAGTAGCACCTCACAAAATGAGAGAAAATAAGAATGAATGAGAATATACCTCTAAAAGGTAGATGATCAATAATTAAGCACTCTAATACAAAGTTACAACACTTGAAAGAATGATTGAAAAACTTAACCCACAAATGTGTATAAGAAATACTTAGTAAAAAGATTGAAAAATGAGTTCTTAAAAGTTAAGCACTTGCTTCTTGTCTTTCTTAACTTCAATGGGTAGCCTTGACCTTATATTTAAGTCCTTTAACAACCTTGTGGACGTTTGTAGCCGTTAAAAAAAAATAGAGTCATTGCTACCATTAAAACCAACATTAAATGCAGTTCTCAGTTTCGTTGTTCTGGTAGAAGCCTACTTGTATCGGTAAAGGACTTTACAAAATATGATCGTTGGAGTCGTTGTATCAATAAACGCTTCATTGTAACGGTAGAACTCTAACGGTTTCATTTGGTGTCGGTAGAACCTATCAGAGTATCGGTAAAAGTGCAATGGATACTTGTCCTATTAAGTATCGATAGAAGTCCTTCAAACTTCAGTTTTTTTTTCAAAAACTAAGTTATTTCAAGCTTTTTAAATGTTTCTTTTGTCTAATACTTTGAAAATAATTTAAAGGACTTATAAACATTTTTTGGAAATTTAAGTAGGGGATTTTTAACATATTTTTTCTTTTATCAAAATACTTGAAAAACTAGAGCTAACATGTATAAATCATTTACCTTAGCTAAGTATTAAGTTTAAATCATTAAGTTAAATCCTTGGATTATGCACATATGTTATAACTTGTGTTGATTATAGGAACTTATAGTTGATTTTGATACTGACTTGAGTTGTTTCGACAGAACTCAGAAAAGTATCGATAAAAGTATAGGGAACGAGGGACTCTGGTTATTGACTTGAGTTGTTTCAATAGTATCCATTAGAGTATCTATTGTACTCTAAGTTGTTTCGGTAGTTTGGACCTGGGTATCGATAGTAGTCCCAAGCCAAACCTACTTAGCTTACTAGAGTTTGTTATATCGGTAGAAGTCTTAATGGTTTCGGCATAAGTTATCGTTGTAAGGTAGAACACTAAGTTGTTTCGGTAGTAAACTGCAATATTTTCCTATGTTATTCCAATATGGGTTCTACTGATACTTTCTCAACTAAGTATTGGTGGAAGTCATCAGGATTAGAAAATTTGTTTCAATTTTTTTAATAGTTCAAATTAATTATTAAAAGTCATTTTTGCGAAGATAAAAAAATATAGGGCTTTAGAAACCTAAAATTTTTTCAAAAGCATGTACTATCCGTGGTAACATTCTTTCTGCTCGGGCCCAGTGAGCGAACTAGGAAAAGGGGTGTTACATTAATTCTATGCAAAAATGTCTAATGGAGTTCTGGGTCACTTTAGTGACTAATGTGACATTTCGGATATGGGTCAGGCCATCCCGATCAGGTTTGGGGTGCCACATTAGTTGACGATTGGGGAAATGCTCAATCTTTGATGTTGAATTATAGGGTATTCTAGATGGTCTATGACTGTTGCAGGGAAAGCAATGTGATAAAGTGTTGATACAAACAAACATTTTAGAGGCTATTAAAGCTATCTAAGAATTGAAATCAAGGCCCTCTAACTCGATGTTAATCAGGCGTATTCACCACCTCTTGAAGAATGTAGGGAATTAGGCACTAGAATACATCCCTAGAGAAGAAAATAGAGAAGCAAATCGAATGGCCAAAATAACATTTAATAGGGAGAAAGGGTTGCAATTGTTTGCAGAATGTCCCTTTTTTTAGTTTAATTGGACGTAATTTTATCTTTTTTTCTTCACCAAAAAAATGACACATGGAAGTTTTTTTATAAACAATAATGTTTACATGAATAATGGTTTGAAAACTTAATTATCTCCACTAATATCTAAACTTTTATTGTAATAATACTAACTAAATTTGGAATAATCGCATTACACAGTTGCTAATGTATTTCAATAAGTATTTACTTTGGTTCAATCATCTTCAGCTTTAATCAAGTCCATCAAGAATCTTGTGATATTCAACTTTGCAAAATTTAGGTCCATCACGAATCTCGTGCCCCAAGGGTGCAATTAATGGGATAAGGTTCAGTAGACCTTTATCAAATACATTGAAGTTCTCATTGGTGTTAATATATTTTAATAAGTATTTTCTCTAATTCAATCATCTTCTACTTGATTTAAGTCCATCAAGAATCCTGTGATATTCAACTTTGCTTGATTTGGATCCATCAAGAATCTCGTGTCCCAAGGGTGGTTTTAGTGAGACAAGGTTCGATCAACTTCATGGAATACACCACTTTAATAACTAGAATCATTGTCGCACCAAGATTACCATCAACTTGTGTTCATCGTAATCGACACATCATCCATTAAAGGGTTCCCTTGACAACATAACCTTTATGAAACTTGTGATTGCATAAGCAATGCCAACTTAGTGCTCTATTTATACTTGAACTCATAACCGCATAACTATAAAAAAGGAAATGAAATCTCCATGTGAAGATACACTCCCCAAACAGAATTGAAATTTGTCGATGTTCGAACTCCACCGAATCACCATTAAATAAAACATACTTTGAACCTATCAAAATTTCTAACTATAACACGAACAAAAATTTAAGATAAATATTCTTCTCCTTCCCTTTTCTTAATAATTAGTTTTTCCCTTCTCTTTCCATTTCCTTCATTTTGAAAAAATTTGGGGAAAAAATGGTCATTTTTTCCTTTATGTTTTCTCAGTACTGATGTTCCATCAGGGATAGTATATATAGCCTGGTAGTGTTGGCAATAAGAAAGCCATCACACATGAAAAAACAATTTTTATAATTTCCTAGCACTAATGTCGAAAATAGGAAGGTTGACACCAAAAAGAAATGTTGACATCAATGTCAGCAATTGGAATGCCGACACAAAAATTACTTTTGAAAATTTGAACTAGTGCTGGCAAAGTGAACGCCAACACCTATTAAAATATTATTATTATTATTATTTTTTTAATCCTGGTATATGAATATTTTTAATAGGTATTTGAGAAAAATACATACTAATGTCGACGGTCATAGTGCTAACACCAAAAAATAATTTTTTAATGGACCGAGCAATCATGGGATAATGATTAGGGGGTGATGGAGGATGGTGTCGATGGTAAGATGGTCAACATCTAAGTGCATTGTAGAAAACAAGTTATTTTCGTACAAGATTTTGCACTTGGTTCATTTTCTTAAATAATCATTTTTTTTTGTTCAATTTTGAAAAAAAAGTCTTAAAAACACCAAACTAATCCATTATAAAGTAGAATCAAACTATTACAATAGAAACAAATAAAGAACCGAAACAATTTAGACTGAAATTGAATAATTACCTAACTGGACTAAAACCCACACATAACAATAGCACATGTTGAGACTCAAAGACATGCACATATAATTGTGTATGATAGGTCTCGTACCTGAATAATCAAGACTTTTTGTACTAATTTCACCTCAAAGAAAGTGTTCACCAAGACAAAATCTCGTTAGAAATATCATATAATCTCCCATAAAATTTAAAAATATTCTTTTCTTCATTCATTTTCAAAAATTTTAACCTGGTAGTTAGAATTTTTAATTTAGACATTTGAGCAATTACATTCCTTTCAAGTTATAACATATAAGCTTTGGAGTTTCCTTAATTCTCTCTCTTCTCATCAATAATATACTTATTTTTCTCATTAACCTTTGTTAAGTTATCTATTGCAATGATACCAAGTCAAGTCCACCCTTCCTCAACAATTTCATTTGCAATTTCATCAATTGAAAATACAAAGGTCTTTGTACGAGTTTTTCAATATTGTTTGAAAACCCAACTAGTAATTAGGCTTGAGAATGAAACTTCCTTCTTTTGTCATGGGCTAGAGTTCAAAGTTCATGACCATTGCACCAAATGTGTCCCAAGGAGGTCTATAAGTCAGATGGATATCATTTGGCCCAGCTATTGGAGAAGCCTATCAAATTGAAGCCTGGCCCAATGATGAATATATGACAACATAGACTACCTTGGCAAATAAGGGAACTAATCTTAGAAAATTGAATGAAATCCTTACATTTGATTTGATTTGATTATGTAAATTGATTATGTAATCTTGTAAATCTTTAAATTTAAGGGATAGACTAATCTTGTCTGTCGATGTAACTTGATCTTGACCGTTGATTTTGGGGGAGATCAATTATAAATAGAGAGCCCCCTCACTTTTAATAACTTCATCCATTGTTTCATTGTATTTGTATTCTTTGAGAGAAAGTAATACAATTAAAAGCATTTACTCAAACATCTCTCATGCATTGTTTTTTGTGGCTATTCTGTTCTTTTGAGCATTCTTCTTTTGGTTTTTGTGGCTATTCTGTTCTTTTGAGCATTCATCTTTTGGCTAAGTTGCTTTCACCATATAAATTGATGTCTTGGAGGAATTGTAACGACCTGAAAGTCAATGGTGTCGAATAGTGTATTTTTTGGACTCTGTATCTGTGAACTGGACCCGTAAATATTTAATAAAAATATTTACGGAGTTGATTTGTAGGCTGATTGATTTTTCGAATAAGAAATTTTAACTGTTCAGTGCTTAAATTAAGTATGGGGTCTAAATTGAATAATTGATAAAAATGCAATTTATGAAAGAATTATTAATTGAAATAAATAGGAAGTACTAAAGTGGCAATTAACCAATTAAGGTTGTTAGTGCCGCTTAAATGAGTAAATTTTTTTTGGTGAATAAAAGAGAATGCTTAAATGGTGGGAGTGGGTGAAAGAAACATAATTGTTTCTTCATTCTCAAACCATCGATGCATGGGAGGAAAAAGGGGAGTCGTTTGGGGCAGAGCAACAATATGGTTAAAAATCGGGTAGATATTAAAGATAGTGCAAATAGATTTGAGGCTCGAGCACCTACCAGGACTTATGCTATTCGAGCTAAAGAAGAGGCTACTGCACCTGATGTTGTCATTGGTATATTCTATATTTTTTATGTAATTGTGTATGCTTTGATTGACCCAGGGTCAACTCATTCATATAGCTGTACTGCATTAGCAACTGAAAATATGTCTGTCGAGTCAACTGAGTTTGATATTCAAGTTACAAACCCATTGGGTCATAGTGTCATAGTTAAGTTGGTGTGTCGTAAATGTTCACTGAAAGTTCAGGGTAGTGAATTTCGTATTGATCTAATGCTATTACCTTTCACCAAGTTCGATGTGATCTTGGGTATGAATTGGTTATCTGAGCATGATGCGGTGGTTAACTGCAAAAAAAGACGGATTGATTTGAAATGTCAGGTAGGTGAAATGGTTACAGTTGAGTCCGGTAAATTGAATAGTGATGTTAGAATAATTTAGCTATTTCAGCCTAGAAAATGGCCCGTAAGAGATGTAAGGCATTTCTAGCTTATATACTTGATACTCGAGAATTAGGGACAGAACTGAATCAGGTACCAGTTGTTAATGAGTTTATAGATGTGTTTCCTGAAGACTTATTGGGATTGCCTCCGATCAGAGAAGTGGAGATTAGCATTGATTTGATACCTAGTACTACACCGATATCAATTCTACTGTATAGAATAGCACCAAATGAGTTGAAAGAACTTAAGACATAGCTGCAATAGTTACTGGACAGAGGTTTTATTCGCCCGAGTGTATCGACTTGGGGTGCACTAGTATTGTTTGTTAAGAAAAAGGATGGTTCTTTGAGAATGTGTATAGATTATCAACAGTTGAACAAAGTTACAATAAAGAATAAATATTCGTTGCCTCGTTTTGATGAGTTGTTTGATCAGTTGAAAGGTGCAACTATGTTTTCCAAAATAGATCTTAGATTGAGATACTATCAGATGTGAGTAAACAACTGTGATGTTTCGAAGACTGCATTCAGGACTCGATATGGACATTATGAATTTCTGGTGATGTTGTTTGGGTTGGCTAACGCTCCGGCAGCATTTATGGATTTAATGAATTGACTCTTTCAGCCCCAATTGGATAGATTTGTAGTGGTATTTATTGATTATATATTAATCTATTCCAAGACAAAGTCAGAGCATACTCAGCACTTGAGAGAGGTGTTGCAGATTTTACGAAGAAATCAGCTGTACGCGAAATTCAATAAATGTGAGTTCTGGCTTTGAGAGGTTAGATTTTTTGGTCATATAGTATCTTCTATGGAATACGGGTCGATCCGAGCAAGGTTTATGCTATTCTTAACTAGAAGATTATGAAGAATGTTTTAGAGGTATGTAGTTTTCTAAGATTGGTGGGTTATTACCGTCGATTTGTTAAAGATTTCTCCATAATAGCTCTACTGATGACAAAGTTTCTTTAGAAGAATGTTCAGTTTGTTTGGTTAAAAAAGTGTCAATAGAGTTTTGATCAATTAAAGAAAATGTTAACAAAAGCTCTGGTATTGACACAACTTGAGATAGGAAAAGAATTTGTTATTTATAGCAACACGTCACTGAATGGGCTGGGATGTGTACTGATGCAAGATGGGAAAGTGATAGCATATGCTTCCCGACAGTTAAAATGCATGAGAAGAATTATACGACCTAAGATTTGTAGTTAACTGCTATTGTGTTTGCATTGAAGATTTGACGACACTATCTTTATGGTGAAAGATGTCATATATTTACAGATCATAAGAGTTTGAGGTATTTGATGACTCAAAAAGAATTGAACTTGAGGCATCGTCAATGGCTAGAATTATTGAAAGATTATGATATTGTGATTGATTATCATTTGGGAAAAGCTAATGTTGTTGCTGATGCCCTGACCTGGAAATCGTTATTTGCATTGATTGCGTTGAATGCACGTTTGTCTTTGGAGGGTAATGGTTCTATTACGGTTGAACTCCGAACAAAGCAATTATTTTTACAACGGATTCGGGAACTATAGAAAAGTTATCTGAAGGTAACACCAAGAAAGAGCAGATTGAGAGTGATTTCACTACAAGGTTCACTGAAGATGCTAAGGGTGTGTTGTACTTTTGAAATAGGGTATGTGTTCCTAATGATCTAGATTTGAAACGAGATATTTTGACAGAGGCTCACAATAACACTTATTTCATTCATCAAGGCAGTGAAAATGTATAATAATTTGAAGAAAATGTACTGGTGGCTTGATATGAAATGTGAGATCTCTAAATTTGTAACAAAGTGTTTGGTATATCAGCAGGTAAAAGCTAAGCATCAGGTGCGATCTGGTTTACTACAACCTATTACCATTATTGATTGGAAGTGGGAGCGAGTCACTATGGATTTCATTATTAGGTTGCCAATAGCACTGAAGTAGAAAGATTGATCTGGGTTATAGTTGATAGATTAACTATGTCAGCTCACTTCATCTCTATTCGTGTGGATTTCACACTTGAGAGGTTAGCAGAGTTGTATGTATTTAAGATTATGCGACAGCACGGGGTGCCAGTATCTATTATCTCTGACAGGGATCCACATTTACTTCGAGATTTTGGGGTAAGCTCCATGAAACTTTGGGCACCAGACTGAATTTTAGTGCTGCATATCATCCGCAGATAGATTGTCAGTCTAAGCGAGTAATACAGATTCTAGAGGATATGTTGCAATATTGTGTACTTGAATTTGAAGGCAACTGAGAAAGATACCTACCATTAGTAGAGTTTGCGTATAATAATAGCTATCAATCTAGTCTTAAAATGGACTATTTGGGGCCCTGTATGGTAGAAAGTGTAGAACACCATTGTACTAGTCCAAGGTGAGTGAATCTAAACTTGATAGGACTGATTTAATTCATGAGATAGAAGATAAGGTTTGGATAGTCCGTGATTGCCTAAAACCAGCGTTTGATCACCAAAAGTCTTATGCATATCTCAAGAGGAAAGATATAAAGCTTGCCGTTGAAGATCGAGTTTTTTTTTAGAGTTTCACCTTGAAAGAAGGTGTTACGTTTTGGAAAAAATAGGAAGTTAAGTTCGCAGTTTATTGTGTCGTATGAGATCATTGAGAGAGTAGGCCTGGTAGCCTACAAGCTAGCCTTACTTTCGAAACTTGAGAAGATTCATAATGTCTTTCATGTTTCGATGCTAAGACAGTATAGGTCAAATCCTTCTCTTGTGATTACTCCTTGTGAAGTTGAGATACAATCGGATTTGTCGTGTTCAGAGGAATCGATTAGAATTTTGACTCGTGAAGTAAAAGAGTTATGAAACAAAAGAGTAACATTGTAAAGGTTTTATGGAATCGTCACGGCTTGGAAGAAGCTACTTGGGAGACTACGGCTTTGATGAGATCACAGTACCCTCATCTATTTACTGGTAAGAAATTTGGGGACAAAATTTCCTAAGGGGGGGGGGAGAGTTGTAACAGTCTAATTTTTAGTGGTGTCGAAAATAGTGATTTCGAGATCACAACTTCGATGATTTGGGTCGTAAATTTTATTTATTTAATATTGGTGATGTCCATGGCATAATATTAAATTTTGGTTTAGAAATTTTATCATTTGGGTAGTTAATTGAGTAAAAAGAACTAAACTATGAAGGTTGCGAAGGTAGAATTGTTTAAGTAGAGGGACCAAATGAACAAATTAACCAATGGAAGTTGAGTGGTGAATAGTCATGATATATATATTGATTATGAATGGGATTAATTAAGTTTAATTATAAAAGACAAAAAAATTACAAAAATGCCATAGGTATATATATAAAATTAAAGAATGAAAGATGGCATTTTTCTTCTTCTTTCTTCTTCTTCACAGTTAAATAGGGGAAACTTAGGGTTTTCCATAGTTTAACTTTGAAGCTTTGATTTAGTTAAGTAAATCATGTCCGTTTTTAGTGATTTTTATGTTTTTGAGTCTGTATTAGCTTAATGTAGCTAACTCAAGGATTAAATTATGATTTTGTCAAATGTTAAATATTTTGCCATTGATGAATGAGCTTATTCTTGAACATTTATGGAAGTTTTGTAAGTTTGGTTGTTAGATTTATTGATTTTGTAAAGTGATTTTTGGTGATTTTAGGGTTTGATGACTAAGTTGCTAAAATGATAAAATTATATGTACTTGATGTGAAATAATTGCATGTAGAGATTGGGAAAGTACCCTTGTATAATCGGCTAGTATGGGTTTGAAGTGAAAATGGTTATTTTTCATATTTTAGGTTTAAGGACTAAATTGAATAAAAATAAAATGTTAGTGGTATTTTTTAAAATTTTTAAAAAGGACTTGAATGCAAGAAATTATTTAAATCTTAAGATTTAATGCAAAAATTGATTGATTTATTGATTTAGATCACGAGCGTGCTGCGGATCGAGGAAAAGAGAAAATAGCATAATAGTCCTTACAGTTTAACTTTAACTATAATTTCGTCTAGTAAGTTCGTGTAATTAAATTTCTATTTGTTAGCTAATGTTTCATTATTTTTGTTATGTTCCTAATGTTGGAACGAGATGGAAGAAACTGAAGAAAATTCTGGATTCTAGGTTTTGGAGCGAAATATCTATTTAGCTTGCAAGAGCGAAATATCTATTTGGCTTGCAAGAGCGAAATATTTGTCTCACTCGCAAAAGTGAAATATCTGTCTGGCTCGTAAAAGCGATATTCTGTCTGGCTCGTACGAGTGATATTCTGTTTGGCTCGTAAGAGCGAGACTTTGTTTTGCTCGTAAGAGCAATAATCTGACTGGGCTCGTATGAGCTAAATTTCTGGAAGACCTAAAGAAATTAACTGGGTTCTAATGACACGGGATAACGAAGATGTTTATTTACTCTTTCTATTTTTGAATATGATATTCTGTAAGTTAATTGTTCTTACGAACTTACTAAGTTTTGTAAGCTTATTTGTGTTTATATTGTTGTTTTGTAGATTCTATTTTACTTTTGACGATCGGATCCTTAAGAAGAATCATATTATCTCGGGAGCTCGTTCGGTAGTTTTTGAATCACTTGGTAGTATGGCATGTACTAGGATGATAACTTGTATTTTGCTTAAGTTGACTAAAACCATTAGAATGAAGATGGTTTAGAAGAATGAATTATGATGATGTTGAAAGCTTGTTGTGTCTTGAATGTTTGATATGCATTTTGAAATGAAAATGAGTTTATTCAAAATAATTGATGAGGGTGACTGATATGGCAAAGATATAAGTATGGTTTGTTTGATTTATGTTGCATATTTATAGCTAAATAATTGTAAGAAATTTTGCATGTTATTTTGGGCATTTCGTAAGTACACACAACCTGGAACACGGGCCGACACACGGGCATGTGCCTTGGGAAAATTAGGTGTAGGTCTCACTCGAGCGACACACGGGCTGGGACACGACCGTGTGGCCCTATTTCGCAACCACACACGATCTCATACACGGGCATGTGAGGTAATTTCGCATGCTCACACGGCTTGGTAAATGGTTTGTGACACGAACGTGTGAAGGGAATTCGGGTGTTCCCATGGCCTGAAGCACGGGCATGTACAATAGGGCACACGGGCGTGTATTTGAGACACACGGTCGTGTGACCCCTGTTTTGGAAGTTTGACAATTTTTGTGAGTTATTTTAATTATGATTCAATCAAGTCCTTGATAAATTTTGGATGATTGTAAAAGTATGAGATTCATAATCGTATTGAAATCTATGTTGTTGAATGTAATTTAATTGAAATAAAGAATAAATTATTATCTGTTACCATTTAATTTGGTCTAGAACCCTCGGGACCCTAGCCAGTAATTGTGTCGGATTTTGGGTGTTACATTTAGTGGTATCAAAGCTTACGGCTTTGCTAGTTCTTGGACTGAAATTATGAATTTAAAGTTTTAGAATTGCATGCCATATAAACCTGTGATAGTGTGATTGTGATAGATTCGATCTAATCTTAAGTTTTTCCAGATAAGTAAAGATGTTTGACTCAGAACGAGGAGAAACTAATGAGGTAAACAACAATATCCCGACTTCTACTTCTGGTGCCAGTCGAGGTGTACCGGTTATACCGATGACTGAAAATGAGGCGTAAAACATGTTCTTTGGCTTGACGGACCAATGGTTTTTCGAGTTCATAAGAAACAATCAAATGGCTCCGCAGCCCCCTCGTCCTCCTGCATGACCTACTGTATGACCTGTAGTACCTCCAGTCATGCCTCCACCTCCTCCGACAATCGAGCAGAGACACCGTATTCTAACAGATAAGGTCAAGAAGTACGGAGCAAAGGAATTTCGAGGAAGTATCGAGGATGATCCGTCAAGAGCTGAATACTGGTTAGAAAATACTCTGAGAGTTCTGAACGAGATGGCATGCCCTCATGAAGATTATTTGAGGTGTGTTGCATCATTGTTAAAAGATGAAGCTTATAGCTGGTGGACTATAATGCTGGCAGTAGTTCCTGAAAATGAAATTATTAGGAATCTTCAGGAACAATCCAATGGCTCTGCAGCCCCCTCCTCCTCCTACACGACCTGCTGTAGTACTTCTAGTCGTGCCTCCACCTCCTTTAACAGTTGAGCAGAGACACCATATTCTGACAAATAAGGTCAGGAAGTATGGAGCAAAGGAATTTCGAGGAAGTACCGAGGATGATTCATCAAGAGCTGAATACTGGTTAGAAAATACCCTGAGAGTTCTAAACGAGATGGCATGCCCACTTGAAGATTATTTGAGGTGTGTCGCATTATTGTTAAAAGATGAAGCTTATAGCTGGTGGACGACAATGTTGGTAGTAGTTCCTGAAAATTAAATTAATTCGGAATCTTTCCAGTCTGAATTTAAAAAGAAATACATCAACAAACAGTATTTGGATTAAAAAAAGAAAGAACTTCTGAAATTAAAACAGGGAAACAAGTTAGTTACCGAGTATGAACGAGAATTTGTACATCTCAACAAGTATGCTCGGGGAATAGTGCCAACTGATGAAGCTATGTGTATTTGCTTTGAAGACGGGTTGAATGATGAAATTAAAACGATGGTTGGTGGTTCAGAACCACGATCGTTTGTTATTTTGACAGATCGAGCTCAGAAAATGGAAAAAAAAATTATAACCACAAGAGACAAAGAGAGAAGAGATTTCGATAGTTCCGTAAGAAGAATCCTTCCAGAGCTTTCCTTATGTTGTCGTTGAAGAAATTTAGAGAAAATGAAAATGGCGTGGTTGCTTCATTCGATTTTCAAAGTAGGAGTAGATCGAGACAACCTAAATCGAGGTGTCAAAATCGGCCTACGGATAGTGTGGCCAGTTTCATAATGCACCAAATCTTGTAATAATGATGTCATAAACATAAACCAAGACATACATACGGACCCATTAGTGATACTAATGAATAAAGAAGCATCGGATTTAGAAAGCTCAATACCAAAGGATACAAGAAAAGCTTTCAACTAATCAAACCAAGCCCTTGGAGCTTATCCAAGGCCATACAAAGCTTTAGTCAATCGATACACACAAGGTTGTCCACATGCATCAGTTTGGACATGTAACACCCCTTACCTGGCCCGGTCACCGGACACGAGCATAAGGATGACGCCGTAAATAATACACATTTGTGGAAAAATTTTCAAACCCTGAAAACCTTTTTTTTATGTTAACAAAATCGACTTTTAAAAATAATTTGAATTTCTTAAAAGTGAAAACAAATTTCAAAGTTGAAATCTGAAAGACTTCTACCGATACTATTAAGGCTTCTACCGACATAACGAATTCCAGTAAGCAAGGTAGTTTTGGCCTGAGACTTCTATCGATACCCAGGTCTAAACTACAAGAACAAGTCAGAGTACTACCAATACTCTAATGCTACTACTGAAACAATTCAAGTCAATAGCCGAAGTCTCTTATCCCCTGTACTTCTACTGATACATTATTGAGTTCTACCAAAATAGGTGTTAGACCATGGCCACCTAATTACATTACAAAAATCCTATTTACATGACACCTATAACCAGACCAAAATGAAAGATTTATTACCAAATAGTGTGACCTCTAAGAATAATCTAATCGACAGCTTGTATCCGACGGTTTGCAAGGAAGAAAAATCAAACGAGGTAAGCTTGCTTAAAGCTTAGTAAATTCGTAATAAACATAAATTCAACTTACCATAAAGGATAAAAACTTAAACCTTTTACCAGCTAATTCGATATCATGATCATAAGTTCGATTATTATCTATACACATCACAAACCTTACAAGGTTATTGAATTCGTATGTAAACATATAACTTTAACTTGGTATCAAACTTACACATAAAAACACATTCGGCATGTAAACCAAACATCATATTTACACTTAATAATCACCTTTCATTTCAGTTATCTCAATCTAATGTCTCAATTCATACATACATTTTCGCATAACCAATTCATATACCATTACTTGTAATCATTTCCTATATCCTTTTTCTTATAACCATTTCATTTTATACATTTATCATATAAAGATTTCATTAAAACTTATACTTACATTTCCTTCCTATGTAACATAACCTCACAAGGTAGGTGAGTGTCACCAAGAAATATAATTTCAACAATTAATGTAGCTCGTAATAATTACAAATTAAGTATATATATATTATTCATCACATGTTCAATAAACATATTTTCTCATTTCAAACATTGTATCAACCTTTTCCAATTCACATGTCTTCTCTGTATTCCTTTATATATATATATATTCTTATATGTATTCGTTTAAACCTTTGACACCCGTAAAACCAAATGAAAAATCATTTATCTTCCAAGTATTCCTACTTAGAAGCCTTTTACACTTCCTTAGGATAACTTATCATAATGATTATCTTATATTATTTCGATGGATCCTTATAAAAGTATTCAATACGTAAGTCCAGAATGTTTACGCTCATCAGCTAATGATAATCAGAATAATCGTATTAGGTTATCCTTTTGGATTTAACCAATGGCGTAAGTCCAGAACATTTATGCTCGTCAACTAATCAAAATCAGAATGATCGTGTCAGGTTATCCTTTCAAATTTAACCAATGATCACTCATATAACACTAGCTTGGCCAGAGCTAGGTAACACATAAAATAACAACGGTTTGCTACTTTCAGCTAAATCCGTGTCTCATAATAACTTGAGTCCGCAACACATGTAGGTGCATGATCAAAACGTTTACGCTCATCAGCTAACCAGATAAAAAAATCTCACGTTTGAAATGTTTATTTGATCCATCGAAAATTACTTTATTTAATTCGTTTACACCCCTCATAATTATTTACTTTCTAATATATAAAAATTTCACATATATATATGGGTAATTCAACAATATTAATATTGTTAACATCATTTAATAATGAATTATAACCAAAGATAATAGTATGAACTTACTTCACATTCTACCATTACGAACACACATCCAGATAGTTCTTATTTATCAAACAGAGGAACAATTTGGCTAATAATGCAATTTAGTTCAATTTACTAATTTCCATATACAATTCAATTTAATTCATTCATAACATAAATCTAATTAACATATCATATAATTAATTAAATCTTTCTTTGTCGCATTAATTTAAGTATATCCTTTCATTATTTCCAGTAATGATCTTCAATTATAATTTCGTTTCAAGTATACCATTTCAAGCTCATATCCATATATTTCATATTTTCTAATTGTAATATCCAACTTAAACATCATCCCGATTATTCCAACTCATCACATATTTATCTCATACAGTCAAATTCAATTTCAACATAAATAGATATGTTTTAAGTGACAGAATAACATATAAATAATTTAATAAATTTACGAACTTACCTCGACTAAAACGATTGCCAAACAAAGTCGATCATTATACCAAAATTTAACTTTTCCTCGAATTAAATCTGATTGCTTCGATTCTTGATCTAGATAATAATTCTCATCAATTTAATCATTCCAATAATTTAAAATATTTAATTCTAGCTTACAACCCATCTTAATGTAAAATTACAAAATTATCCTTAACATCTTAGCTTTCATGCAATTAAATCCTTTAACCAAAATTTATAATTTAATCACCATTCATGCAAATAACCAAAGTAGTCATTTTATTATGAGTTTATAACAACCCAAATTTTCTACTATTTCCTTTTATTCACTTTACAATTTTATCTATTTTCTCAAATAAGTCCATAAACAAAAAATCATGAAAAAATCATTTAAAAAAATACTTATACTTGACCTTCAAACTCAAGGATCTATCAACTAAGTTCACAATTTACACCTATCTCATTCATGGTAAGTCCTCAAACTTTTAACCATTTCACAAATCAAATATCAAAATAGCTAAATTAAGTTAAAACGAATTAGAAAACATATAAATCAATAAAGAAAAAGACATAAAAAAAACTCACCTAAAGTTAGATGGGAGCTTGGTTGAAACTCCTAATGTTTAACAATGGAGGTTCACCATTTTTTCTCTTCAAAGTAGAAGAAAGTTATAATTTAAATTTGTTTTATTTTCTTTCTCACCAAAAACTATCATTATCATTTTATTGTTTAATTAAATTTACTTTTGAACACAAATATCTCAATGGTGGTTCACCCATAGCCACTTATTTGAGTTAGGGTACAATTGCCTTTTGAGTTCACTTCACTTCCTTACATTCGTAGTTAGGTACACTAATTTAATAGAACGCAACTTTTATAGTTTTTACAATCTAGTTCCTTTTTATTTAATTAACTATCAAATCATTTAAATTTCAATATGTTTATATATTAACTCCAAAAATATTTAATAAAAATATTTACGGATTCTATTTACAAAAACGAAATCTCAAAACTTTGTTTTATTTTTTTTCAAAACCGTTTGAACTTAACCATTAATTCAAATAACTTAAATTATCATATTAATATTTATTATATTATTTTTGACTCGTAAATATTAAATAATAATATTTACGGACTCACTCGTTGAATTTGTGGTCTCGAAACCATTGCTTCCGACACTACTAAAAAATGAGTTGTTACAACTCTCCCCTCTTAAGAAAATTTCGTTCTCGAAATTTCTCACCTAAACATAGATTCAATTATCATATTTTGAATGACTCTTTGATTGACCAAATTAAAAATGTCTGCACTAACTTGTTCTCGTTCCATTCTCATTCAGGATTCATAACAAACTATAATAATTCAAGATCATCTGAGTGAAGTGCTACGGTAAACAATGAATTTTTTATCTGGGCTTAAGTTGAAATAATTACTTGACTCAACTAAACAAATTCGACGTTTTCTTGTATTAGTGTCTTTATCAACAACACAAATATTCGAGAAATTCCTAATGCATCATTCGTTGAAACATGATTGAAAAAAAACTCAGATCTTCAGATTTATAGATGTTACAGGAGTACTAGATGATTCGTAGAGTTTTGCTAAAATTCATAATGCCCATAACATTCTGAACGTTATTTTTCAACACATTCATATCTGCAATTTCACAAATGATAATAACTAGATCGGTAATTTGTCCTCTAGAACACTGAAACACTTTTCAACTGTTCAAAAAGATCCTCAACACAAAGCAACAGATGTTTATTTTTCTCTCTTGACTTTATTCAACTATTGGAATCTAACTACAACTCATCGACTCTTCTTTTTTTTTTTTTTTACAATACAATACAATTGTGTCCTATAATGATACACTTAGTCGAATAAAATCTCTGTAGACTCAGAAACTGAAAATGTCAAATCAACTTTCATTTATGATACTCTGGGATCTAAGACATATGCATAGAAAATACGTCGCATCCTTTTCAAATTAAACTCTATATAGATATAGTTAAAATCATATCCTTCACTCTAGCATTTTCAATGATAGCATCAAATTTGTTAAAGAGACAATAACATCAAATCGGTATAAAAAGTCGCAACCTTGAATTCTCAGTGAATATTGATGGCAGACCAAATCAACTATGATGTTTTAGCCTAAAGGTTTCATTTATTTAATAACATACTCATGTAACACATCTGAAAAAATCTTTTCTGTTAGTAACTTAGTGCATATAAAAGTATCTCAAATTTCTGATCATCTACCTCTCATAAAGTAGCAACAGGTTTGCATTCAGATCTCTGTTCAAATTAGCTAAAATTTTAGATAGTTTACTTTCTTATCTGAACCATATAATTCTTATGCTTTCCAATTTCATAACTTTTTTTTAACACATATAATCTATATAATTCAATAATCATTAAAATAGTTTTGTACCTTTTCCAAAGGCTCATAAACTTAGTAGAACACACAGGATATACGGAACAAAGTATAACACTATTCAAGAGGATAACAGAGCACCACCGAAGCGAATAAATAGAGAGCACTGACGGGCTAATATTCGGAGAGTACTAACATGCTAATAATCTGAGAGCGTGCTAACGTTCCTTAATGACATGTCACTAATATCCTAATAGTTCTTATCTCATCTAATTGGGCAGGTCAAAACATACACACATTACTTTTACACTTTGTAACCATTTAATCCTTATAATAATACTTCGTATAATTTATATCTTTCTCTTTCATTAACACAAACAACTTGTCTCAATATTTAATACTCTCCCATTATTTTACTAATAATTCTTATTATAAATTTCACCTATAACTTTTACTTAATACTTTAGACCTCATCTTGACATTTCATATAACAATGTCTTTCTCTTTTAATAACATATTTCATTTCTTAGTCTAATTTCCATAATTCAACATTTAGTCATATCTCATCTAACTTATGCTACTTTTACATTTATGACAGTCTTAGTCATTGTAACGATAGTTTATTTAACAATTATAACATATCAACTAATCTTTCTCAAAACACATTGTCTATAGTTTTTATTATGATATTCATTATGTAAATAATATACCGATTCAAAGAAAACTTCCATATCAATTTAATCAGTTCACCACTACTCCGTTCACATACTCGATTATTACTTATTTCCAAGGGCATCATAGAGGCAAAACAAATGTAACAAAGTGCAATCAAGGGCACCTCTTCATTTCCGCATACATATCTAAATTCATTTCATTCACGTATAAATTTAATACACTTCTATACTCTCTTCTCAATTTCATATATACATAAATATTTGCAACTCTCAGTGTTACATAAATAATCAAAGTAATTTCACACACACACACACACATATATAAATCATTTAACTAGAAAGCAGGAATATAAATTACCCTTGAATTACATTTAAGAACAAATCACTATGAACTTTCTCTAAGCCCTTAAAACTAAGGCACTTTATGTGTAACCCCTTGATCAGTGGCTGAAGCATAACTATGTACTCCGTCGGAATCTGCTCGATTGGATTCAGTTGACATCTTTAAAAAAAGAACAAGTTAAACTGATTGAGAGTCATCACACTATCACATGTTAATAAGTGACATGTATTTCTAGACTCAATACATGCTATGTTTAGTCCTAGAATCGACTAAACCAAAACTTTGATACCAATAAATGTAACACCCCTTCCCGACCCAATCACCAAACCCGAGCATAAGGATGATACCGTAGATAATACACATTTATGGAACAATTTTCAGATCCTTAAAACCCTTTTTTTATGTTAACAAAATCGACTTTTAAAAATAATTTGAATTTCTTAAAGGTTAAAATAGATTTAAAAGTTGAAATATGAATGACTTCTACCGATACTATCAAGACTTCTATCAACACAACAAATTCTAATAAGCAAGTTAGTTTTGGCTTGAGACTTCTATCGATACCCAAGTCTAAACTACCGGAACAAGTTAGAGTACTATCGATACTCTAATAACTATTACCGAAACAATTCAAGTCAGTAGCCAAGGTCTCTTATCCCTTATACTTCTATTGATAAATTATCGAGTTCTACCGAAAGAAGTGTTAAATCATGGCCACCTAATTACATTAAAAAAAAATCCTATTTACATGCCACTTATAACCAGACCAAAATGAATGATTTACAAATGAATAGTGTGACCTCTAAGAGTAATCCAATTGACAGCTCGTATCCGACGGTCTGCAAGGAAGAAAAATCAAACGAGATAAGCTTGCTTAAAGCTTATAAAATTCTTAATAAACTTAAATTGAACTTACCATAAAGGATAAAAACTTAAACCTTTTACCAGCTAATTGAATATCATGATCATAAGTTCGATAATTATCTATACACTTCACAAACCTTACAAGGTTACTATGTTCGTATGTAAACATTTAACTTTACACATAAAAACACATTCGACATGTAAACCAAACATCACATTTACACTTAATAATCACCTTTCATTTTAGTTATCTCAATCTAATGTCTCCATTCATATATATATAATAACCAATTCATATACCATTCCTTGTAATAATTTTCTATAGCTTTTTTCTTATAACCATCTCATATAACCATTTCATTTTATACATTTAACATATAAAAATTTCATTAAAACTTATACTTGCATTTCCTTCCTATACAACACAACCTCACAAGGTAGGTGAGTGTCACCAAGAAACATAATTTCAACAATTAATGTAGCTTGTAATAATTACACATTAAGTATAAATATCATCCATCACATGTTTAATAAACATACTTTCTCATTTCAAACATTGTATTAACATTTTCCAATTCGCATGTCTTGTCTGTATTCCTTTATATATATATATTCGTTTAAACCTTTAACACCCATAGAACCAGATGAAAAATCATTTATCTTCCAAGTATTCCTACTTAAAAGCCTTTTACACTTCCTTGGGATATCTTATCATAATGATTATCTTATACTATTTCGATGGATCCTTATAAAAGTATTTAATACCTAAATCCAAAATGTTTACACTTGTTAGCTAATCAAAATCAGAATGATCGTGTCAAGTTATCCTTTTGGATTTAACCAATGCTCGCTCATAGAACACTAGCTTGGCTAGAGCTAGGTAACACATAAAACAACAACGAATAGCTACCCTCAGCTAAATTTGTTTCTCATAAGAACCCAAGTTCGGAACACATGCAGGAGCTCGGTCAGAATGTTTACGCTCATCAGCTAATCAGATAAAAAAGATCTAACGTTTGAAACTTTTATTTTATCCATCGAAAATTACTTTATTCAATTCTTTTACACCTTTTATAATTATTTACTTTCTAATATATATAAATTTCACATATATATGGGCAATTCAACATTATTAATACCGTTAACATCATTTAATAATGAATTATAACCAAAGATAGCAGTATGAACTTACTTCAAATTATACCATTACGAGCACACATCCAGATAGTTCTTTTTTATCAAACAAAAGAACAATTTAGCTAATAATGCAATTTAGTTCAATTTACTAATTGCCATATACAATTCAATTTAATTCTTTCGTAACATATCATATAATTAATTAAATCTTTCTTTGTCACATGAATTTAAGTATATCCTTTCATTATTTCCAATCACGACCTTCAATTATAATTTCATTTCAAGTATACCATTTCAAGCTCATATCCATATATTTCATATTTTCTAATTGTAATATCCAACTTAAACATCATCCCAATTATTCCAAATCATCACATATTTATCTCATACAGTCAAATTCAATTTCAACATAAATAGATATGTTTTAAGTCACGAAATAATATATAATTAATATAATAAATTTACGAACTTACCTCGACTAAAACGATTGCCAAAGAAAGCCGACAACTATGCCGAACTTTAACTTTTCCTCGAATCAAATCCGATTGTTTCGTTTCTTGATCTAGGTAATAATTCTCATCAATTTAATCATTCCAATAATTTAAAATATTTAATTTTAGTTTACAACCCATCTTAAAATAAAATCACAAAATTATCCTTAACATCTTTTCTTTCATGCAATTAAATCCTTTAACCAAAATTTATAATTTAATCACCATTCATGCAAATAATCAAACTAGCCATTTTATTATGAGTTTATAACAACCTAAATCTTCTACGATTTCCTTTTATTCACTTTACAATTTTACCTATTTTCTCAAATAAGTCCATAAACACAAAATCATGAAAAAATCATTTAACAAAATACTTATACTTGACCTTCAAACTCAAGGATATATCAACTAAGTTCATAATTTACACCTATCTCTTTCATGGTAAGTCCTCAAACTTTTAACCATTTCACCAATCAACTCTTGAAATAGCTAGATTAAATTAAAATGAATTAAAAAACATATATATCAATAAAAAAGACATAAAAGACTCACCTATTAGATGGTAGCTTCACTGAACCTCCTAATGTTTAACAATGGAGGTTCACTGTTTTTTCTCTTCAAAGTAGAAGAAAGTTATAATTTAAATTTGTTTTATTTTCTTTCTCACAGTATCATTTTATTATTTAATTTTTGAACCACAAATATCTCAATGGTGATTCACCTACTGCCAGTTATTTGAGTTAGGGTATAATTGCCCTTTGAGTCCACTTCACTTCCTTACGTCAGTAGTTAGGTACACTAATTTAATAGAACTAAACTTTTATAGGTTTTCCAATCTAGTCCCTTTTTAATTAATTAACTATTCAATCATTTAAATTTCCTAACCGAATTTCAATATATCTATATAGTAACTCTGTAAATATTTAATAAAAATATTTACTAACTCAGTTTACTGAAAGGAGATCCCGAAACTTTGTTTTATTTTTTTTCAAAGCCACTTGAACTTAACCATTAATTTAAATAACATAAATTATCAGATTAGCATTTATTATGCTATTTTTTACTCGTAAATATTAAATAATAATATTTACGATCTCGTAGGATTTTTGGTCTTGAAAACACTATTTTCAACACCATTGAAAATGGGCTATTAAAGGACATAACCGGGAGGTTGCTACATATAGACCACTTTAGTTAATTCACCATTTAGCAATGCATTATTCACATCAACTTGGCATAACACCCAAGGTTCGGTGACAACAATAAATAGAATTGTGCAAATAGTAGTGGTTTAACAACGAGACTTAATGTCTCACGGAAGTCACATCCATGAACTTGAGAGCACCCTTTTGCTACTAATCGGCCCTTCCGACGAGCCATAATACCGTTGGGATTCCGTTTGATTCAAAACAACCACTTATTCCAAATCGCCTTTCTTCTCGGAGGTAAGGGACCAAAACCCAAATATGATTTCGGATGAGTGCATCATACTCGTATTGAACCGCTATCTTTCGTTCCTTACTGGTAAAATCTTCATCAATAGTACGTGGTTCTTGTTCATATAACTCAACCATGAGTACTCTTGGTTTAAAATTTTTGACCTTTGACCGAGTTATCATAGAGTGCATATTTCTCGAATGTGGTGGAGGATCAATTGTAGGAAGAGGAAGTTTCGATGTGGAAGAGGAAGAGTTGGAGTCACAACCTAAGTTGTCATCTAAAAGAGAAAGTTTAAGGCACATTGGGAATTAGGGTTTGGTGAATGGGTGATCGGAGCATTGTTCAAGAACATTGAACGTGGCAAATCGAATTTCATAATCAGGAGAAAAGTGGTGACTCAGTCGGATGCTGGAGAAAATGTCAGAGGGTTTAAGGGAAACAAAAACTAATCCTCATCGAAAACCACATGTCGAGACACAAAACTCGACCATCTAGATGAAGGCCTTGGTAGCCCTTATGTTGAGAACTGTAAACGAGGAACGTACATGATTGTGAGTGAAATTCTAGCTTGTGTTGATTGAAACGATGAAAATACGGGTAGCAGCAACAACCAAAAACCTGAAGATGATCATAGGTCGGAGGAGTGCCATAAAGGACCAAATACGGGGATCGATGTTTAAGAACAGGGGTAGGTAGACGGTTGATGAGGTGGACAGCACATGAGAACGCATAACCCCAATATTACATTGGAAAATAGGCTTAAGCATGTAACGTAAGCCTAACTTCAACTATATGTTTATGTTTCCTTTCAACTATCCCGTTTTGTTCAGATGTATGAGGGCACCTTACTCGATGTATGATACCATGTTGAGCTAACAACAATGTGAATGATCAAAATTCCCCACCCCAACCACTTTAAAATTGTTTGATGTCTCCTTCAAACTGCACTTTAATCATTTTCTGAAACTATATATAATAGTCAATTGCTTGAGATTTGCGTTGAATAAAAAATAACCAAGTAAATCTACTAAAAACATCGACAAAAGAAACGTAGTGCCAACTATTGCCACAATTAATAGAAGTGGGTCCCCACGGATTAGAAACTATTAAATTGAATGGATGATGGTATACAATAGTGGAATCCAAAAATGAAACTTTGTGGGGTTTGCCTTCGTTACATGCCGTACATATATGTTAAAATTTATTAATATCAATAGAAATATTACAAGCTTTTAAAATTGAGTTGACAATAGTCGATGATGGATGCTGATAGCATTAGAAAATACCATTGATTTCTCCTTTCTTAGGGTATAATTTGTTCCCATTTTATCATTTTTTAGCATACATTTTTAGCATTTTTAACTTAGTAACTGCATTTCTAACTCAGTGAGGCTCGGTTTAATTTTCTTTAATTTTATCCTATTTTTGCTACTAATGTCGCAACAATTAGTTGTTCAATATTGCATCCAAAGATGTTAGTGCAGGAATCTGTCTTAAAGGATCCACGCATGAAGGTACTAGGGTTTTCGCCTTAAATAGAATCCAAATTTACGCCCAAAAATGTCGCTACAACCGACAACTATCTGATGAACACACTAGATCTGCGTGAGTGTACAACTGGTATAACCAACTTGTACAGTTAGAGGAAGTTTGATCTGAAAGGGAGGACACCTATACTAAGTAGTGGTTGATAAATACTGATGAGAGAGGATCTTTTGGAGTTTCATCTTTTAGATTTTTGACGCATTAAAACTTTTTCTTCAACATTTTTCTTAAGCTTGCTTCCATGGAAGCTTAACTTCCTTGAGGGCAGCCTGACTTGACAAGAAGGAAAATCTGCTCCTGACGAGGAGCATTCCTAAATGCGACACAAAAGGAGTGTAACGGAATGGTTTTAGTAGACTAGGAATAAGATGTTTCAATTTATTCTGTTATTCTCTCTTTAAATGCTGATGAATTTTGATTATTTGAATTTGTATAGAAGTACAATTTAATTTCAGATCAAGTATGATATCTACTCAATCTTTACTTAATTGTTTATCTTTGGATTTAATTGTTTGACCACAGAAGTGTAATTGCAGTCACTGTCACTGAAAAGTGCAGCGATAAATTAAGTTAACAGGCAAGTCAACGGAAGTTGCTTGAGTATCGAAGGAATTCTGTCCACTTGTTCTTGAATATTTTGCATTGCCAGCACTAGAAGGTGTGGTTAATATGAGTATTTGAGTCTTTGATAAACAGGGAAGTCAAGGTTGGTAAGATTTCACATTTAGCTTAATTGCGGTGACAATTTATCTATCATTTACCTTGTGATCACATTTAGTTGTTTGCCGACTTTTAAGTCAGGGAACCCCATCTTATTATCATTGTTTTACTTCTTAAATTTTCTTAAATTGCTTCGACAAATTATTCTCATACTTTTACTGCATTTTCTTATTTTATTGCTCCGACATTATTCATCACAATCTCTTTTGTTTTAACTTTCATTACATCAACAAGTATAAACATAAACAACCATCCCTATGGGATCAATATCCAACAGATTCACGTCTGTCTACTATACTTGCATCAACAGTGTACGCTAGCACATATTTGTTGTGATGTTCATAGCGCGATCAAGTTTTGGCACTGTTGTCGGGGATAGAGTTTGTTTAATGTTTATTCTTGTACTTGCAATTGTTTTTCATTTTCTAAGTTTTACCTATCATTCACTTCTTTTCCTTTTTGTTGACTCTTTTGCAATTTTTTTAGGTGTTTTATGACCAGGAGCAATCTTGAAATTGTTATTGGCTTAGATTCGGAAATCAAAAGAACTACTAAAAGGAGAAGACAAGAACAAATTAATATGGCTTTCCCTAGAAATGATGCAGCCATACCTCAATTACCACCACAAAATCCTGTCCCTTCAATACAACCACAAAAAATAAATAATTCACCACTGCCACAAGAAGAACAAATACAAAATATAACAATTCGAGACTTTGTTGTTCCTGTGTTGGATGATTTGCAATCAAGGGTTGTTTGACCAGCTATTCAAGCTGGCAATTTTGAGTAAAAGCCGGTTATGTTTCAAATGTTAAATTTGAATAGGCAGTATGCCTCATGAGGATGCGAGAGAGCATCTTAAATCATTTCTACTAATTAATGCTTTTTTTAGTCAGCATGGCATTCCTGATGATGCCTTGAAGATACAACTGTTCCCTTACTCATTGCAAGGACGGGCTTGTACCTGGTTCCTTTGTTTGCCTACTGGATCGATTACATCATGGAATGCACTTACGACTCAGTTTGTTTTACGATTTAATCCACCAATGATGAATGCTCGACTGAGGAATGATATCATTGTGTATCATCAATTGGATGATGAGAATTTACACACCACATGAGAGCATTACAAAACCCTGCTTCGACATTGTACCATGCATGGAATTCAACAGAAAAAACAGATCGAGATCTTTTACAATGGGTTGAATGCGTAGACCAGAAATCTTGTCGGCATCTGTGAATGGTCTTTTGTTAGATTGAACCTATGGTGAAGCTGTGAGAATTTTAGAGAGGATCACTTAGAATGACTACCAATATCCGATCTCTCGAGCTGCTCAAGTCAAAACAAACCTTGGAGTTATTGAGTGAGATGCTATATCAGCTTTGAGTGCACAGGTATCTTCGTTAGCAAATATGATAAAGAACATGAAGGGGACAAGCGAATTTGCTCCCATCCAAGTTGCCCAACAAATGGATATCCCGACATTTTGTTGCGAAATTTACGGCGACAATCATAGCTATGAAGATTGTCCACAGCATGCAGACAATGCATTTTATGTTAATAATATCAGAGGAAATTCTTATGGTAATTCCTACAACAGCTCAGCTCAAAACCAACAACCTTGGGGGAATCAAATGCAACCACATTTAGATATGACAATTCCTCAAACCAAGGAACTTTTCGACAAGGGAATTATAATCACCAGTAGCAAAATTTCAACCAAAGTTCTTAGATGCGTGTACATCAAGATCAGTTACAGCGACACACTTATGTGCAACCATAACAATCTTTAATGCCAAATCTACATATGCAAGGACAAAAATAGCAACAACAATATTCCCAACCATGAGTTGATCCATTAGCAGCTCTTGAAGCCTTGACGTGTGAACATATCACGAGAATAGAAGCTATTATGCAAGGAAATTCCTCTTCCATACGAGCATTGGAAGCACAAGTAGGATAACTAGCTTCAAATATGAGCACAAGACCACCAGGTGCTTTACCTAGTGACATTGAGAATCCAAATCAAAAGGGGAAGGAGTATTGCAAAGCTATTACTCTTAGGAGTGGAAAGCAAACTATCAAGCCAATTAGCACCTCTAATACAGCACCTGTCGATGTAAGTGAAGCAGATCAAGAAGAAAAAGTTGTATCTGAAGAAGAAACAGACAAACCAAATAAAGCGGAGCTACCAGCTATTACTCCCATGCCTACCATTAGACCAATAAAATTGTCGACGTAACGGGTTTTATCACGACAACCTGATGTATCAGTACCTTTGTCATTTTCACAAAGATTTAAGGAGAAGAAGAACAATAAAGAATATCAAAAGTTTCTGGCCACATTGAAACAATTGCATGTCAACATACCTCTTGTGGATGCTCTCGTACAAATTCCTAGCTATGGGAAATTCATGAAGGAGCTCTTATCCAATAAGAAGAAGTTGACTGATATTGAGACAATTGCGCTCACAGAGGGATGCAACGCAGTCTTGACAAATAAATTGCCACCAAAGATGAAGGATCCTGACAGTTTTACAATTCCATGTTCCATTGAAAATCATTACTTGGGAAAAGCTCTCTATGATTTAAGAGCAATTATCAACCTCAAGCCATTATCAACATTTTAAAAATTGGGAATTGGTCACATGAAACCCATTACAGTGACATTGCAGCTGGCGGGTAGATCATTAGCACAACCTGAAGGGCAAATTAAAGATGTTCTAGTTCAAGTAGATAAGTTTTTGTTCCCAGCGAATTTTATTATCCTAGATTATGAAGCTGATAAAGAGGTGCCAATAATCTTGGGATGCCCATTTCTTGCCATTGGTCGCACTCTTATCAACGTGTTCAAAGGCGAATTGATAATGCGACAGAACAATGAACATGTCACCTTCAGTGTTTCGAAGAAATTCCCTGTAGAAATAAAGAGGAATGTCACCACATCGATGTCTTGGACGAATTAATAGAGGAGGAATTTAATAAGCGTAGCATAGCAGTCCCAGAAGAATTTGTGGTGACAACTGAAGAATATTTTCTAAGTGACTGTGACTACAAGGTTGAGGCAAATAATGTTGAGCTTAGACGTGGATGGTAGATGGAATCTCTAGATTTGACCAATAGAACAGCTCTTGTATTTAACCCATCTATTGAAGAATCTTCTACCTTGGAGTTAAAATTGTTGCCTACCCATTTGAAGTATGTTTTCCTTGGTGAGAATAACACACTGCCAATAATTGTCTCTACAACTCTCGATGCAAGTCAAGAAGAAAAATTAATTCAAATACTGAAGCAACACAAGCATGCTATTGCCTCGAGTATTGCAGATATTAAAGGCATTAGCCCTCTTTCTGCATGCGCAAGATCTGGTTGGAAGACGAGGGAAAGCAGTCCATTGAACAGTAAAGAAGAGTAAATGAAAAAAGGGTAAACTAAAAAAATAGTCACTTTTGTTTAACTTAAGTTACATTTTAGTCACTTATGTCTGAAATGTTACATTTTAGTCACTTACGTTATCATTTTTTACGAAGTGGTCACTCTACCGTTAAGCTCCATTATCTCCCTAATGGTAATCCTACGTGGCAATCCAAATGGATTTCAAATGACAACTTGAATGTCCAATTAAGATTAAAATAAAATTTTAATTAAATAAATTTTAGAAAAAGATAAAAAAGGAATAAACTTTCACTCAAGTTAATCTCTTCTGATTCCCCGTCCAAATCCAAAGAAAATAGTTCCCTACCTTTCCTCACCATCACATTCTTCCTACACAAATTCCCCAAATCAACCTAATTTAGTCGTTCCATATCTCTGATTTATCTCTCCTTCTTCTCTTTTGTTTTGTTTTCACACTTTCTACATCAAACATGTTTTGCTGTCTGACATAACTGAATCATTACTAGGGAAAATATATTCCGACGACAACCGGGTGTGGAGGACCTGGTCTCCTCTAACAATCCTATTGTTAGAAGACATTCATCTTCCCTGACTTAACCGTTAAACCCTAATGTGGTCATCTCCCTGCCTTAGTTGTTATACTCTTCTCAGGTTCTTCTTTTTTCCCTTTTTCTTCATTGCTTATGAACTTTAAAATGGCATGGAATTCGTTATTAGTTGTAAACCTCATGTTAGATTAGTTCAACTTTCAAGTGGGCAAAAGTGACTATTTTTGTAGTTTACCCTTTATATTATTATTTATTTGATGATGAATAGATGAGATTAGAAGAGCAGAAAAAACGACAAAGCTACCATGTACAGCGAAAATATCCTTTTTGTGTCGTTTGTCTATACTTTATTCGAAAATTCTCACATAGAATGGAAGATGAAAAACACTTTGGATTCTGGTCGTCTTACATGAATGATTGAATATGGATGGATTTGAATTAAATTCATTTGATTTGATTTTTCTGTTCTTTTTTTCGATTTAATATTTTCTTAAGGGAATTTGCAGGGAGTAAACTATCTGCTATGACTTTGCCTAATCTAATGTTATGGAGTTTTTGGATTTAATTATCCCCTTTTTTTAGTATATTTTAGAGGAGATGAACAGTTTTTTCAGCTAGGTTTTGGGTTTAAAATTTTTAATTAATTAAATTTATTTAATTAAAAATATATTCTAATCTCATTTGGAAATCCAAGTTGACACTTAAACTCTAGTTGGACTGCCACGTAGGATTATCGTTAAGAGATAACGAAACTTAACAGTAGAGTGATCACTTCGTAACAAAATAATAACATAAGTGACTAAAGCGTAACATTTCAAACATAAGTGACTAAAACGTAACCTAAAACAAACAAAAGTGGCTATTTTTGTATATTTCCCATGAAAAAATGAAGGAGGTTGTTAAAAAGGAGATCATTAAGTGGTTGGATGCAAACATCATCTACCCAATTTTTGATAGCACGTGGGCAAGCCCAGTCTAATGTGTCCCAAAGAATAGTGGTATCACAGTGGTAAGTAACGACAAAGATTAATTAATCCCTACTCACATTCCTACAGGTTGGCGAGTATGCATGAACTATCACCGTTTGAATGCAGCTACAAAGAAGGATCATTTTCCACTTCCCTTCATTGATCAAATACTGGACAAGCTTGCTGGTAAAGCTTATTATTGTTTTCTTGATGGCTATTCTAGCTACAATTTGATAGCAATTGCGTCGGAGGACCAAGCAAAGATGATTACCATACCTTTGCCTTCCGTCGTATGCCATTTGGTCTATGCAATGCATCGATCATATTTCAAAGATGCATGATGCAAATTTTCTCATATATGATTGAAGACTCATTGGAGGTATTTATGGATGATTTTTCTGTCTATGGTAATACTTTTGATAAATGCGTTGACAATTTAGCCAGAGTTATAAAGTGATGTGAGGACACAAATCTAGTACTGAATTGGGAGAAATGTCACTTTATGGCAACATAAGGCATTGTCCTTAGTCATCGTATCTCCTGTCAGAGCATTGAAGTCGACAAAGAAAAAGTTGAGATCATTGAGAAGTTACCCCCACCCACCAATGTAAAAGGTATTAGGAGTTTTCTCGGCCATGCGTCGAGATTTCTCTAAGATTGCAGAACCTCTCTGCTCCTTATTGGAGCAAAATAAAAAAATTTTGTTTGATGCTGAATGTTTGGATGTATTTATGCAAATTAAGCAGCAACTTGTGAAGGTAACTATTGTCATTGCACCGAACTGGTCACAACCATTTGAGGTTCTGTGTGATGCGAGTGATTATACAGTGGGTGCCATGCTAGGTCAATGCAAAGAAAAGGTATTTCATGCAATATATTATGCTAGCAAAACTCTTACTAAAGCACAGATCAATTATACAACCACAGAAAAGGAGCTGTTGGCAATAGTTTTTTCTTTCGACAAATTTCGTGTATATCTTGTCGGCGTAAAAGTTACAATTTATACTGATCATTCTGCATTGAGGCACCTCTTTGCTAAAAAAGATGCCAAACCAAGATTGATTCGTTGGATTCTGTTATTACAAGAATTTGACATTGAGATTAAGGATCACAAAGGATTAGAAAACCAAGTAGCAAATCATATATCTCGTTTGGAGGTAGGAAGTAAAGATGGAAATACATCACAAATTGTTAACGCATTTTCAGATGAGAAAGTTTTTCTGTCGACTCATCCCCATGTTATGCTAATGTCATAAACTACTTGGTGTGTGGAAGATTACCATTTAGTGCAACATGCCACAAAAAGGAAAGATTTCTTCGTGACATCGCAAAATACTACTGGAATGAGCCTTACCTATTCAAGGTATGCAACGACAATACTATTCGACGCTGCGTTCCAGAAGAAGAAATGCTTCCTATCCTGAAGCATGTCCATGATGCTCCCTATGGAAGTCATCTTGGTAGTGTAAGGACTGCTGCAAAGGTCCTTTAATCAGGATTCCATTAGCCTTCATTGTTTAGAGATGCCCATAATTTTGTGCAACAATGTGACAAATGTCAGCGCATTGGATCGATATCTCGATGCAACAAGATGCTGCAACAGCCTATTATGGAGGTTGAGCTCTTTGATGTCTGGGTATGGATTTCATAGGGCCATTTCCAAGTTCTTTTGGAAATGCTTATATCCTAGTCGCTGTAGATTATGTGTCCAAGTGAGTGGAAGCAATTGTTGTTCCAAAAGACGATGCTAGGATAGTGCTGAAATTTTTCCACACATACATACTCACTTGTTTCGGCACACCTAAAGCATTAATTAGTGATCAGGGCACTCACCTCCATTGCAATTAAGTTGCAGCCACATTGAAGCGTTATGGTGTTAAGCATCGAATGGCGCATATCATCCACAAACAAACGACCAAACTAAAGTTTACAATCACCAAATTAAGAATATCCTTGAAAAAGTGGTGAACCCATCGAGGAGGGATTGGTCTTCAAGGCTTAATAACTCATTGTGGGCGCTTCGCACAGCATATAAAATGCCATTGGGAATGTTGTCATATCAACTTGTGTTTGGTAAATCATGTCACTTTCTAGTGGAACTTGAACATAAAGCCATGTGGGTAATCAAGCAAGTGAACATGGACTATGATGCTGCTAGACAAAAGAGGTTGTTGGACATTACTGAGTTAGAAGAGATTCGATGCAATGCATATGAGAATGCTGCAATATAGAAGAAAAAACCCAAGAGATGGCATGACAATATTATCTTGCACAGACAATTTACTGCAGGTTAGCTGGTACTTTTATTTAATTCGCGACTAAAATTGCATCCAGGTAAATTGCGCTCAAGATGGTCTGGTCCATCCAAGGTTGTCGAAGCATTTCCTCATGGTGCGATCACAATTAAAAACCTCAATGATGGGCACCAATTCAAGGTGAATGGGCAACAGTTAAAGCACTACCTTAGCCCGGATGATCACAATCAGAAAAAGACCATTAACCTAGTCACATTTTTCTAACTTTTCTTTACAGTTGTGTAATTTACTTTTAGTTATTTTATTTATGTTTCAGTTTTGTTTATTAGTCTTTTGCAAGAATAAAATTCTTACTTTTTTCGACACATGAGAATCTCCTTGTCGACGTAATTTTCTGTTGACTCATCATACGGTGAAACGTTTTAGGAAAGAAATCACAACACTTTATTCACTTTCTCCCCAACCATCGAAACATTGTGAAAAGAACAATACAAATCATTACACTTATTGGATGTAGACTCAGTGTCCTTTCTCTGCAGTGGCAAAGAACAAGCCTCTTCACCTTCATGTTTCATTCTCTATAAAGAGCCCTACTGTGCCGATGGTGTTCCTCACAAACAAAACCTCCATTATTACTGTAATTTTTTCTCCTCAAACTCTCATTTTCCTTTTATATTTTATTTCTTTATATCCCAAAATCATGGCCAGAACACGAGGTGCCAAAACTCCTTCCAAATCTCCTACAGAATCCTCCGCTGCAATGGTGTGTGATATAGAGCAGCCACCGTCGAAAGAGCCAGTACTATTTTTTACTAAAGCTACAAACGACCGCTTCTATGACAACATGTTGAAGCGTAACTACCACCCGAAATACTGCTTCCAGCTGTCGCCACATCTAAACTTGGGGAAGCAAGTTCATAAGACCATTGCGTGAATGGGGTGGGAAACCTTCTGTATTCATCCTGAGGGGTATTCATCGTCCCTCATGAGGGAATTTTATGCCAATTTAACCAACAAGGACTAATAATTTATCTTCGTTCGAGAAGGGCTGGTGCCCTAGGGTGCTTCCCATATCAACGCTCTGTACAACATCGATGTTGAAGAAGACAAGCACATCGCCTTCCACGAGCAACTCACTGAAGAAGGCATCGACATCCTGATGTAGCACCTGTGTATTGATGGAGTAGTTTGGATGGGTAATAATCCAAACAACTATACCATGCACCGTCGCTTCCTCACTGTACAAAGTAAGGTTTGGTTTCATTTCATAAACTATCATCTAATGCCTTCTACCCATAGTACCACACTTGGATCGAATGTGTTTAATCCATTCGATAATTAAAGGGAGATCTATTGATGTTGGTGCAATTCTGTACCAAGAGATTGCGGACTTGTAGCAAGGCGAACAGGTATCCTGACATTCCCTTCACTCATCATGCAACTGTGCCGACAACGAGGCGTGGTGCCTCGTGAAGGAGAAGAGTTTTGGGACAACAAAGGGTCAATTAATGATGTATTTGTTTAGTGCATGACCAGGGGGAAGGATACTCCTGCTGTGAAAGAAGTTACAACCAAGAAAGGGAAAGGGAAAGCAAAGAAGGAGGAAAAGCAAACTTATGTAGGCACAGACCCTCAGTTATGGTGTAAAGTTACAAAGGTGGAACAAATTACTGATAAAATCAATGTTCAACAGATCAAAATTGTCAGTGCAATTGAAGATATGGAGCTAGCGCAGAACCTCAGTAAAATGTCTCAACTAGAGTTTCTGGTGTTCCTTCCAATTATCAGGGAAGCTACGCCTTCAACTAAGAGGGCCACCTCAGAGCAAAGGGACCATTATGTCACATCTCCGCAGATGGTCCACATCTTTGATGATGATCGCAAGGTGAACTCGAAGGATGTTGAAGATTGCTTCAGGAATTTTGCGAGCTTATTCGAGGACTATTTTTTCTACCAGCCTATGGGCTAATAGAGGAGGCTAATGTTGAAGGAGGATGTAATACCCAAAAACCGTAACCATCTTCGATCTAGGGTCTAAGGGTTTGGAACTTTACGAGTTTTTTTTCATACATGCAAATCAATCACAGATAAAGTATACTCATACAAGAACTTAGGATCACATAACTCTGTGTCTCAAACACAACCTCCATTATTAACTAAACAAGAAAGAGTAAATAGTCATATCAATTATCATAACATCTGTATTCTATATCAAATCACAATACCACAACTATCAACCAAGCTACATCAATCATTCCTACTATCACCACGTAATATCACAGTTTATCTCCTAATACATTTTCATTTAATCATAATTTAATAAAGAAATATGTTTAACACAGCATAAATTATTAATGAAATAAAATCACAATTCATTAAGGGTAAAAAAGTCATTTTCATATTTTTTGGAGACTTCTACTGATACCTGTTGGAAAAATATCGATAGTAGTCAAGTCAGTGAGTAGTTCAAAAATAGTACAGGTTCTACTGATACAAGTGATAAATCTACCAATACAAGTGTCTTTTCTACCGAAACAAGTCATGCTTTTACCGATACTAAAAACTCCAAAGAGCTATGAAGTCTTACCCTGCAACTTCTACCGATACAAGTATTCAAACTACTGATACTACAATGAACAAAACTACCGATACTTCTATTAGTACTACCGATAGAATGCAAGTCAGAATGCAGCCTCTCTTTTACCCTGTACTTCTATCGATAAATGCAAGAGTTCTACCAAAACAAGCATGCAGAATTCATATTTTCACACAAGTTCAACAACCAAACATTCATTTCATAAACTTATGACTTAAATAGATAATGCAAGTGATCAAAATCAACATAGCATCCCTTTCTAGTACTAGATGCCTACTTTCAACATTAAACAAGAATACAAAAGGGTTAAACATCCAACAATTCTTACAAGGTACTGATTTGTCCTAATTCAAACATTTACAAAATATTATCATCCTAGTACATGCCATATAACCAAATGATTTAAAGTTTACCGAACAAGCGCCCAAGATAGTATGATTTCTTTGAAACGATTCGATCTTCATGCAACAAAATAGAATCTACAAAGCAATAACAATTTCACAGGTAAGCTTTTCATAGCTTAGAAAGTTCGCAGAGTTAAATAAGATTACTGAATATCAAGTGTTGTAAAATCTGAAATCAAACGAACCAAACCAGCAGTATATCCCTTCTCAGGTTCATTTCTCATTTAATAACTCACGATGCCATAGAGAATCCGCAACAAATGCAGGATCTCAGTCATTGGACATTTTTCAAATCACCAGCTTAAAGCCTGATATCTTTTCATTTCACATTTAAGTGACTCACGATGCTGTAGAGAATTCGCAACAGATGCAGGATCTCTGACATCAGACCTTTTTATCTCGGCCATCATATGTTCAATTTAATAACTCACGATGTCATAGAAATCCACAACAAATGTAGGAGCTCCGTCATCGGACCTTTAATCTGTAATAGGATTCATATAAGTCACGTATGACACAGAGTCATCGGGCCTTTTATCCGTAATAGGATTTCATATAACTCACGATGACATAGAGTCATCGGACCTTTAATCCGTAATAGGATTCATATAACTCACGATGACATAGAGTCATCAAACATTTAATTCGTAATAGGATTTCATATAACTCACGATGACATAGAGTCATCTTAATCCTTAATAGAATTTCATATAACTAAAGATGACACAGAGTCATTGGACCTTTTTGCATTTACAACTCAAAGCTCGTTCTCGTCTTCCTCACTTCCGATCATCATTCCAAATTTACAGAAATTGTATACAAGCACAAAATATGCAATTAAAAATGGAATTTAACAATATGAACTTACCGGACGAAATTACAGTTAAAGTGAACTCCAAGGATAAATCTGTAATTTTCCCTTTTTCACGATCGGTGACACGATCTTGATCTATTACAATAATTTCACTCAATTATTTAAATTAACATGAATTTTAATCATTTGATGCAATTAAGCATTTTTGGTATTTTTACAAAAATACCCTTAACTTTTCACTTTTATTCAATTTAGTCCTTAAACTCAAAACTTGTAAATTGACCACTTTATTTTAAAATACTTTAGCCGAATTATCTTGGGTGTTTCTATAGCTCACATTTTCTATTATTTAACAACAAGCCCTTGTACTTTTAGTCCTTTAACATAAAAATTACTAGAAATTACTTTACAAAATCATCAAATCTAACAGCCAAGCTTATAAATCCTCATAAAATTTCAAGAAAAAGCTTATTCATCAATGGAAAATTTTATAGCATTTGAAAAAATCACAAATCAGTCCTTGGGTTAGCTAGATTAAGCTAAAATGGACTTAAAAACATAAAAATTACTAAAAACGAGTAAGATTTTCCTACCTATTTGAAGAATCTTAGCTTGGCCGAATGTTTCTTCTCCTTAAAATGGGGTTTCGGTTTTTCCTTCATGAAGAAGATGATTCTTTATTCTTTAATTTTTTAATTTAATACCTTTAATTTACATTTTTACTTATTTACCCTTTGTTTACATTTGAATTTTTAGCCAAATTTAAGTCAAAATTGTCCACTCAAGTCACTAATGGCTATATTACCCTTTAAGTACCTTGACTTACCTTTTAATTAATAGAATTCAAAATTTGTACCTTTTACGATTTAATCCTTTTTACTTAATTAACTACCTAAACGATAGAATTTCTTAACCAAAATTTAATATTATACTAATGACCTCACAAATATTAAATAATTAATATTTACGGTCTAATACATCGAATTGTAGCCTCGAAACCACCATTTCTAATCATACTAAATTAAACTAATTAGTAAATCCTCATTTTATTAGGATTTAATTGCATTTACCAAAATCTCAAGAGTTTCATATCATTTCTTTATTAGGCTATTTAAAGAGGGTCCAATTTCATAATTGGTCTTTTAATTATATTAAATTTTGATTAAATAAACTTGTTTTCAATTTAGTCCTAAACATAAGTAAAGGAACACTACCGAATATTCACTTGATTTATGCAACATGGAGGCCTCTTGACACACGTGATTAGTTGCTTCCGATTCAGGGTATCATACTATCGTCTCAAAAGAGTTAATGGCCATAGGCACATACGGCTCAACCAAAATAGCAGGCTTTATGGCGTGAGCAGTAATCGGTCCAAAAATAGATCCAGACCCAGCAATAATAGACCCAACAAAAGAAAATATAGATGGCCCATTTGCGTGAAAATTGACAGACCCAGCTTCTATTTGAAAACCAGTTGAAAACGGCATCGCACCCCTATAAACGAATCCATTTTTGGATGTCATCCTAATGGACCCATGTGAAGGCCTAGGTGACTGAAACCTACAGAACAGCAATCCAGTAGGATCAACATGCGAAAGATGTGGGCTGAGAGAAGTAAACAACCCAAAATACGTGATTTGATTTGCCATAGGCCCAAAAGGTTGATTTTGACTAGAATAGGCTCAATTTGGATTAGGGTTAGCAAATTCCTTTCGACCAAATAACCCAAGCTGTCCATTTGCAGATAATTCTTCCCCTAGAGCACCCCAAGAAAACCAAGGAGTAGTATTAAGTGAAGAACCGACGAACGATCGATCAAACCTATAGTAGCACCGCTTGGCCAAATGACTAAAGGTGACCACAGATTTGACATTGGAGTTGTCCCCTCAAACTTCGACCACGACTACGGGAAAGAAGATGACCACACTGTTGAAACGCCATTTCCTGTGGAAAGTCTTGAATCGAATCAGAAGAGGGAGGTGGAGAAGCCGACGCGAAGGACTGGTGCACTAGGTTAGCGTGAAGTGGAGTTTCAAGAGTCGTTGTCTACTCTTGAACTCAAGGAGAATATCGACCTAGCAATCCAATTTCAAAGCTTCTGGTGAAAAAGAAGCCACTATGACAATGGCAACAAAATCAACAGAAAGTTCAACAAGAGCAATCTAGACTTTTTCATCATCCGAGACAAGATGCCTTGAAGTCGCAAGAAGATCACACAATTTCTTAATTTGAGCTAGGTCATCTGCTATAGAAAGATTCCCTTTCTTGAGTGAATGCAACTCTTGTTTTAACTGAGATACCTTGGCACCGGATGTTGCTGCGAACAACTTACAAGCCTTGCTCCAGATTTTGTACGCCGTAGTAGTACCTGTAAAAGATGACAACAACTCTCCACTGATCGTGGATAAGATGCTGGAAGCAAGAAGCTTGTCTTGATACATTAATTGTCTTGCCTTAGGAGCCTGGCACAAACCGAGGTGGAATCGACAACGTTCCATGAATGTATCTGGTAAACCCATATGCATCGATAATGAGTTTCAATTGATGTTTCCATTGAATGAAAGTGTCTTCCTTAAGCTTTATAGTGTCATGTCTAGGAAAGGACTACACCACTCTACAAAACCACTTTCCATCTAGTACATATGGTGAAGACGATCGAGGAATAGGAGCGAAGGTCATCGGAGTTACCTCATTGGCAAACGTATCAGAGGCCATTAATTTCTGCAAAAAGTATTCCCAGGAGAATCAACCTCTGATACCATGAAATAATGGTATGAAAACTAAAAATGAAAGAAACAAATTTAATTATGAATAAACTGTGATTATCATTGCTTGCTTTGATGAATATGGAGATAGTGTATTTATACACATATAGAAAGAGTAAATTGCTATAAACAAACTAATAGAAATAGTTGAACTGTCTAACTATCTTTAACAATTACTAATATATTTTAAATTAAGAGTTTTTTACTAAAATAATATAAAAAATAAATATTGGAATAGGATAAACCCCATTATTTACCAATTTAGGCAAACTAAACTATACCCCCACGATACCGCCTGAGCAATCGGCGACACCCTTCCCTTGCCACCGATTATTGAAGTAATCATTAAATTGTAAAGAAAAATAATTTTTAGGGTATCGTTCGACCAATTAACGACATCAGTATTGATACTCAAAAAATATCCTTTAATTTTATACATGTAAAACGAAAAAAAAAAATTATTATTGGTGTTGTTGACGTATTAGGCGGAACCCTAATATTTTATCACATAATTTTTATTAAAGCTTAAAAAAATTTCAAATTTATTTGAGTAGTGGAATTCGGACCCGTCAATTACGAGTCCGAGTACCAATAATCGTTTAATTGATTTTTTTTTTACTTTTTGTTTAAAAAATTCATATTATTATCTTAATTTTATTATTATAAAATAGAGGTTGGTTTGGTCACCAACCACCCCCTGATAGATCAGTCATTCATTATAAAGAAAGAAAAAACAACAGATTATTGAAGGTTCATCCCCCCAAATATCAACAAGAAGAAAATGTATGTTTTTTAGTAGTATAATTAATTATATTTTAGTAGTAGTTTATTTGTATTAAAAGTTTATTTAGTATTAAGGTATATTAATTACGGATATCTGTTAGTTTTTATTTTATAGCGTTCATTTATTAAGATAAATTTGGTAATATTTTTTTAGTTCAAAAAAAATGGAGAATCAATTTTTTGCAACCATTCATTTCGATGGTGTTATTTTAGAATCAACCATTGGTTGTATTTTTGAAACTCACCAAAAAATAGAAATTTTTATACCGGTGATATGAAAGAGAAGGTCAGTGCAAAAATTTCCCGGTGTTGTAGAAGGAGGATGATGAAACTATTATACAAATTTCTAGTTTCGTCAAATCCTATCAAATTTATCGAGATGGAACCTTTAGATGATGATGATGTCGAGACAATGGTTGCATGGTATTGCCCGCCAAGGAGGGTGAACATTGAACCGATTCAATTGTTTATTGAGTTAACCAATGCAAAGGTCGTTGAAAATGTAACTCCGTTAAGTCAACAATATGGAGTTAAAGACTCGTATACAGAGGTTCCCAGAGCGTCTGTCAATAAAAGGTCGTCTGTGTGCGGCTTTGACATCGATCTCAACGTTGGATGTTCAAATCAGTACGGTGGTGGAGCCACATTGACATGGGCCCAAAATCTAAACAATGTTGTTTTATAGATACATACAGTCATTATTGAAATTGATGCGCAAGCTGAAGATGGATCTAATAATAATGGTTGTTTTGATCACGATTTAGACAATGTCCTAGATAATATCGACGATGAAGGAGCAAATGATGGAAATGATCATGCATTTTCAGTTAAAAACTCGAGTCGTGTCATCATCAAACGCAATGATCTCGGGGCCTATATGTCGATCCTCGATTGTCGATCCTAATGCGGCCCATGATTCCGAGTTTCCCAAGTATCTGGACATAATACCTACTCACTTGATGTTAGTAGATCCTAAATCGGTAGAGTTGTTTGTGAGTTAAAGATTCACGAGAAAAGATGAGTATGTCAATGCCATCAAGTGCTATAGTATAAAGGTGTATGTTAACTACAGAGTGGCTAACTCTAAATTGACAATCTAGTTGGTGAGTGTTGAAAGTTGGAAGAAGGGTGCATGTGGCAAGAACGAGCTGCATTTATCCAAAGGTCCCAATAGTGAGAAATACGGAAATATGTTGGGCTGCATACATGCACTTTTGCATGTAAAGTGCATGTATGACACAAGAATACCGCAAGTTTGATTCTAAAACCATTTTCAACTGCATCTTGTCAATGGTTAAAGACATGTCCACCATTTCTGTATTGGTATTGATTTTTGAAATGCAAGAATGATTCCAATATCGAGTTACACATTGGAAAGCATGGTTGGCTAAACATATGGCCATGAATCAATTGTACGGAGATTGGGATGCATCGTACAACGAACTTTAAGGGTGGATAACCATAATGCGAGAGAACATTCCAAGGATTATCGTTGAGTTGTAGACGTGATCTATCGGTTTTATATCTAGCAGATTGAACTAGTTTTCACATTTGAAAAGCTTGGATTTAAGCATTTTATTTTCATTTTTTTATAAGATTTAGCTTAGTTTTTATTTTTGAATAAATTGTGTAAACCAAGTGCTAAAAAGTTGTTTTATTGCCTTTGATGCCGATTGAGGCCTAAAGGTTAGCTAACATACTTCGTGAGTGTGCAGGAGACCATTAGAAGTTGAACATATGTGAAATTGATCACTATGTCACGACATAGGATGCTCTACGTCGCAACAAAGGGACTAATTCCTTTATCGTGGCATACATAAGCTATGTCGTGACAATGCCTGCATGATAACACTAAATAAGGGGATTGACTTCTTCGTCGTGACACAGGTCCTAGTGTGTCGCGACATTGACCACTAGACGCAGTTTCTGCACTGAGTGAAGGGCATTTCGATTTTTACAATGCCACTTAAACACGAAGAACAGAAGTTGACCTAGGGTTGAGGAAAACGGTCATCCAAGCCTATAAATAGGGCCTCTAGCACTAGGGTTACGCGTACCATTTCTTAGCTTTTAGTTTTTACTTTGTTATTTTGTTTAGAAACAAGATTCTAACTTTCACAAAAATGTTCGATGAATTATTTCCTGACTGATTGCCAATACAATTGAAGTTTCTTTTATTTCATTAAACCAGTTTTATGATTAATTATATTATTATTTTTTATGATGTTTAAGAAAACCATGAGGAATTAATTCCATTTTGGGGAATTAGGGAGTGGAAGTATTGATATTTAATTGTTGTATAAATAGAGATTTTCAATCGAATCAACTATTTGGGAAAGGAAGAGCATGAAACAAGCACTAGGCTTGACAATCCTAGAAAGTCATTTAGGTGAGAATAAACCCAACATTGGTATTTCCTATCTGTGAAAACTTTTTCCCCATACCGATTTAGACTGTAACATCTAGCAATAAATAGTCTCTATCGAATTGCTATGTTAGCGGAAGATCGAAAGATCCAACTGGAGTAGCAACTAGTTGATTAAAGAAAAATCCCCAAAATCAATAATTGAAGATTCCATACCGAATCAACCTAATCTCCCTAAAGCCGTTTATCGAATCTACACATCTTGTTCTTTACTTCATTTTATTTCTTTTCATGTTTTCCACAACAACTCCTTTATTTTATTATCATACTATAATCCCTAAGAATAGTACTAATTAATTATTTTCTTTGCAGGGATATAATTCACTATTGCTTAAAGCCTCCTTTGGGTACGATTCTCAGAATACTACCAAGTATTTCATTGTACAAACTATATTACAACCTGACCCGTATATTTGCGAAAGCTAAAAACACATACTGAATGAAAGTACACTCGGAGGAAGTGAAGACAATGCCTTAATACGACCGGGATGACCAACTACATCTGGGGGAAAGAACTTTACATTGGATATTTTGGACATTCGATCCATGCATTCGAGTAATTCCCCATTGTAAATCGCTTGTGCAGGTAGAAGGGACCTGGTTGTACGTGAAACATATGTAGATACTCCTCATTGTGGTTACATAAGATGGGAACCAAAACATTCTACTAATAACATTTGCCATTATTGAGGGAAAGAACATGGAGTTGTGGGAATTTTCCGTAATGAACTTGTGGAGGGATGTTGTCACTCAGGACAACATTTGCATCGTTTCCAATAGATCAGAAGGGCTAATTGCTGTGATTAGGCGTTTAGGTGTTCTGTGGAGATCCATCTACTACATCAGCCACATTGCGGTGAATTTTCCACAAGGAATTTAAAAAATGCGGGTTCACGCAAACAAGTTGTAAAGATTGGTAATTATCTGTTTAAAATTTTAATATGTTTAGAGACTATGAAACGACATGTAATATGTTGTAACGGTATAGGGTACGAGTTGAAACCATATTGGTGCAAACAAAAACTGGCTTACCACTAAGCTGATATTAAAGGTCAAACGACCACTGCATTACAAGAGTGGTTTGAGAGCATGGAGCCTTGGTAATAGGCTTAAAGTTTCGATGACAATTCGTGATATGGTCATATGACCACCAACCTAGAATAGGCCATTAATGTGGTATTGAGGCGTACACGACATCTCCCAAATTCATCTATTCTCTCAGCTACTTTTTCTATCGGTTGACAACATTGAAGTTGAGAATGCGGCTCAAACAAGTAAATCAGATGAATGCGAGGTATATGTCAAGGCAATCATGAAGGCAATGGAGGTCAATGGTCGGAGAGTGAGGACCTTGAACGTTTAAGTATATTCTTGACATTTTGAAACTTTTCGGGTGACAGAGACCATCGATTGTCGATCGGGTATCCCACCTAGGTCATGCGGAGTTAATCTCCTAAATAGGCAGTGTGACTGTGAGAAATTTCAAACACTTCATTACTCGTGTGCGCACGTAGTTGCAGCATGCGCTGATGCATCCATTAATATTGAATAATATATCAATAAGGTGTACACACTGGAACGCACGTTACGTATTTAGTGAAATGAGTTCCCAACAATGCGGAACGTGTTGACATGGGAAGTTCCTCCGCTGACTTTCGAGTTGGTCCCAAACTGCAATCTGTGTAGGAAGCCCATAGGTCACTCGGATTTCACTCGAATAAGAAATGACATGGACATGAGTGAGAAGGTCAATACTAAACATTGTGGTGTGTGCAGATCAACAGGTTATAATTGAAGCAAATGCTCGCACCGAAACTACCACCCAAGACAGTCGTCTCGGGCGATTGGAATGTGAATCCCATTTCGATATCTACACAAATAATTAAAGAACCCATTTCGATATCTGCATAAGCAATTAAAATTTTAATCATCGACTTAACAAATAAAAATAAAGATAACTATTTTTTTCGAAGCCGATTTTCGTAATCAACAAAAATCAAATTACTCAAACAAAATTATAATGTTCACTTTTATATATTAAAATATACAAATTATTATTAAAAAACTTATACTAATAAAACCAATTTTAATATTACTTTAAACACAAATCTATATTAATACAAAATTCTAACAATTTTAATAATTCTACTAAAATAAACATGCACTACCAAACCTATCTTAATAAACATACACTACAAAATAAAATAAACATACATACACTACAAAATTGACATACACAATTCTAATTTTTTTTAAATATAATATTACAAATATCTAATTCTAATTATTTAAATACTATTAGAAAAAAGAACACGTACCTGCTTTTTTTTGTGTGGGGGGGGGGGGACTTTCGACTGTGGGGTTGGAGGGAGGGACCATCCAAGTATTTGTAATACAAAAAAAATAAAATAATTAAAATAATTAATACTAATCTTTTAACACAAATAGCATGCCTTAATACTAACCTTAATAAACTACTACTAAAATATAACCTTAAAAAAATTACAACATACATTCTACTTTGATTTTCGAGGGGGGTCCTTCAGTAGCGATATGTTTTTTTTTTTCCTTTCAATTGAGTTATCCGTGGAGGGATGGGGATTAAACCAATCCCTTTTTATAATAATGAAACTAATAAAATAATACATATATTTATTAAATTTAAAAAAAAGCTTAAATTTATTCGAGTATTGAGGGGACCTTTAACAACAATATGTTTGTTTCCTTTTAATTGAGCTATCCGTGGGGGGTCGGGAGACCAAACCAACCCCTTTTATAATAATGAAACTAATAAAATAATATATATTTTTATTAAATTTGAAAAAAAAAGTTTAAATTTATATTGGTATTGGAATTCGTGATCGACAAGTCACATTGATGGTAGGTCGTCAGGTCGGTGCTGTCGAGCTATTAAGCGGCACCCGCCTGACAACCTGCCATAAATGTGACCCGTCAATCACGAGTCTAGATTCCAATACTCAAATAAATTTCATTTTTTTTTTCAACTTTAATAAAAAAATTGTATGATAAAATATTAGGGTGCCACCTGATACGTCGACGAAAATATTGGTCAAGCGATACCCTAAAAATTATTTATTTTTTTTAAATTTAATGATTGTTTCAATCATAGGTGGCAGGGGAGATAGTGTCGTTGATTACTCAGGTGGCTTGTGGGGCATTGTTCAGTTTGCCTAGATTAGTAAATAATGGGGATTTATCTTATTTCAGTATCTATTTTATTTCTTATATTATTTGAATAAAGAAACCCCTCAAATAATTTGTCATGGATCTTTGCTCGTTCAGAGAGAAAACCTTCCGGTACTAGCAAATCAAGATTAGTCGGGACATATTCATCAATTTGGATCTCCGTTGCAAAATGAGGCACTGTACCCAAAAGGTAAAAAGCTTCTCTCCTTTTTAAACTTTCAGTAGCAATAAGGTTTGCTAGTCTATCTTTTGAGTAATTTGAGTGTTGAAAAAGAATGCAAGTGAATCTACCCTTGAGAATCTTTGTATCTCGAATCAATGGACTTATCTCCGACCTATCCCTAGTCTCTGATTTACACATTTTGATGACTGTGAAGGAGCCTCCCTCCACTATAACTTCTTTATGCCCAAATTTTCACACATACTATTTGCATCCGTACATGTAAGGGCCTCCGCTGAAAAGGCAAACCTAACATGTTCATGTAGCACCGCTTTCGAGGCTAGAACTAGACCCCTAAAGTCGTGAAGCACTATCCCAAAACCAGATCTAGACTGTTCTTTTTCAAAAGAAGCATCAAAGTTAGCCTTGTATTCTCCTTGTATTGGTGGCTCTCAATGCTTATTCCCTCCCTGCCTGGTAATGTTCGACACAATACAACCATCCAGTTCCTTGATATACTACTATAGAAATTTTAAAGTTTATTTACTATTGCTGACAATTCCTTCATTCAATTGCCATTAGGCAATAGCAGAAAAATCGGCATTAGGCATCTGAGCTAGATCTAAACACCTAGGTAATCCATTCATCACATTCTTGTATGGGTCAAGATAAAACCCATTGTAAACCTATTAATCGCAAAACTTCCATTGAAATAGGGCACTGGCAAAATACATGCTCCCTATTCTCCGATCCCACACCATATCTCGGGCACATGGCGTTCGAGGCTGCATGTCTCCTCAATAAATTCCACATAGTGAGAGTATAATTTTTTAATGTATGCCATAACATTATTTTGATTTTAGTAGAAAGGTCCAATTTCCATAGTTTGCGATAAAGTAGAATAGATAGGTTCTGTAAAGTATTTAAGCTAGAATTAGAGTACCTGGATTGTAATAGTTTATAGGCTCCTTTAACGGAGAATTTGCCACAACGATCGCACTTCCAAACTAGGTCGTCTTCATGGGAGGATCATGCCAACGGAAACCAGACTATGCGCTCTACATCTTCAATAACAAAGGTATTAAAAATTAAAATTTTCTTCCATTCCCTCGTACTATTATAAATGATGTCTAAAACTAACTCTAATTGGCAATCGCTAACCGAATTCATAACTTTAAAATTTGGAGAACTAGGAACCCGTGCATGATTATGAATAGAAACTTTAACACTTGTCTCTATACGCCAATAAGCCATCACTAAGGGCCTTATTTGTTGCCTAAATACTTTTCCAAGTATAAGAGGCACCAATTTTCAAATTCGAACCAAGAAAATCCAAAGTGGGACAGTACTTTGCCTTTAATACCTACGCCAAAAGGGCCACATTGAATTTGGCAAAACTTCAAAAACCTAATCTTCCTTCATCCTTTGGGACACATAATTTCCCCTACTCACACCAATGTAACCAACTTTTTACATGAGCCTTTAACCATTAAAATCAAGTTAAAATGCTCTCTATTCCATCGTAAAGAGACTTAGGAAGAAGAAAGCAAGCCATAATGTATGTTGGAATGGCTTGAAATATCGATTTTATAAAAACGTCCTTGCCCCCTTGAGATAAAAATCGAGTACTCCAACTATCAATTTTCTTCTTTAATCTATCCTTCAATGCTTGAAACGAGGATCTTTTCTTTCTACCAACCAAATTAGGAAGGCCTAAGTACCTCTCAGAGTTACTCAACATCCGAACTCCCAATCCTTATGCAATTTGTTGTTGAACCCCCTCAAGAGTATTAGCACTAAAAAAAAATCATTGATTTATCGAAATTAATACATTGTCTAGAATTTTGCTCATACTCCTTTAAGACATCCTTCATCACTTTAATCCCTCTTGAAGTAGCATCCCCGAACAAAGTACAATCATTAATAAAAAGTATATGAGAGACAATTGGCCCATTCCTACTAGCCCGAACACCTTTAGTAAGCCCATTTTGCATGGCTAGCCTCATAAGAGAAGATAAACCTTCACTACATATGAGAAAAAGAAAAGGACTAAGTGGATCACCTTGACGCAAGCCTCTTGTAGGTAAAAAGGAGGCCCTCCTCTACCATTAATGAGAACAAAATATGAAATTGATGTTATACAACTCATAACTAAATTAATCCACTTTGTAGAAAATCCCATCTTCTCCATCATACCACTCAAGAAAACCCACTCCACTTTATCATAGGTTTTACTTATATCGAATTTTAAAGCCATTAAGCCTTTTCATCCTTTTCGTTTCTGCTTGAACATATGCAAAATCTCGTAAGCTATTAAAACGTTATTCGAGATTAACCTTTCTAGGACAAATGCACTCTGAGCAGAATCGATGTATCTATCTAAACACTTCCAAAAACGTTTAGCAATTGTTTTAGCAATAAGTTTATGAAGGACATTATAGAGACTAATAGGTCGAAAGTTAACCATAAATGTGGGGTTGGGAATTTTAGGAATCAAAACAATACTTGTGTCGTTTAGTCCATCCAATGTCGACCCATGATTAAGAATTTGCAAACAAAAACACTAACATCTCTTCCCACATTATGCCAGCACTTATGATAGAAAAGTGTTGAAAACCTATCAGCACTTGACGCCTTAATTAGCCTCATCTCCCTTAAGGCCTCAAAAACCTCTCTCTATGAAAGGTGCATTCAACTCTGAATTAACCTCGTCCATAATGCAACGATCTACTACCAAAAGGATGTGAGACATATCCTCTAAGCCGTGAGAAGACGTGAAAAGTGTTTTAAAGTAATCCTTAGCAACTTGTGTCATCTGATCCTGATCTATCGCAAACCCTCATCACAAGTCTTCAACGAATTGATAACATTTGACCTTCTCCTCTAAGATGCACATTTATGAAAGTAAGACGTGTTCCTGTCCCCACATTTTAGCAATTAACCTTATCCCTTTGCTTCAAAACATCTCCTTATCTATCTCCCAGTTAAGTTAGATTTTCATGTCTACAATATCGTCCAACACATCCTCATCTCGATCAGCTGCCAAAAGTTCTTCCAATCTTTGTGACAACCACTCATTTTTCCTCGATCTTTCAAAATTTTAATACCAACCCATTTTTTAAGACACTCTCGAAGATATTCGACTTTTGAAAGAAGAATACCACTTGAACGTCCCCAAAGTAACTGAACCTCCTCTTCAAAAGATGATTCTAAAGTCCACCATGCTTCAAACTTGAAATTAAGAGACTTAGTTTCCATAGCCCTATGCAAAGATTGAACTAACAAGGGCAATGATCAGAATGCGAATGAGACATGTCTAATTGACGCCGAAGAAAACCTTTCCATCCACTTCACATTAGCAACGCCCCTATCCAAACATTCCCTAATGTTATTTTCAACGGTATTACCCCTTTCCCAAGTATACTAACGACCCGAGAAACCTACATCAACCAATTAACACTCTCTAAACCACAACAAAACCGCTCCATTTTATGCTCCTCCCTTGGATTCCTCTTCAACTTCTCATGGGAGTATAATATTTCATTGAAGTCTCTACAAACAAACCATAGAAGCTCCTTATCATTTCCTAATCACCGTAACTCATTCTAAGATTCATTCTTAGTCGACTCATAAGGGGATCCATAAAATACTGTAAAAAAATAATCAACACCTACCTCAAAATTTTGAACAATTACATCGATAAAAGAAAGTGAATAGCTTTTAAAATTGATTTGAGTATCTCTTTCCTACTAAACAGAGACCCTCTTTGCTACCAACTACACTAACTTCAAAACCTTTTGTAAATCCACATCACTTACGAACCAACCCCATTCTCTTATTATCAACTTTAGTCTCCATCTAGAAGACCATGTGGGGTTTATGTAGCCTCAACATATGTTGAAGCCAGCGTACTGCCCTTAGGTTCCTCAGCCCATGGACATTTCAACTAAAGATTTTCATTGTGATCGATCGGCTTGCCCACTGGCAGCCGCTGATAATAATTTATTTTTTAATATGCACCTAAGAAATCTCATCACTACTCTATTCCTCCATCACAACTGTAACCACATCTGGTCTAATCTTTTTACAATTCACCTTATGGTCATCTTGCTTAACCATACCGTCATCTAAAACCCAACCAACTTTCCTCTTTTTCAACTCCTCACCTTTCTCCAATGAGGGGACTTTCGAGCAATAAAGAACCCACTTCCAATACCTTCAATTTGATATAAGGGACAAATTCTTCCAAGGCCCCGTTAGCACTTGAATTAAGCCCAGTTCAGACTCATAACCATCATGTTCCATGCCATCAATCAAGAACTTTTTAGTAACCAGAGTTTCATTATCAATCGGATCCTTATTTTTAGCGTCCATCCTATAATCACTCGCTAGAGAAGAAGAATCCCTTTCTATTGCAAACACTCCTTGATCATTCCCTCCCTCTCCATTAGAGAATATCTTTATCAATGTTGTTCTGCTCATGACCTCTTCCCCTCTTTTGACCACGTCAGATCATGGTTTGTGATCACCCAAATAAGAGCAATTCTCTCTCCTCCTCTTTCCAGCGAAACCTAAAGATAAAGACACCTTTCCCATCAAATTTGACTTAGCTTTGAGGGCCAACGAAAAAGGATACTTATCCTTTGGTAACTCTTTAACACATTCAGGAACGTCCCGACAATCCCTCAAAATATAACATAGCTACCCATACCCAAAAAAAAAAACCCGCCAAGTTTTCGTATTTGAATGGCACCCAACACTTCTGCTGAGAATTGGTCACCACAAATATCCTTCTGTAAAGGGATTTTTGAACATTCAGCATTACTCTAATTCGACAATAATCACCTTTAATTTCTGACCTCATGATCCCTCCAAAAGTAGAACCAATGACATGCATAAGATCTTTTTTACTGCACTCTGGAGGGTAAGGCCCCACTTTTAGCCAAAACGGGGATGTCGCCAACCAGATCTTGCTTCTTTCAATAGATTCCTTAAGCTTATCAAACAAAATTAACTGTTTTCGAAATAACCACGATCTTCCTTCTAGAATTGATTCTAAATCCTCCTCAGCATAAAAAACGATTAAGAACAAATTTTGACTTGCCACCTATATGTCGAACTTCTTCTTTGTCTTCCATATACATCTTAGTTAAGCCCAAAAACTATCCAAGTTGTAAGTTTTCCTTATCCATACCGTGCACACAAGCGTGGCTTCTCCAGGTGGAGAAACCACTGAACTCTTAACCAAAAGTTGAACTAATTCCTCTTCCAACAACGAAACCTCATCAACCACTGCCCTATCCACCATTAAAATTCACCACTCGCCCTAAAGCTTGTAGCCCCAACCGCCCTGTTCCTTTGAAAAACCTAAAGAGAGAACTCTTGACTTTTTATTATAAATTTTTATTTATTTACATGTTAATAATTAATTTTACATAAAAATATTTATTTAAAAATTAAAATTATATATTGCATATATTATATTTAAAAATTCAACTCAACCTTATGCTATAAGTCATACATGTCTTATGCTATTTCACGTATAATTTTCATATATATATATATATATATATATGTGTGTGTGTGTTATTATCAACCAAACTATTAGATATTTTCCAACAATGATTAAATTCTCTTTTTTTATTATATTGATACTCTATATTAAATATTTAATTGAGCCTGTGTCAATTGAATAATGATAAAAATACACTTATGTTATAAAATGAATTATATTATTTTAACAGTGTTTGTCATTTTAAATGTTTTTATATAGAAAACTACGCACACATAATATGAATCAAACTCAAGACTTTCTAAACTTCAATACTTATACATTACTATTCAACATAATTTTATTTTATCCATATTGTGGGTATGGGTGTGCGTTAAGTATAATTACCAACTTAGTTAGAAAATTCTTAAAATACCCTCTTACATACGAAGTAAGTTATATTATTATAGAAGTGTTTTTATCATTTTACATTTTATAAATTAATAAAAACTCAATCATAATAATATTTGAACATATGACACATGAATTTTAAATATTGAACTTTACCATTCAAATTGAAGTTCGGTTCAATTTATAAAAAAATTTTAATAAATATATTTGTTATATAATTTTCACCCACATTATAAATTTATCGTAATCTAATTATTATTAGTAATCATTTTTATATATTCTAATTTTTTTATCATATTTTAAATCAAATTAAAGATTTATGACATTCTTAAGGAATTAAAGGGTTACTAAAGACATTATATAAAGGCTCTGCCTAACTTTTTTTTCATTGCTTGTATCTACTCTCCACCCAAATATTTGATGGTGTATTTCATTATTTGAGAATGGATTAATATATACTTTGCACTTGTATTTAATTAGTATTTAAATATTTTTATCGATTTAACTAATATTTTAACTTGAATTCTGTTGCACAATTTTGTATCTTTATAGTGATCTCATAAAAATTTTACGATGTGACTAGAAACTAATCGAAAATTAACATGTAATAGTCTCATATTATGACACAAGTCAACTTTTAATAAAAATTTAAAATATATAAATTTGTCAAATTTATTTATAATTTTTTTTTTCAAATAAACTTAAACAAATCATTGTTCAAATTAAAATGAATTTTGGACATTCATTTATAGAGACTCTTTATGGACTCACTTTTTTTATAATTATATATATATATAATTTTTCCTATAAAACATCAACTTATTTAAAATTAAAAATATATAAAATTATAAATAAATTAAATATATAATGTTGAAATAAATTTATAAATAATAATTATAATAATTCGTGAAATGATATTACATTACCGACCATAATTAAAAACATAAAATATACTAATAAATAAATAAATAAATTATTAGAGCAAATATAATAATTATAATTTTAAAGTATGATATTTACAGTTTTCACTATTGAGAAAAAGATATTTTTGTTTTAAATTAATCTTTAAATTTTATTTGAGAGCGTAAATTGATTAAAATAATAAAAATAAATTACAGATTGGCCCAAATGTTAAAATTGTATCAGTATTTTAAGATAACTCAATGAATAAACCGTAATAAAATCATACCTTCTATTATGGTATCTTTGCACAATTTAAAAATATAAAAGCATATTATTTCAAAAAAATAAATATAAAAGGATAAGATGACAGAAATGTTCTTATTCTAAAATATAATGTTATAAGCTGTAATATAAGATTTAATCAACTAAATACGTTTTTAGATTCTATAACAATATTTTTTTTTGTAAAAAAAGAAAAAGTAAAATTATGTCAGCTGGAGGCAAGAAAATGAGAGAAGGATTATAGATTAATCCACTAATCTAAAAATTAAATATGCCACTAAGATTAAAGAAAGCCTAAAGAAGTTTGTATTTATAAAAAATATGTATACAGTTGTAAACAGTTGAGCATTAAGATTAAAGAAAGACTAAGAATAAAAAATGCAGGCAAAGCCGGTGATGAGTGGTGTTAAGGCTCCGAAGAAGGTTTGACGGAGAGAAGAGGAGCCGTCGAATATAGGCGGAGATGATGCATTCATGGACGATGGGAGAGCCCCACCACTACCTTTTCGTGATGTTGTCTTAAACTCAAATTCGGAGAGTGCTCCAATGGATGGAGAATGAGAGTCTGAGGATCTTGTTCTTAATGATGGGGACGTGAGCAAATGCTTGCTTGATGGTATTCCGACCATAGACTTCTCTTAGAGGGTGTATGGTTTAATAGATGATAGTATGTCATGTACCTTGATTATCAAGTTGTTGGGGAGGAGAATAGGTTACAATGCACTCTGGAATAAAGTCTATGCTCTGTGGAAACTTTCAAGGCGATTCCAACTGATGGACATCGAAAACGATTATTATCTAGTTAAATTCAAATCTAATTTGGATTATAATAATGCTCTTTCAAAGGGACCTTGGGTCATTTTTGGCCATTATTTAACTGTTTAGTCATGGTTGACATAGTTTTTGTTACTTGAATCTTTTCCTCAAAGAGTTGTGGTGTGGATTTGAATTTTGGGATTATTTGGGACTTTTTACAAACGTAGCATTTTTCAGAAGATAATTAGTCTAATTGGAAAAATGGTTAAAATTGATTTACAGACAATAGAGGAGCACGAGGGCAATTTGCTCGTTTCGCCATTCAAATGAATTTGGTTGAGCCTTTGATTTCCAAAATTCGGATAGCTAATAAGATTCATAGGGTGAAATATGAATCAATGCCATCTATTTCTTTTCGATGTGAATGATTTGGGTATTTGAAAGAATCGTGTCCTCATATTTTCATGGATAATGATGAAGATAGTAACAAGGATCCGAGTGCTGCGAATAGTCATGTCATGGCAAATAATGGTAGTCAAAATGTTCAAACCAAGGTGGAGAAAAAAGACTTCGATGAATGGATGGTTGTTGAAAGGCGCAACCGGCGATAGCAAAATACGAAGGATTTTGGGAAGGTGGCTAATTTTGGAAATAATCGGATAGGTTCCAGATTTTCGGTTATTTCCAATTTGGATGGAAACATTAACCATTTCAATGAGCCTCCTACTGGTTCGTTTCGATTTGGTAATAAAGAGAAATTTAAGATTAGTGAGGGAAATGCAGAGCAGTTTGCTGGTACCTTTAATGGTAAGTGAGAGAAAGCTGGTGGGAGTGTGGATAAGGCAAGGGTTTCGAATGAGAGGATATTTGGGTCAAAAGGAGCTAGGCATTTAAAGAAGCAGGGTGCGACACTTCATGTAGCACAGGGTGTCAAAGTGGGCAATACAAAGAATAGATTAGGGACTGGAGTGGGCTCTAGCAGATCTGGATTTCTTACTGGGCCTAATAGAAGCAGGGTAAAAGGAGCGATTGGGTCTAGGCGTCGTGACCCAAGTAAACAAACTGTAGCAGTTTTGTAAGAAAACTCCTATCAAAACGTTGAGTTGGGTTTTACAAATTTAATCCGTACAGCTTTAAGATAAAATTTTAAATAACAGTGCCTCTTTTGGGGTAAAGGTTGGAAATTTTTTGAAGTCTGGAAATGAAGGTGCGGTTCGAATTGATCGGGCAGTTAATGGGATGGTGGATATATTGATTGGAAATGTTGGTGGCAAGGAGACTTGCGACGATATGACTGGGTGTGAAGACACTGGCTATAAAGAGGGGATGAGTGCTTTTGAGGAGGGAGATGATGAGACCAGTAGTCCATCAGACGAGGAAGAGATAGAGGCATGCTAACACCATGTTTCTCGTTTCGGGTATGGTTGCTCTACTCTTAATTATTTTTATGAAGTCCAATATTTTTGTTTGGAATTGTCAAGAGGCTAGAAACCCAAAATTCTACAGAATTCTCAATGAGTATTTGCGTGAGTTTAATCCAGAGTTGGTGGTGTTAGTTGAGACTAAAGTTAGTGGAGTCATAGCTGAGAATGTGATTAGAAGTATTGGGCTGCCATTTTCACACAGAGTTGAGGCAAAACAGTTTTCAGGTGGGATTTGGGTTTTATGGAATAATTCAGTGGAGATGGTTGTGAAAAAAAATCATTTCCAGTTCGTTTATCTTAAGGTAAAGTTTGCTGGTATGCATGAGTGGGTCTTGTTTACGGGTATTTATGGGAGTCCAAGATCGACTTGTAGACGTGAGCTTTAAACTGTGTTGGGTGATATTGTGAAGGAGGTTCGGGCTCCTTGGATCCTTGCGGGGGATTTTACACTTTACTTCATGAGAAAGAACAGCAAGGGGTGTGCGGATAGGGAAATATTCTTGCCAACTGTTTCAAAATTTTTGTTTCAATTGGGGCCTAAAGGATTTGGGGTTTCAAGGGTTGAAGTTCACTTAGAACAAGGGCTCTTTGTTTGAGCGGCTTGACCGTGCTTTATGTAATCGACAATAGGATGTGTTTGCTTCGAATACGACAGTGTTTCATTTACATAAGCTGAAATCGGACCATAGACCTTTAGCCATTAATTTTGGGTTAAATCCTATTCGTAAGCATGGTCGACCTTTTCAATTTTTTAGCGGCTGGCTCAATCATGACAGATTTGGGAGATTTGTACAGGACAATTGGGTGGATGGTGAGCTCTTTAAAGGTATTGTTTCAGGTTTTACCTCTGCTGCTAGGAAATGGAATCATGAGGTTTTTGGTAACATCTTATAGAAAAAGCGTATGCTAATCTGGCAAATCAGGGGTATACAAAGATGTCTTGAGAAGTACAATTCCAAGAAGCTCATTGATCTTGAAAAGGAGCTTAGAACTGAGTTGGAGGGTGTTTTGGACAATGAGGAGCTTTTATGGAAGCAAAACTCCCGAAATGACTGATTATTTCTTGGAGATCGTAACAATAGCTATTTTCATCGACAAGCTAGTAAAAGGAGGAATATTAAACAAATTAAATCGTTGAAATTGGCTAATGGTCATTGGAGCTATGATGAGGTTTTGATTAAAAATGAAGTTATTCAATTTTTTCGAAAGTTGTATACTTCGGATGGATTGAGCCTGGACTGTTATCCTATTCCTAATCGATTTTGTTGTTTTAGTCTTGAACAGAAAGTATGTTGTCCAAAGCTATTACTAATCAGGAGATATATGATGCTTTTTTTGATATGGCACCACTGAAGGCCCCAGGATTGGATGGGCTTCATGCTCAATTCTACCAGACACAGTGGCACATTGTCGATAAGTCTTTGATTTTGATGGTTCGGTTGGGTTTTGAGAAGGATCAAATTGAAGAGTTTCTGAACAAGAATTTGATGGTACTCATACCTAAGGTGGCAGGTCCTGAGGTGGTTCAATAGTTTCGCCCTATAAGTTTATGCACAGTTCCTTATAAGGTGCTTTCCAAGGTGGTTATTAATCGGCAGGAACCGTTTATGCCTACTTTGATAGCTGATAATCAGACCAGCTTTGTCCATGGTAAGCACATTATGGACAATGTCATCATTGCTCAAGAGGTGATTCACTCTATGCGGATTTGTAAGGGTAAGAAGGGATGGATGGCCATCAAAGTGGATATGGAAAAGGCCTATGATAGGTTACGTTGGGAGTTTATTCGGGACACTTTAAAAGAGGCTGATTTGCCTGACAATTTAACTCGATTAATTATGCAGTGTGTCTCGACATCGGTTATGAAGATTCTCTGGAATGGTGGACTTACTAAAGAAGAATTTACCCCTTCTAGGGGCATTTGTTAGGGAGATCATATTTCTCCGTATTTATTTGTTCTTACTATGGAGAGATTGGGGCACACAATTTCAGAGGCTGTTGATAGTGGGAAATGGAAGACGATTTCTCTTGGAACAGGAGGTCCTCAATTATCCATACTATTTTTTGCCGATGACCTTGTCCTTTTTGGAGAGGTGAGCAAGTAAGTCAAACATTTATTTTTTGACTAATACTGATGATCGACTAAAGAGTAGTATTGGGCAGACTTTGGGTTTTCAGTTGACGGAAGACTTGGGTACGTATTTGGGTGTTCCCTTGTTCCACTCTAGGGTCACCAAGAGTACTTTTCAATTCTTGGTTGATAAGGTTCAACATAAACTTAATGGATACGATGCTAAGTTGCTTTCGTTGGCGGGGAGAGTGGCATTAGCGAAATCGGTGTTGCTTGTTATTCCTAGATACTTCATGCAGTCGACTATGATCCCTATTGTTGTGTGTGGTCGAATTGAGCAATTAGTTCGGAAATTTGTGTGATGTTTATTTGAACAAAGCTTCAAAATTCCTTTAGTCAAGAGGGAAAAATGTTGCCTAGAGGTTTCTAAAGGTGGGCTTGGCATAAGAAGGTTGATGCCTCAAAACTCATCTTATCTCATGAAGCATGCTTTCCTAGTTGTGACGAAATTGAACGCACTTTGGGTTCGGATGCTTAGAGCAAAGTACAAAGTTGTCGAAGTTTGTCCATCAACCATTGAGAGGGCAGCTTGTTCTTACGTGTGGAGATCATTAGGAAAGGTGTGGCACAGTTTTAAGGATGGAGTTGTTTGGCATCTTGGGAATGGTAGATCTGTGGACTTTTTTCATGACATTTGGATTCTAAAGTTGGGCAAGTTGAAGGATCATGTTTTGCCAGGATCAACTGTTCCTACTGCTTCGAAAGTGGCAGAATTTGTGGATGAAGAAGGTAGTTGGGATTGGAAGATCTTGAGTACTCTGTTTTCGCATGATGTTTTGAACAGGATTCGAGTTTTCTATCTACCAAGAGATGTTTTCGAAAATGATTCGTGCTCTTGAAAAATAACTCCCACTGGTAATTTCACAATTAAGTCAGCATATCAAGCTCTTGTGCATGATGGGAATGATCTGGAGGATAGCAAATGGAAATTCATTTGGAGTCTGAATGTTCCACCTACGGTAAGAACTTTATATGGTTGGTCTGTATGGGGCATGTACTGACAAACCATGAGAGAACTAGGCGGAAAATGGCTGATGATGGTAGGTGCTGTATCTGTGGTGCTTCGGATGAGACAATGTTACATCCCTTGAGAGATTGTAGGGTGGCAAAGGACATATGGCTACTAGTGTTACCACTGCATGATACAAACAATTTCTTTGGGTTGGGTTTGGAAGATTGGCTGGCAAAATGCTTGAAGGATTACAAACTTAAAAATGTTCAAGGAGCTTGGAGTTCACCTTTATTTGCCATTGTTTGTTGGCTGATTTGGAAGCAACGTAATAATGATGTCTTCAATCAACAGTTGGGGTCGACCGAAAGTGTTGTTTGAGTGGCTGAGAGCATGATTGCAAATCTAATGGAAGGAGGTCGTAAGCAAGTTTGGCATGAGGTGGGCACTGTTAGGGAGGGTAAATGGGAACCACCAGACTTTTGGTGGATCAAGATCAATGCTGATGGTGCGGCAAGCAGAGAGGAGGATTGGGCAGCTGCTACGGGTGTCTTACGTAATGCTGCAGGTGAATGGGTCGCTGGATATCAGTGGTTTGTGGGCAAAGGTTCAGCTCTTTCTGCTGAACTCTGTGCCGTGCTTCTTGGTCTGAAACTTGCGTATTCCCAGGAACATTTGAAAGTTGTGGTGGAAAGTGACTGTGTAGTGGCTTTGCTGATGATAAAAGCTTGTGCCAATGGAGAACCTAGGGTGTCTCTAGTGCAGAAAATAGTTTTACTGTCAAACCTCTTTGAGAAGCATGAATTCAAGCTTGTGAAACGGGAGTGCAATGCTGCTGCAGATTGGTTGGCTAGGAACTATGATAATTCTGTTGTTGATACTCTGGTTATTGATATTCCACGTACAAAAGTTAGATTTTTATGTCTGAATATCGTACTATCTGTAGTGAATAATACAGACCGATAGGCATTATAATGCCTCTTTTACTATCAAAAAGAAAGACTAAGATGCGACATTGGGGGGATAATTAGTAAACAAATGGTTTTTCAATTCTATCTGTCTGTTTGATTGGTTTAAATTTTTTTTCATTTCTAGATAACATATATTAATTTTTTAAAATTTTGATTTTTTAATGTTTGAATGATTTTGTGTAAAATTTATTTCATTATTCTTTTTTAGTGAATGTTATTATTGACCCACTGCCCACTTATCCGACTGGGATTAATCCAATCCTCTTTACTTCAGTAATGGTAGTCTGCATAGTTCACTTATATGAGTTCAAACGTGGTGGATTCACATCATCATGCAAGCGAACTTACACTTAAAGAACACGTATTAATCTTAGAATAGAGTGCGTATTGACACGTGTTAATCAAGAATCGGATCATATAAATAGAAAAATTAATCTTTTTAAAAGAGATGCTCACAAAAACAATCAATAAATCTAAAAAATAAAGGGTTAATTAAATAAGTTTTTTTTTTTAAATTGTGGAACATATTGGAGTATAATTCAAAAACAAGGTTAAATAAATTTCCAAAAATGATAAGCTTCATTGTTGGTACATCTCATAACAGTCTAATGAACATAAGATAGAACGGCATTGACAGGCCAATTAACAGTTCTAAAAACGATACATTGGAACTTAAGTTCCAACATATTTGTCGGGTCATATATTCGTATTGTATAAAAACACAAACATAAATTAAGATATTAAAGCAATGTTCACATGCTTAAGGAAAATATTTACTCAAATGCATATAGGCTGATAAATGAATGAGGTACGGGGAGTGAATGATTAAACACGGCATTGTGAATGATTAAACACGGCATTGTATAAAAAACATCAAATCCCCTATTTTTTTTTTATTTAATAAATACGCATATTCCCTTAATTTAGCCGTGATGAGTGAGGATAAGGACAAGAGATAAGCATAAGAGATAGGGCAGAGCTTGGTCGGGGTTGTCTTTTTTCTGTAATTTGTTGTTAGCAATGGTGGAGGCCGCAGTTCTTTACCCATCACCACCAATTGGCCACCTGTTGGCCATGGTGGAGTTAGGCAAGCTTCTATTATCTCACCAACCTTCACTCTCTATCCACATCCTCATCGCTATCCCACCTTACCAAGCTGAATCCACCGCTCCTTATATTGCCGCCGTCTCTTCCACCATTCCTTCCATTGTTTTCCACAAGCTACCCAAAGTCACCCTCCTTCCATCCACTGATGTTACCCATCATGAGTCCCTTACTTTTGAGGTCCTCCGCCTTAGCAACCCCCATGTCCATGAACCTCTCCTTTCCATCTCCAAGGATTACAATGTTCTTGCCTTTATCATGGATTTTTTCTGTACTGATGCTTTCAAAGTCGCCGTTGATCTTAGTATACCTCCTTACTTCTTCTACACCTCCGGCGTTGCTTCTCTTTCCTCTTTCTTTTATCTACCAACCCTTCATAAGAACACCACCAAAAGCTTCAAAGAACTTAACCTTATCCTCAACATCCCGGGTGTCCCACCGGTGCCATCTGCCGATATGCCTAAGCCAGTACTCGATCGCAACGATCAAGTCTATCACATCTTCTGTAACAACTCAATGTATTTGCCCAAGTCAGCTGGGATTATAACAAACAGTTTTGAATCCCTCGAACCCAGAGCCACCAAAGCAATTCGCGATGGACTCTGTGTTCCAGATGGCCCCACACCTCCATTGTACTGCATCGGACCGTTGATTGCTGACGTTGATCAGAGAAGCGGAGCTGCATCAAATGCTGCCGGTGAAGGTGTCCCTGATGATTGCTTAACGTGGCTTGACAAGCAAACTAGTAAAAGTGTAGTGTTCTTTTGTTTTGGTAGCCTGGGACTGTTTTCAGCTCAACAGTTGAAAGAAATAGCTGAGGGGTTAGAGAGAAGTGAGCAAAGGTTCTTGTGGGTGGTGAGAAACCCTCCTTCGGAGAACCAAAGTGTGGCGATAAAGGAACAATCGGAACCAGATTTGAACAGTTTGTTACCTATGGGGTTCTTGGAGAGGACGAAGGAGAGGGGAAAGGTGGTCAAGTCATGGGCGCCACAGGTGGCGGTGTTGAACCATGATTCCATAGGTGGGTTCGTGACACACTGTGGGTGGAACTCGGTGCTGGAATCTGTTTGTGCGGGGGTTCCGATGGTGGCATGGCCACTTTACGCAGAGCAAAGGTTCAACCGGGTGTTGCTAGTGGAGGAAATGAAGATAGCCTTGCCGATGGTGGAGTCAGAAACAGGGTTCGTAGGTTCAAGTGAAGTGGAGAAGCGAGTCAGAGAATTGATGGAGTGGGAACAAGGTAAACTGGTTAGGGAGCGAGCCGTAGCTATGAAACACGCTGCCAAGGCTGCTATGAGTGAGGGAGGTTCCTCTCGTCTCGCACTAGTCAAACTGTTTGACTCGTGGAAGAAGTAATAATGCCTGAATTCTGGTGCGGTTTCAAGTACAATAAAGTCGAGGTTTTTTACTTGTCCAATTTGAGTGAATTTACTGGGTGTTGTTCCATTTTTTCTGGTTTGAGCGTTAGAACCGTGTTTCGAGGGTATGAATCTGATGGGAGTAAAGGGGCAATGTTGTCAATGTGCGCTTCATGCGAGTATAAAACACTAAATGAAAATCAGAAAATTTAAAAACCCGGACTTGTAAAAGACCTTAATTTGAGAAATGAAGAAAAAGGAGGGTCCTTGTAACATACGTTTGCCTCCACCCAAAGGGTTTTTTTTTATATAAATAATATAATATAAATAAATAAATATAAAAATAGGATAATAAGAATAATGTTAACGCGAATAAGCAATCACAGCAGTAAAATATGAGTACCAGTTGACCAATCGGCAGCATAACTTTTTTAATAAAAATTATTTTTTTCGGATGCAATATGATCAATCAGCGATATTTATTTAAAATATCGAAAAATATAAATTTTTTTAAAATAATATACGAAAAAAAAGAAGAATAATAATATCTTTTTATTAGTCCCGCTAATGTGTCGGGCGATATCAATAATTTTTTAAATTTTTTATTAATTTTTTAAGTTGAAAAGTAAAAGAAATTAATGTTTTAATTTTTTTTGGGTATTAAAACATTAACTCATGATCGATAGGTCATATTTGCATTAGTCGTCAGGTTGGTACCGTCGATTTGCTAACGCGAATTTAACCTCTCGATCACAGGCTCGTTTTTTAATATTTAAAAAAAATTAAAACACTAATTTTTTACTTTTTAAAATAATATATTTCTTTTCAACTTTTTAAAATTATTTTTTTATTTCTCATCTACATAAAATACTAATTTGTTTTATTATAAAAGGGGTTGGTCCCCTAACCCTCACACATAGGGGTGAGTAAAACTCGATTTGAATTAAAATTCGAAAAAAAAATTAAATTTCGAATTATCCGAATCGAGTTATTCGAGTTAAACGAATCGAGTTGAATTATTTTTTGAATTTCGAGTTCAAATCGAGTTGAATTTTCTAATTTGAATAAACCGAATAAAACTATATTATTTTTAGTTTTAAATTTATATTACTCAAGCCTAATTTACTTTATCCATTTTCCCCCAAAACCCAAACTTTTTATCTTATCCAATTTTATCCCCTAAAGGTTAAAACTCATCCATAAACTAAACCCAAATATTTTTAATTTTTTACTTTTTATCTTATCCAAATATAATTTCATTCTTAAAAAAAACTCATAAACTAAACTCAAAATTAATTTTCTCTTCTTAAAAAAACTCAATTAAATAAAAATATTTTTTAAAAAATTTTAAAATTAAACAACACCAAATTAATTTTTTAATTTAACTCGAACAAATATATTCTATTCGATTCGATTCAAATTCTATCTCACTCAACTCGATTCGTAAAAATTTCAAATCGAATTAGGATGATGAAATAGGATTCAAAAACTCGATTAACTCAAAAATTTTTAATTTGATTCAATCGAATGCTCACCCCTATCCACACAATTTGTTTCATTTTGCCCTCCTCCACCAAGAAGGTAAGTTTCTTTCTTCTCTTACTTTGTTTTTTAATTAATATTGTTAATAGTAGTTTAATATTATTAAAGTATGTTATACTTTTTGTTAATTAAGAAGTTAGTATTTAATTAATTTATTATTTCCGAAAATAAATAAAAATATGGTTAATCTTTTAGCATAATTAGTTATATTAGTAGGTCTTTGTACTAATTAATTTGTATATTTAATTAATATTGTTAATAGGTGTTTAGTATTGTTAAAGTATATTAATTTTTTTTCCGTCACCCTAATCCTCACACATCCATTTCAGTTTCAAAAAATTTTTTGAAGTTCTTCCTCCTTTTCAATTGTGGTTAAGTTTTGAAGCTCCTCTTCTTCCTTATCAACTAATTTTTTTCTAAAAAAATATTTGGCATTTTAATTTTTTTATATGACAATTATTTTGTTTCTTATGGTTTAATTACTATTATTTATTGTTAATTTATTATGTTTTTTTGTTATGTTTTTGCAATTTAGAAAAAATGGAGAATAATTTTTTTTGCAGCAATAAATTTCGATGGTATTATTTAAAAACAACCGTTGGTTGTATTCTTTAAACTCGTCAAAAAATAGGGATGAGATTTTATAGGAATGTGTCCGTCGATGATATGAAAGAGGTCAGTGAAAAAATTTCCCGACGTTAGGAGGATGACAAAACTATTCTACAAATTTTCAGTTTCGTCAAATCTTATCAAATTTGCTGAGATGGAACTTCTGGACGACGACGACATTGAGACAATGGTCGCATTGTATTGCCCGCCAAGAAGGTTGAACACTGAATCGATTCAGTTATTTGTTGAGTTAGAAGATTCAGAGCCCGTTGAAAATGTAACACAATTGAGTCAACAATTTGGAGTTGAAGACTCGCTGCATACAGAGGTTCCCAGGTTGTCTGTGCATAGTTTTGACATCGATCTCAACTTTTGGATGTTCAAATCAGTACGATGGTGGATTACAGATACATCCAGTCGTTATTGAAACTGATACTTTTTGTGAAGATGGATCCAATAATAATGATTCTTCTGATCACGAATGTGAAGATTCTAGTGATCCCGATTTAGATGATGTTGCAGAGGATATCAACTACGAAGGACCGGATCGTGGAAATGATCACGCTCCTTCTGTAGGAAACCTAAGTCATGGCATCGTCGTACGCAATAATCTCGGGGCCCATATATCGATCGTTAATCCTGATGCGACGCATGCTTTTGAGTTTCTCGAGCACCTGAACATGTTAGAAGATCCTGAATCGGAAGAGTTGTTCGTGGGTCAAATATTCTCGAGAAAAGATGAGTGTCTCGATGCCATTAAACGATATAGTTTTGTTAGACTAGGCCTTATTGTATAATATATTTTGATATAACAAATTAAAGTATTTTTTAATAAAAGTAAAGTTGAACAAATATATAAAATCAAGTTGAAATTGTTTCAATTGAGTCAAACATTTTCAAATAAGTTTTAACCATTTTCAAGCAAGTAAGAATTGCTCCAGGACAAAAAGTATTTGTACTTTTTGTCTAAGTAACAATATTGTAAAGGTATCGATATTCCTGCTCAAACGGTCACTAAAATATGCATTTATTACAAAAATTATCGATACTCTTTTAACATGTATCGATACTCGTTGCTGCAGGTGTAGTTAATGAGCTGATATTTCATCCCCAACGACTATATTTACTTTCCCAACAACCACAATGATTGGAAGTCAATTAGGGGGCATAAATATCATCTTTCAAAGGTCTAGCAACAATAAGAGTAATATGCAAAGCTTAAAGATTAATCAAAACAACCTAGAGCTTAATTTTCATACCTTTTCTTGTAAACACTTGTGAGTTTTCATTGTATTCATTTAGCTCAAGCGTTCTTCTTTGTATTTGTGCTTAATTGACAAACATCCTAATCCTATAAGGATTGTTTCTTTGTTTGTTGGTTTGTTTCTCTTTTGAGAGAGGGTTTAAACTTAAGGTTTGGATAGAAACCTTAAGGGAGTTCTATCTTAAGATTTTAGGTATAAATCTTAAGAGAGATTGCAAGGTTAAACCTTGTCCTCAAAGGTTATACAAATCTAGTAGATTTGGAAAAATCCTTAATTGTGGAAAGCTAAGGTAGTGGAGTAGGCATTTAGGGTTGAACCACTGTAAATCCTTGTGTTCTTTGTTGCAAATTTTTATTGTTTCCACCACAACATCTTAAAGGTCAATTCAACCTCTGTTACTGGCATTCTCAAATTGATCCTTACAAGCTCACAATCGATATCAGAGCTAGTTTTTAAAGATGGTTTAACAACCAAGAGAAGATCCTTGGAGAAGCTCAAACGATCAACAAGTCATCCAATAACAATGACGTCTACTTCCAAGTCAACGTTCGTGGGAGAAAGACACTCCACGGTAAGACCTCCTCTACTCAATGACACCAACTACTCATATTGGAGAATAAGAATGAAACTATTCATTCAAGCCAATGATTATCAAGTATGAAGGATAATCACAAATGGGTCATTCATTCCAATGAAAAGGTTCGAAGGTGTTAGTGTTCCAAAGGAAGAGAGTGAATGGGATGCTAATGATCTCAAGGGGGTACAATTTAATGCAAAAGCTATGTACAGTCTATTTTGTGCTCTTGGTGCTAATAAGTACAATAGAGTCTCGTGCAATAATGCCAAAGAAATATGGGACAAGCTTGAGGTCACCCATAAAGGAACAAATAAAGTTAAGGAGTCAAAGATAAGTCTTCTCACCCTTGATTATGAATTATTTAAGGTAAAATCGAAGGAAGGAATCAAGGAGATGTTCGATCGCTTCATCGACATCATCAATGGTCTCAAATCCCTTGAGAAGGTCTATCCTAACAAAGAAATAATGAAGAAGATGTTAAATAGTCTCCCAACTTCTTGAGAACCTAAAGTGACTACTATAGAAGAATCAAAGGATCTCAACTCACTTTCCCTTGATGAGCTCATTGGTTACATATGAGATGAAGCTTAATAAAAGGGGTGAAGAAGAAAGACTTATGAAGAAGAATGTTGGTATAGCTCTTAAATCCACCACCAAGAGAGTGAATCAAGTGAAGAGGTAGATGAAGACAAAGAGATGGAGAAGCTTTCTAAAAGATTTAAGAGATTTATACATTCCAACAAAGGAAGAGAATTTCGAAAGAAGGAATGACTCAAGCTTGAATCAACCAAGGAAAAAAATCTCATTATTTGCTATGACTGTAAGAAATTGGGACACATCAAGTATGATTGTCCTATATTTAAAAAGAAGGGTTCTAGCAAACAAAAGGCTTATGTTGCTACTTGGAGTGATGAAGACTCATCCGATGATAAAGTAGTCAACTTATGTCTTATGGCTATCGATGATCTTAAGGTAACTTCTAACTTATCTACTTTAAATGATTATTCTTTTGATGAGTTACTAGATGCCTATGATTAATTGATTTTAGAATTAAAGTCATGATGTTAAAACACAAGAAACGTGTTTCAAAATTGAGAAATGAAAATGACTTACTTTCCAAAATCAATCATGAACTTGAAGAGAAAGTAAATAAAATGCAAACAATCATTAACGATTTGAAAATAAAAATTTAGACTTGTGTAATTTACTCTCAAAAGTTCATGAGGATCATCAAAAGCAACTTGAGTTGCTTAAGAGTGAAAAAGCTCACTTTAACAAAGTTTTTGAAAAGGGAGAAAGTTCAAAACAAAACTTTGTTAAAAATAGCTTTAATTTTTATAAACATAGAGTTTCCTTAAGATTTTACAAGGGAAAACTTGTTAAGAGTGTATGTGTCCCTAAAGGACTTAGTGTTACTCAAGACAAGGAAGCTCTTTTAGAATGGTTACCTAAAGGGACTAAGATTTTGAAAACTAATGATTATGGACCCAAAAGACATTGGGTACCAAAAACTTAATTATATGTTTGTAGGTAAGGTGCATTGCTTCAAGGTGAACAAATGCAAATTCTATGTGATTGCACCTTAATGTTGATTGGTATGGTAGTTTATTAGTTCTTTATATTTAATATCTATCTTTTAACTAACCACTTTCTTTTCCTCTTGAAAGCTTTATTATTTATTTTTCATATAACAAAAAGGGGAAGAAGAGAAAGGTAAATTTTATGGTTGATTGATAGCTTATATGTCAAGACTAGTGACTAAAATTTCAAAGAAAAATGAATGTTAAATTTGAACTTATTGAAAATTTATGCTCCAAATCTTTATGCCTTAAATTGAAAATGATTTTTATATAGGGGGAGCTTAAATTCAAAATGTATTTTATTAAGGGAGAGCAATCTATTTAAAAACAAATTTACAAAATGTTTTTGTTATATTAAAAAGGGGGAGATTGCTAGACTAAGCCCTATTGTATAATATATTTTGATATAACAAATTAAAGTGTTTTTGAATAAAAGTAAAGTTGAACAAATTGATAAAATTAAGTTGAAATGATTTCAATTGAGTCAAACATTTTCAAATGTGTTTTAACCATTTTCAAACAAGTTAGAATTACTTTAGGACAAAAAGTATCAGTATTTTTTGTCTAAGTATCAATATTGTATGTGATATCAATACCCCTCTGATAAACGATACCAAATGAGCATTTTTTTATCAAACCCTAGGAAGTATCGATCTGGTATCGATACCTTTTGTAAAGGTATCGATATATTATTTAAGGTATCGATATTCCTGCTCCAACGGTCACTAAAATTTGTATTTATTACAAAAATTATCAATACCCTCTTAGCAGGTACCGATACTCGTTGCTGCAGGTGTAGTTAATGAGCTGGTATTTCATTCCCAACGGCTATATTTACTTTCCCAACAACCACAGCGGTTGGAAATCAAGAAAATCCTTAGTTGTGGAAAGCTAAGGTAGTTGAGTAGGCATTTGGGGACGAACCACTATAAATCATTGTGTTCTTTATTGCAAATTTTTATTGCTTCCACCATAATATCTCAAAGGTTGATTCAACTTCCCTTACCAACATTCTTGAGTTTACGAGCTAACAAGTTTGAAGGTTTTTATCGACTACAGGGTGGATGACTCTAAACCAATGATTTATGTCAATGAGCGTTGGAAGTTGACAGAAAGGTGTAAGTGGCGAGGACGAGCTGCATTTATCCATAGGTCACAACAGTGGGAGATACGAAAATTTGTTGGGCCTCATACATGCACTTCTGCTCATATGACAAAGGACCACCGAAAGCTTGACTCAAAAACCATATGCAAATGCATATTGATAATGGTTAAATATGACCTCGCAATTACTGTTTCGATGCTGATTACCACAATGCAAGAACGATCCCACTATCGAGTTTCATACCAGAAGGCATGGTTGGCTAATCAGATGGCTATGGATCAGTTGTATGGAGATTGTGATGCTTCATACAACGAATCCAAGGGTGGATTACCGTAGTGCGAGAGTACGTTTCAGGGATTGTCATTGAGATGAAGACTTTACCTTATCACGACCGAGGTAACCAACTACATCCGGGGAAAAAAACTTTTCACCGAATATTTTAGACATTCGGGCCTTTCCATATTGTAAGCCGCTTGTGTAGGTAGATGGGACCTGGCTGTATGGGAAATATACGCAGATCCTTCTCATTACAGTTATACAAGATGGGAACAAGAATATTTTACCAATAACTTTTACCATCGTTGAAGGAGAGAACTCGAAGTCATGGCAATTTTTCTTGGAGAACTTGCAGAGATATGTTGTCACTCAAGTAAACGTTTGTATCATTTTAGATAGATTAAAGGGGTTAATTGTCGCAATCAAGAATTCGAGTGTTTTGTGGAGATCTTTCTACTGCATCAAGCATATTGCAGTGAACTTTCACAAGGAATTCAAAAATGCAGATTGGTAAAGACAAATTGTGAAGATGGGTAATTATCTGTCTCATTTTTTTCTCAAATGTTTACAATTTGTCAAACGACACGTAACATGTTGTAATGGTTCAGGATATGAGGTGGAGCCACATCGATTCAGACAGAGATGGGCTAACCTTGAAGCTAATATGCATGGTCAAACTACTACTACATTACAACAGTAGTTTGAGAGTATGACCATATGACCATATGGCTCAAAGTTTCAATAACGGTTCAAGATATGGTCATATGACCACTAATATAGCGAAGGGCATTAATGCGATATTTAAGTGTAAACAACATCTCCCAATTGCATCTGTATTCTCATATACTTTTTACCGGTTGGCCACACTGATGTCGAGAATGGGGCTCAAACAAGTAAATCAAATGAGTGCGGGGTTCATGCACGTCGAGCATGTTAGTTAGGCAATGGCGATCAACAGCCGAAAAGCAAGAACCATGAACGTTCAATTATATTCTCAAAATTATGAAATGTTTTAGGTGATAGAGACTGTCGGTTGTCGACTGGGTATCCCGCTTAAGTCATATGGAGTTGATCTCTTAAATAGGCGATGCGACTATGGAAAATTTCAAACACTACATTACCCATGTGCGCACATCTTTGCAGCATGCGCTAAACACTCTATCAATGTCGATTAATATATCGATGTGGTATACACACTGGAACGCATGTTACATATTTAGGGAATGAGTTCCTAACAATGCGGTATGTGTCAATGTGGGAAGTTTCCACGTCGAGTTTTGAGATGGTCCTAGACCGCAATCTCCGTAGGAAGCCTAAAGGTCGCCCGCCTATCACTCGGATAAGAAATGACATGGACATAAAAGAAAGGGTCGACATTAAACATTGTGGCGTGTGCATATCAACGGGTCATAATCGAAGCAAATCTCGCATCGAGGGTACCACCTAGGAGAATCGTCTCGGTCAAGTAGAATGTGATTTATGTTGGTTATCTCAAACACATGGATTAATTTCGCTAATCCAAATCCTGCGACATCTAAATATGGCATAATCTATGCGTTTGGTCGATAGCTCAAGCTATGGCCACGCGACCTTAACACACAGTACGAATCCTAATCATATTACAAAATTGGTTAAAATGTGAAATTAAATAAAAAATCACGTGCAACTATGCCAAAAAATATGTACAACATTAGAACATTCTCTTACCGGTAAATGGATGGTCCTAACTGTGTAATCTTGTTCAGTAATTAAAGAACTCATATCCATATATGCAAAAACAATTAAAATTTTCTTATTTGACTTAACAAATAAACAATATAAAAATAACGCTTTGTAATAATACTTAAACTATTAATTTTATCTAAATTTGAAATGTAATATAACTACATATCTAAAAAAAAATAAACTTTTAACACAATTCTAAATGTTTGTAATATAAAATAATTAAATCTACAAATTAATTAATACAAAAACCTACTAATATAACTAATTATACTAAAAAAAATTAACCATATTTTTTATTTAATTTTCGGAAATAATAAATTAATTAAATACTAACTTCTTAATTAACAAAAAATATAACATACTTTAACAATATTAAATAATAATATTAATTAAAAAAACAAAGTAAGAGAAGAAAGAAACTTACCTTCTTGCTGGATGAGGGCAAAATAAAGGACGAAACTTACTTATTAACAAATTAAGAGAAGGAAGAAACTTACCTATTAACAATATTAATTAAATATACAAATTAAATAGTACAAAACCTACTAATATAATTTATTTAAATTTTATATATCTTAAATTAAATTAAATTAATTAATAATTTTTTATTTATACTTGTGTGATTACTTATTATAGTATCTGCTCATATATTCTTATCCTTTGACAATGCACACACAGACACTCGAATCCGAGACCTAAAAGATGAACAATATCCTCTTTCCAATAGAAAAATTAAAAGCTTTAGCTGATCAGTTACCAAATATATATTAAAATTTGGAAGTAAAATAAAATTCAAACAGATAATAAAAAAAAAGTAAAAATAATAATAACATTGAGTATGAGATCCATCGAATTTCCCTTACTTGATTAAACAACCTAAAATTTAGTTATTTCAACTGCATTAAATGATCTTTCAAATTGGTCAAGACTCTCCAGTTTATGACCATTTCTTTATGGTTCCAATTGTTGCTTTATTGAATTTGTTTCATTAATAGGTTCACGCTTCGACTTTGATCGTTATGGGCTGGTACCAAGATCGCGTCCTAGATATGCAAACCTAATTTTAACAGTTGGAACAATAACAATGAAAATGACGCCCTCTTTAGTGAGATTATATGAACAAATGCCCGAACCTAAATATGTTATTGCTATGGGCACGTGTAATAATGAAAATGGCGCCCTCTTTAGTGAGATTATATATGAACCAATACCCGAACCTAAATATGTTATTGCTATGGGCGCGTGTATAATTATAGGAAGGATGTTCAGTATTGATTCTTATAGTATTGTTCGGGAGGTGGATAAGCTAATTCCCATGGATGTGTATTTGTCGAGCTGTCCCCTTAAACCCGAGGCAGTTATAAATAAATTCTAAATAGACTAAATATAAATAATAACTAAATAAAAATAATAATTTAAATAATATTTAAATAAAATAATAATATATAATATAGATAGAATAATAAAATAAATAATATAGAAATATAGATTTCTAAATCGAAATATATTAATATTAATATAAATATAAAAATATATTAATTATTAATATAAATATTATTAATTACTTAATATAAAGATTATTAATTACTTAATATTAATAATAAATAATATAAATTAATAATAATTGATAATAACTTTTAATTTGATTAATTGATAGCATTGAATTGTTATATAATTTCGATTATTAATTGGTATTAAAATGAAAAAATATATAAAAGGATTATATCAAATTTGGATATATAAAAAATTGTTGTATTTATATAAAATTTGAAAATAAATTAAAAAAATTAAAATATGGGAAAAAGCATTAGCGGCATTTTTCCCATAAACACTGCAAAAAGTAGTGCAATGCGGCGTTTATAGGTAAAATGGCCCTAATTTATTTACACTTTATTGAAACACACCGTTTTGTTCGTTGAATGAGCTAAAAACTTAAGGAAATATCACCAATCTTTCAAGAACAAACTTGAAAGAAATTACCTTCTTCTTCACGCACGCCCTTCCCTTCTTCACGCACGCCCTTCTCTTCTTCAATCTTATCTTCTCTAGCAATCCAACGCCAACGATCCAGCCTCCGACCCGTCTCTTCTTCACCCTGTCAAAACTCTATGATTTATGTTCTATCAGGAAACTCTGCGATTTTTGGAAAATTTTCCAGGGTTCGTATCTGTAATCCTTCTTATTTTTTAATTTCAATTTTTTGTTTAATTTTCATGACTACTGGCTTAGTTAGAAGCTCATGTATTTGTATGATGTACGAGATATGGATCAAAATTATGAGTTGATAGGTGGTAAAGCTATCAATTTAACGAAATAAAACTTAGATTTCTGGATCAAAGTTTCTTCTACAATTGTCAATGCCATCCCTTTTACTGATATAGATGTGCCAATTTTAAGATACTTTAACTGTTGTACCTTTTTTTTTCAAATGTGGCTGTCATCCTTTTAAAAGTTTTAAATTAATATCTTTCTCTTGTTTTTCCTTATGCAGTCCTGCGCCTGCATCTAGGCGAGAGAATTCCCCTCCACCTCAATCTAAAAAGCCATCTACAGCCTCAAGGTAAAGCAATGTTCAGTTCAGATTTACCAAATATTTTCAATTTGTATTTCCGTGGAAGATTCTATTTTATTCTATATGTATTTTATATGTTCTACAATATTAGCAAGTAGGAAAATTAAGTTTGTGAAGGTAAATGCGTGATTTATAAAATGACAATATTTTCGAAATGAAGCTTGTTTTTAATCTTTTTTTATATTTTTGAATCCAGGTTTCTAGTAGTAGAGAGAATCAGTGCTTAAGAATTTCCAAGTTAGTTATGCTTCCATGAGATAATGGTTATTTAATTGGTATTTAGTTTCTTAGGAAACAAATGATGTTTGTTTTCTTTTATAGGGAATTTTCATTTTCTTACTATTTTTTGTTCTATCATGAGCAAATTCTGCCTGAGAAATTTTGACCTGATTTGGATTTCAATGTTTTATATAAATGTAAGTGCATGATTATGTTTCCAGATTAACAAAAACAATGAATAAATAGTAAGTAAATGAGAAGGATTGAAGTTGATGCTCTTTGATTATAGTTACCTACGTTTTGAAGCACATTATGTGGCTTTCAAGCGTTGATTTTTGTTGTTTATGAACAAAGTAGAATAGTTTGCAGGTGTTTTTCGGTTTTACATATGTGATCTTTGTTTCTCGATAATTTAGCATTTCAATTTTGGAGACAACTTTCAAGTGTTAAATAGTCTTGATTATACTGCTTTTTACTTTAACCATATGCGTGAATACCTTGGTTCATAGACATGGATTTGGCTTAAGAATAGGTGTGTCTCAACGTGGTTACTTTGGTGCTAAGTATGAACTCATGTTTGCATGTGATCTGTGATATGTAGATCTACATAAATCTGATGTTTGATTATCTCTTTTCAAAGATTATATTAAATTACTATTCTCAATGATTAAATTAATTCATTAAATAAATCATATATATTTCTCACTGATTTTGTCTTCTATTTCTTAATTTTGGCCCTTAAGATTTACTTATTCATTATACGGTGATCAACTTGTATAGGATAGTAATTGGTGATTTTTTTTTAAAGAAAGAAAGCTTGACTGTATAGTTATTATATATTTTTACTCTCTTTGTATACATTTTTAATTATCACAATATACTGTGTGTTACATTGGCTCAATAATTCTCAGTCTCTCTCTCTCTAATGTAGAAAACGAAGCCTACACAACATACTGTCCGAAAACTTAGAGCATTAGGCTTGACTCCTCATCTACCAGGTCAGGTACACTGCCTTGCGTTGATTTTTTCACTAGAATCGTTTGGAGAATTGCATTTTATCTTTCTGGAGTTTTATTATGTTGGCTCATTGTAGCACTTTTAGGCATTTTTATTAGTTTTTAAATGTGTTGGCATGAACTTGCTGCAAACTCGAATGTCACATCTTTAATTATAAGAGCATCAATTCAAAGCTGTGAGTACATTTTTCAATTACAATTAAGTATAATAAAATTGCAAACACAAATTCTTGAATGAGAGAGATGCCATCTTCAACTCAACCCTATATAGTTGTACTTAATTAACATTAAAACACACACACACACACACAAGTATGATGAGTGAAATTTTCATTAGTTAATATTGTCAAAACTTAATTTGTCCAGTTGTATCTACTAATCAGAACTGCTTTTTTTTTTTTTTTTTTTTTTTTCTAAATATTATTATTTATTTTTGGAACTTACAATTATATTTTATGGCTGAAGTTTTTTGAGATGATCAAATCATATAATTTATCCTATAGGAGCAGTGGTAACATGGCAATGTTCGAATTTCCACCTCACAAATCACAAACATCCAAACTTCACCGACCACCTTAGTTTGATTTTATTCTACAATTTGATCCATTAACCCACCATTAAAAAATAACTCACCAGTTTCTTGTAACCACTATAAAAACCCTATCCCATTCACTACAACTCCTACATCACCAAACACTTCTACTTTTAGCTCTAAGCCAAGAAAGCAGGCCACTAAGATCAAAATGGGTTCAAAACAATCAGCTTCCATGACCCTCCTTTTGGCATTCAACTTTCTCTTTTTTTCCTTGGTCAGTGCTATTGCCCCATGCCCTCCCACCAAACTTAACCATAAACCAAAGCCAAAGCCAAAGCCAAACCCTAACCCCAACCCCTACACCCCCACCCCCACTCCATCTTCACAAGGCAAGTGCCCTAGAGATGCCCTTAAATTAGGTGTATGTGCTAATGTCCAAATATAAAAATATTGCTAAGAAAAATATTTGCACGTGAAAGGAAATCAATACTGCACAAGTTCTTCTATTCGTTTATTTTTTGTATCTAATGTGAATGTTACTTCCATTATGAATTCATTGTATTTTCCAAACCATACAAGAATGATCTAGTTGACATGGGAATTCAGCATGATCTTCATTCCCAATTACATCTGAATGAAAAATATTGGTTGCTAGCTTCTATCTTTACAATGTCGAATAAAGAAAAAGAATTGTTTTGCAAGGTGTTAAAGGATATAAAGGTCCCATATGCGTATGCATCAAATATATCTCGATGTGTGAGTCTTAAAGATCGAAGATTATATTCCCTAAAATCACATGATTATCACATCTTGATGCAAGATTTAAATGCCAGTTGCTTTGCGGTGTTGTATGTCAAAAAGGGTGACTTCTTGTATAATTGAACTATTCAATATAATGAAAGTTATTTGTGGCAAAGTTTTGGATGTTGAAGAACTTGAGAAAGTACAAGATCAAGTTGCCTTGACGTTATGCAACTTGGAGAAGATCTTTCCACCTTCGTTCTTTACTATTATGGTGTACTTGTTAATTCATTCCCTCATGAAGCAAAACTTGGTGGACCGATTGTCTATTGGTGGATGTATCCTATAGAGAGGTGCTAATTGTTTTGCAAAGTTTTGATTCATTCATTAATATACCTTTAGTTACAACGTTTGATAATGTTGTATATCGTGTTTAGTTTCCTATGCAAATTGAAGTCTTATTGTCGTAATAAGCGTTATCCAAAAGGATCAATTGCTGAAGGTTACTTAGTAGAGGAGTGTATGACTTTCTGCTCTAGATATTTAGAAGATGTTGAAACAAGATTGAATAGACCAAGTAGAAATGATGGGTTCAATAATGATCATAACTTAGCTGAAACTTATCTATTTCGACGTTATGGACAACCAATCGGGAAAGTTGAAATTGCACACTTAGATGATATATCTTGGGTACAAGCACATCGATATGTTCTTTTTCACCACGACTCAATTGAACCATTACGCAAGTAAGTTTTAGAATTTGATAAATATTCATCCTTTAAATTTGTTTATTTTTTCGCTAACCTATTTATTCACTTTTTAACATAGTGAGTATAAACAATTCTTGAGATCTCGTTCAAGCTCTCGCAGATTACAACATCGAGAGATTCATAAGTTATTCACAAAATTTTTTCATGAATGGTTAGGGTAGACGGTATGCAACTGAAGCTTTCAATGACAAATAATAATGTTTTCGTATAACATTTTAATTAACCAATTTACTTTCATTTCGATAGGTTTGGAGTGTAAAGGACGTCAGTGAATAAGTTAAATTGCTTTCCCAAGGTCCGAATAGAGTAGTAAAAAGATATAATGCCTTCCTGAGTATTGGATTCAGGTTTCATACAAAATCTCGCGAAAGATTGAGGAGGACTCAAAATTGTGGAATAGTTGTTAATTCTTCAATTACAAGTTATGCTAGTGCTAGGGACAGTAATCCTGTTGAGGGAAATGTGGAGTATTACAGATTTCTTTCTGACATTATTGAGTTGGATTACTATGGCAAATGGAAGGTTGTTTTATTTCGATGTGATTGAGTTGATGTTAATACTGCTCGCGGAATTAAAAAAGATCAATTTGGTTTTACAATGGTGGACTTCTCTCGATTAATTCACATTGGGCAACAATTGATGGACGAGCCGTATGTATTTTCTTCTCAAGTCAAACATGTTTTTTACTCGAGAGATCCAACTGATGAGTGTTGATACGTTGTACTCCGTAACACCCCTAGAGATTTGTTTGAAATGGGCAATGGGAGTACAAATGACATGGACAAAAGATCAGAAACTTTGTCTTTTCCAGAACAAAACTTAAATGAAACTATCCCTAGTACAAGTACACAATTTCAATGAATTCGCCAGGATGTGGATGAAGATATTTACGAATCATAATGTAGTAAGATTTTACGTTTTTTAATAATATGTAATATTATAATTTAAATCTTGATCTTGTTAAATATATCCATTACTATTATTGTTGTAATTAGTTACTAATATTTCAACTATTTTTTGTGTATTGCAGATAATATGCCTAGAAGAAAATTTCGAGATCTAAGTATTATCCAAAATCCTCCGAATTCGGAAGAAACAAATAGTGATCAACAAACTACTATTAGATCTTTGAATGTTCCGAAAATTGAAGAAAATCAAGGTAATGTTAAGTTTAATTTTCATGCATGTTCACTTTTATTTTTTATTTTTGTTTCAAATTCTAACATTATCATATACAATCTTTTTAGCTGAATATTCTGAGGGGCGCAGAACTCGAGGATGTACCCTATTAAAGGATTTATACAATCTAAATCCTGATGAGAATGTCAAAGTATCTACAAATAGTCATGGTCAGCCTGTTGGATCAGAAGCTCGACTTTTGGGAGGATACTTGGGCATTGTAGCACGAAATAGCAGCCTATTGCCGATCAACTACAAGTCATGGCATCATATGCCTGGTAGTAACAAAAATCAAGCTCTCGATAATATTAATGTAATAAAGTGAATGTAATTTATAATACTTTGGTTTAATTTTAATTTATATTTACTTTCTAAACTTGTGTTATTTGTAGGAGAGATTTATTTTAGAGGTCTCGGATGACTATGTAAAGAAATCATTAGGGAAGAAATGGAGAGACCATAAGAGTAATATAAAGAAAGATTATATTAAGAATAATATGAGCCTCGAAGATAAATTACGAAATGTTTCGCCGGGAATGCTGAGGTACCAATGGGAAGAACAAGTTAGATTTTGGAGCTCAAAGAAAAGTAATGAATTATGTACTACTAAACTTTTGTAATTATTTCGATTTATAGTATTTATTATATACGTAATAATAATTAATGTAGGATCGTGAGCGTGTTGGCACTACAAGTAGGCAAAAACAAAAATTCACGCACACAGCTAGATCGAGAAGTTTTGCTTGTGTAGCTGCTGATGAGGTATTTTGAATTTATTAATTGTGTCAAATATTAATTACTTTCTACTAATTAATATTTTTCCTACTATAATGTAGGAACATTCGTCAGGTCATAAAGTTGGACGCCTTCAGCTTTTTGACATTACACATAGAAAGAAAGATGAATCTCCTATGACTTATGAAGTTGTAGAAATTATGGTATATTTACTTAATAAAATTTAAATTATGTTAAATATTTATCATGTTTAATTATAATGGTTTAGTTCATCGTTTGTAATGCAAATAATGTCAACTTATGTTGCATTTGTTTGATTATTATATATTTCGTTTCTAACTTCTTGATTGACTTATTAGGATAAATTAAAGGATAAGAAGACAGATTATGAAGCGATGACTTCAAGTGATAGTTCGATTAATTTAGAGGACATTGATAATCGAGTTATTACTGAAGTTTTGGGTTCTGAAAGGTATGGTCAGGTTAGATTTGAAGGATCTTTTGTTAGCCCATCCCGATATTTTGGATCCAGCTCGCAGAGATACATGCCTTCGGGGAGTCAGGATCAAGCTGAAGTTCAGAGATTAAGAGATCAAATGACTCAGATGCAAGCGAGCACAGTTGAGCAAATTGCTCAACTTAAAGAGGAGGCAGCAGAGGTTCAAAGAAAATATGATGAACTTCAGCTACAACTTAAAGCCGAGGCAGTAGCGAGGGAAGCGGAGGCAACAGCGAGAGAAGCGAAGGAAGCAGAGGCAACAAGAAAGTATGATGAACTGTAGCTACAGCTTCAAAATATGATGAAAATGTTTCAGCAGAATTAATCGCAAAATCCGCCATCTTAGACTTTTATTTTTTCTTATTGTGAGAATAATATATACACAATACTACTTTTGAATATATTTTCATTTATTTATTAATTTAAATCATATGCATATTTCTTTCGTTTATTATTTACATTTAGATTTGAAGTTATTGGTTGGATTTGAATTTACAGGAAAAAATGTTGAAAATTCGGGTTCTATGTGAACTGAAATGAACTGTTAAAATTTGTTAACTTTAACGGCGTTTGCGGCGTTTGTGGGGAAAGCGCCGCTAAAGACTATGTTCTTTAGCGGTGTTTGTGGAAAATGCGCCGCTAAAGACCATGTTCTTTAATGGCGCTAAATACTATTGTGTTTGCCTGTTCCTATAAATATTATTCATGTTATCTTGTTTCCGTATTTATTTATTTATGTGAAAGAAACCCCACCGAAAACATGGTGGATGGGCTTTTCTCTTCCAAAGAGCGAAAACACCATGTCCTTGATCGAATATTCAGATGGCTTGTCGCCATCAAAATTTGACGACGATGATAAATCATGACCATGAATCTTCTCCATTATCTTTTCCATCAATGACTCTTCGAAAATCCAACTATACTCTTTGAAACATTTTTTTGTGACCACTTTGAAACGTTTTTGAAGATTGAAAGAAAAAAAAAATCTAAAAAAAGGAGAAATTGTAAGTTTTGAGTGTTGTTTAACTTTTTTTTTGATATTTTTTTTAATTCATTAATTGCAAAAGTTATTCAAGGGTTTTTTATACTAGTAATATAAAATAAATAAATAAATTTCATAATAGAGTAAAGGGGATAATATTTACGAGAATAGGCAAATGAAATAGTGAAATATCAGTGATGCCTAATCAATCGGCAGCACCACTTTATTTAAAAAAAAAATTTTGGGGTGTAACCTAACCAATCAACAACACCAAAATAAAATGTGACGATCTAAAAAATATAGGGACCTTATATGTAAATTTTCCATTTTAAATGGCAGGTGAAAAACGCTTTAAGGGTGCTGCCTGACAGTATGGCGGCACCAAACTTTTGAAGGGTAAATTGCACCCCTAAACCCCCTTTATTTATTATTAATTTTTATTCTCTTTTAACACCAAAAATAGATTGGCCTCTTATCAATTAGTCTAAAAAGTTTTTCTACCAAAAAATATTTTTGTAAGCTTTTTCCAACTCGAAATAAATTTTATTTATTTTTTTAAAAAAATATTTTTTTGTTCACATTATATTTGACATAATAGTTAACGGTATTTATAGTAGTTTTCTTTTTCTCTCATTATATTTGGAAACTATAAATTTAACTAATAATTATAATTTATACATAATAAGATTTTTCTAAAGATTTTATAATTATAATTTTATATTGTGTACGTAAATCAAATTGATAATAAAATTACAAATATTTTTTAAAAATAAATAAAATTTATTTCGAATTGGAATCGACTTACTTACAAAAATACGTTTTGGTAGATAAATTTTTTAGATTAATTGATAAGAGGCTCATCTATTTTGGTGTTAAAGGAAAATAATAAATAATAATAAATAAGAGGGTTTAGGATGCAATTTATCCTTTTAAAGTGGTGCCGCCTGATTTTTTTTCAGCTACCAATTAAAATAGAAAATTTACATATCAGGTCCCTAGAGTTTTTAGATCATCACATTTTAGTTTGATACCGTCGATTGATTAGGCTACACCTGAAAAAAATATTTAAAAAAAAAATAAAGCGGTGTCGCTGATTGGTCAGACGACACCGGTATTTCACTATATCACTTGCCTATTATCATAAATATTATCCCTCTTATCCTATTTTGGTACTTATTTATTTATTTTATATTATTAACGTAAAGAACCTTATCCAAGTGAAAAATTATATATGAAAATGACTTTAAATTCGTATTGTATGTCGGTGTCGCTTGACACATCGGTAGCACCGTAACCAATGATGAGTCAATAATCAATTTTTTAAATATTGTACCACCACTGTGTTAGGTGATATTAGTTTGTATTTTTCGGAATACTCGTGAAAAATATAAGTATTCACGGTGAAAAAAGACAAAAAATATATATTTAAGGGTGCTATCAAACTATCCGGCGAATATATATTTAAGGGTGCTATCAAACTGTCAGGCGACATCGATTTTTTTTTTTTTAAATTTTGAGTGTCGCCGGTATGTAAGCGACACTGGGAAATATTTTTTAAAAAATAATTTTTTGGTGCTATCAGTATATCAAGCAGCACCAATTAAAATTTTAAAAATATATATTTTCTTTTAGGTGTTGTCGTCGTGTCAAGAGACACCGATGATATTTTTTAAAAAATTGTTGTAGAAAGAGTAGTTTGAAGTTTTGATCATTGTTTTAGAAGATTTGGAGTCGATTATTAGGAGATGTGAACCGTAGAAGTCAACGAGAAGGAGAAAAGCTTTTCTTTGGTGTTGAAATCGATATGAAAAGCCATTGTAACGTCAACATCGATGGCTATTGAGTACGACGATTAGGATTTTCATTATTGAAGAAAAACAAAGAAATAAATAAAATAAAATAAAATAAAAAACAAAAAGGACAACGTGAAAAGAAGAAAGAAATAAAGAAAGAAAAGATTAATAAAAAAGGAAAGTTAGGTGAATTTTAAGGCTAAGTAACCCTTATATGTCGTTTTTTTTTAATATTTAGGGTTTTGCATCGATTTTAAAAATATTTAAAGGAATAGGTTGTTTTCATGGAAAACTCGTCTAACTAGACAAGCTTTCCGTGAAACTATTTAATATTTGTTTATTTATTTATTTTTAGGGTTTTCTTAAGGTTTATTTATTTAAAAGCTTATTTATTTATTTAAGGTTTTTTTTAGATTTTATCTATTTATAAAATATTTTTTTACATCGTAAAATTTATAAAGATAAAAGTATTTTTGAACGAAAAAAATTGATTTATTTATTAATAAAATATTTTTTTGCATCGCAAAATTTATTAAAAAAATACTTCAATCGGGTCGTTGAGGAGAATGTGTGTCGCAAGGCGATGGATAAGGGTTGCATGGAGGATTTTTTCGTACCAAAAGCCATACAATCGTAGGGTAATCTGGAGGTGGAACCGGAGGTGCATTTGAAGGTGTATCCGGAGGTGTATCCAAAGTGCGGGCTTGTAGACTTCCTCCTCCTCCTCATCATCAATTGAATATGATCGTAGGACGCCGCCCTGAGCAGCGTCATCATCTTCCTCATCTGTCGATTGCTGTGTCATCCTCGCTTGCCATTGTGTATTTGCCACTTCCTTGTCCAATCGTTGCGACGATGATCCACCAGCATAAAACAGTGATGAGCGCGATATTTGGCCCATTATAGGGTTGTAACCATGAGGTACCCTAACCTCTTAGTACTTCGGAAAGGTATCGGGCGTCGACATCCTCATCGACTGCTAGGTCGACATTTGTGTCTATCTCGATAGCGAGGGTGACATCGACAACGACATGGAGGTATAGTATGCAGGGGACGTCGATTGCACGAAATATGTATCTACATGAACTGAAGAACCGGCCACGTGCGTTTGTGCTCCAGTTGTGCTTGTGAAAAAAATATGGGGTTAGGTATTTGAATGAGAATAAATGGAGGGAACTAACCCGAGTTTGTCGTGGACACAGGCGGAGCATATTCTATCGGAGCGAATGACGAGCCCATCGTGCGACCACGTCCTCTCCTATGATGCTGTGGCGGTCGACATTGCCTCTTTTGTCGAAGTTATCGACTCCTCTGCTTTGGTGTTAGCATATATGGCTTGTTGACGGATCTAAATCATGGCATGTACTCATCAGCTACCACCGTGTTCGCTGAGTATAATTCTTCACGTGGTGGTAAGTATTGCATCTTACGATCCCACGCATCAATGTGCTCTCGTTGCCATACCGACCAATCAATATTGTCCTTCCCCCGCATGTTAACCTTGTGCAGCTCATTCAGGTCTTGTGGTGGTGACGGAATTCATTACTTCCAGTCGAAATGCCGCAACACCCGGTCCGATTCGTGCATCTCCACTGTCACGTACACTACCAATGGCACCTTTGCGTCCCACATCTGTGAATTGGCCAACACTTTCGGCGGTATGCAATATATGACATTTGTGTCAGCGTATAGTATCCACTCAAACTAAAAAGCAAATTTATAAATATTGTTAAGTATGAATTTTTGTAACCAATCATAAAGTAATCAATATAAGTTTGAAAGAATAAGTAACTAACCTCGCGTTTCGAGCGTTGATCAAACAACATCCTAATATCTTCTAACTCATCGAGCACATCCATATAGCTCGACCCATCGTTCCATGTAATGGCCTGAAAGTTAGGGGTGTCGAAAAGTGTAATTTCATGACTCCGTAACTATGAACCAGACCTATAAATATTTAATAAAAATATTTAAGGAGTTGATCTGTAGGCTAATTGATTTTTTTGAATAAGTAACTTTAATTGTGTAATGCTTAAATTAAATACAAGAGCTAAATTGCATAAGAGATAAAAGTGCAATTTATAAAAGAATTATAATTGAAAATAAATAGGAAGGACTAGAATGTCAATTAACCACAAAAGTGATTAGTGCCATTAGGTGATAACGTGTATGGCTTATATTTGTATATAATAATAAATGGCTTTAAAATTATGGTGGGGTAAGTGTGAAAGAAACAAAATTGTTTCTTTCACTTTGTAACCTTCGAAGCAAGGGAGAAGGAAAAGGGTGGGGGAGAAAACTTAGGGTTTTCAAGTTTCAAGCTTCAATTGGTAATTTTAATCTAGTCATTTTATTGTAATTTTTATGTTTTTGGAATCCCGGTATCTTAATCTAACTAACCCGAGGGTTTATTTGTAAAACTGTTAAGATTTTAGAGAATTTTCATTAATGATTTTGAAGAGTTTTTGAGTTTTTAGGGATGAATTTGTTAAGTTGATGGTTAGATATAAGTAATTTGTTAAGTAATTTTTAATGATTTTGGGTTTATGGAATTATTTGAGAAAAATAAGTAAAAATGTAAAGTGAATAAAAGGAAATGGTAGAAAATTTGGCTAGTTTGATTATTTGCAAGGAAGATGATTAATTTATAAATTTTGGTTTAAGAATTTAAATTGCATGAAAGCTAAGATGTTAGAGTAATTTTGTAAATATAAGCTAGAATTAAATATTTAAATTTATTGGAATGATTAAATTGATGGGAATTATTATTTAGATCAAGAAACGAAGCAATCGAATTTAATTCGATGAAAGATAAAGTTTCGTTATAGTCGTCGGCTTTGTTTGGCAACCGTTTAGTCGAGGTAAGTCTGTATTTCACTTTAAAAGTTTGAAATCATTATATAAATTGTATTTATGTCATATATAGTCATGATATATTTCTTGAAAAGGAAAAAGAGACCATGGTTGAAAGACATCATTGCAATATATTCGGTATTTTCGATTAGATGAAAAGGTTGAAAAGAATATTATTTAGAAGGATAATAAATGGAATGGTCAAAAAGGTAAATTTATTAAATTAATTATTTAATATTTTTGTGATATAATACATATCTATTTAGGTTGTAATCGAGTTTATCTGCTTGAGATTAGTATGATATGATTTGGGTTATGAGATGATGATATTTAAGTTGATTACTATATTTAGAAAAATGTGAAATATATGGATGTGAGTTGAAAAATATTGATACAATTGCTTGAAAGGAGAAATTATGTTTATTGAACATATGATGGATGAAATATATACTTAATATGTTATTATTACAAGTTACATTAATTGTTGAATTATATATTTCTATGTGATATCCATTAGCCTACAGATATTGTATTGTGGAAGAAAGAAAGAAAGATATATAAAATACTTTATAACCATTACGTGTTAACTAGTATAATGGAATAAGTTGCGAAGTTAATTAAAAATCAAGTATATATATATATATATATATATGAAAAATATGAACTTCATATAATTTATAATGGAATGGTAAAACAGAATGAAAGAAAGAAGTTTGGATATGTACCAAGGTCCCGTTCGAACCATGTGAATACTTAGGATATAAATGACATGTCATTAGGGGTTATTTACAGGTTATATGGGTGTTGGTCTTAGATATCCTACCGATGGTTGAGATTTTACATTTGTTGCGGATTCTCCACAACTCGTGTGCGCAACATCATGTAGCCTAACATCTCGACCCATAGCTTGTATGAGCATATATGATTACATGATACAGTTACTGCTTGTGTGAGCATTACAGGTTATATGGGTGCTGGTCTTGGATGTCTTACCTATGGCTGAGGTCCTGCATTGGTTGCGAATTCTCCACAACTCGTGTGAGCAGCATCGCATAGCCTAACATCTCAACCCACAGCTCGTGTGAGTAGGCCTATTTCATAGCTCGTGTGAGCATTATAGGTTATATGGGTGCTGGTCTTAGATGTCCTACCGATGGTTGAGGTCCGACATTTATTGCGGATTCTTCACAGCTCGTGTAAGCAACATCGTGTAGCCCCGCATCTCGACCCACAGCTCGTGTGAGAAGACCCATTTCATAGCTCGTGTGAGCATATATGGTTACATGTATGTGTGAGCATTTTCCTAAGTATCTGATGTTAATCCTATTAGTTTAACGGGTGATAAAGGTTTAAATAAATTTATATATATATGAGATGTTATATGGTTAAAGTAGGTGAGTTTAAATACGTTGATACAAACATTTGAAATAGGAATGTATGATTATTGAGTATATGATCGATTAATTGTTGAAACAAAATGTATAGTACAGAGCAATTATGTGTTATATATGTAAATGAAATGATTATAAGGTATGGTTTTAGGGAATGAATTTATGTAATGGTTATGTGAAATGACTAAGTGCAAATATGTGTTGAATTGAGATATTGAATATAGATATTTGAAATGTATTGTGAGTGTTAAGGTGAATATGATGATTGATTTATATACCAAATGTGTCTTCCACGAATAAGTTTAATATCAGGATAAAATTATATGTATTACATATGAACTCACTAACTTTGTGAGATTTGTGGCATATAGGTAATTTAACGAACTTACGATCAAGATATTGAATTATCTTGTAAAATGTTTAAAATTACATCCTTTATGGTAAGTTGAAGTTAAAGTTTATTACGAATTTACTAAGCTTTAAGCAAGCTTACCTCGTTTGATTTTCTCCCTTGCAGACCGTCGAACTCGAGCTGTCGATGGGATTACTCTTAGAGGTCAAACTATCTGGTAATTAATTGTTTATGTTGGTCCGATTATAAGTGGCATGTAATTAGGATGTTATCTATATGTGCTATAAGCCTTATGGATATGTTCTATGTTAATTGAAGTATGAGATTTGAATATGGATGTATTTCTAAAGAAATTTTGGCTACTGCCTAGGGTTGTTTCGGAAGAAACCAATAGGGTATCGGTAGAAGTACAGGGGATACTAAACTTTGGTTACTTACTTGAATTGTTTCGGTAGTTGGTACTAAAGTATCAATAATTGTCTGAGTTGTATCAGTATAACTTAGACTTGTATAGATAATGGTTAATTTTGCCCAATATTTAATATAAGAAAAAAATAAAGGGGTTTTAAAGATCATTAAATTATTTTCGAAATGTATAATGAATGTTGTATATATTGACTTGAGACACACGGGCTAGGCACATGGGCGTGCGTCAAACCGTGTGTGCATACTGTTTTATGTGTATACTGACTTGAGACACACGGGCGTGCGTTAGACCGTGTGTGCATACTATTTTATGAAATAACATACAGGGATACACGGGCTGGACCCACGGACCTGCTCTAAACAGTGTGTGTATTCTGACTTGGTACACACGAGTTGGACACACGATCGTGTGCTAGACCGTGTGTACATACTGTTTTGTCTGTTCAGGTACAGTGGCCACATAGGTTGGGAACACTAGTGTGTGTCAGGCCGTGTGTCACACACGGACGCGCACATGGCCATAGGCCAGGTCATGTACAGTGTAATTTCAAGTGTAAACTCGACATAAGGAGATCGTAGGTCAACGGTAGGGCTTGTAGGCCCTAAACTAATCTTTGGGGACTGTTATGCGTGTTTACTACGTGAATCGGAATATGGGACTGGATAATGACTGAACTGGCAGTGACACTATAAACACTGTAACGCTATACTAAATTGGCAGTGACACTGTAAACGCTACAATGCTATACTAAACTGGCAGTGACACTGTAAACACTACAATGCTATACTAAACTGGCAGTGACACTATAAACACTGCAATGTTGTACTGAGGTAGTAGTGACACTGTAAACACTATTAGACTATTACTGAATTACAACACAATTGTTTGCATTACTTGCATACTTACATTCATGAGCTTTGAGAATTATCAATATACTTTGTACTGACCTATTAAATGTTGTTTCAAGGTCTTCCTAGACTTGACGATCAGTGGACGAGGAGCTAAGTCACCTTAAGACTCGTAGGACTTCTAGCTAGTTAATCTTAGGTTATGATGGAACTTATTTGTGAGATTTTCGAATTTATGATAATACTTATAATCTGATGTTAAACATGTTTGTTATGTTTATATGACATAACTGTGTGATTACTTTCTATGTATTGTCCTTTATTCTTGTGACGACATTGTGACTTTCTTAACTTAGCTATTACTCCTAGGCCGGGTTAAAGGTGTTACATTTAGTGGTATCAAAACCAGGTTAAACAACACTTGAATTGTGTAATGGGTCTACTTGTGAAGTTAACATGTGATTATGTTAGAATAGGAACTGAAAAACATTATACTATGTTAACTGATCTATGATTGATTGTTACTAGCTGATCTTTGACTGAATTGCTATCAGCAGTTATGTGAACGAATTGTTAACTGACGTAACATGAAGGAAGGTATGATTAAACTTTGAACTGATTTGTGTATTTATGATATTGTAAACATTGACAGATGAGTTCACGAGGAAGTCGTAAATGCGAAATACGTAGGCGACGAGGGCACCGAGGAAGAGCTCGAGCTAAGTCATCTTTCTTAGGAAGCATTCCCATCCTTGAGACAAGTAAGACCGTTGGTACTATTACTATTGAGACGAGGTCTTAGGCTGAGCCGATCAATGACGATCCCATTTCCCAGGCCATACTGTAAGTATTGGAGAGGGTCGCTAGGACCCGCGTTGGACTTGTAGCTCGAGGATCTATTACAGAGCGGCTATGTTCGAATGGAGCTGTCATTGAGCACGACAAGTGTGTGAGGTTCGAGGAGAGACTGAGGTATGAGAAGGGGATCTTAATAACTTCTCAACGGGAGTGAGTGTTTTTCGTATTAGTTGATAAGGTCAAGGCTATAGAAGAAGTTAAGTGCACTGCACGCGAGAGGAAAGAGCAAGAAAGCGCTCAAGGTAGAGCCAAAAGAGAGTGGACCTGCTAGTACTACTTTGCGCCCTAAGAAATGGGCAAGACTTGGCGGAACTCCGAGAGTTAAGGCATCGGTGGGCTCTAGTGCGGTGGTGCACTGTGATTACTGTAGGAGATGCCACTCAAACAAGTGTTGGAGAAAGAAGAGAGCATGTCTTTGATGTGGGTCGCTACAGCACAAGGTGCGAGAGTGTCCTTAGCGATCTGATCAGATGCTAACTCCGACACCGATTACATTTGCGAGCACTGTGCAATCTTTGAGAGTGATACAGCAGCCGACTAGGGGTAGTGGTTTTGGTAGAGCTGGCAATAGTGCTGGTCGAGGTAGAGAGGCACTAGACAGAGGTACGATTTAGATTAAGGCTTGACATCCTGCTCTTGTCTCTAAGGCTCGACATCGCGAAGAGAAGGATGACGCCGATGTTATTTTGGGTACATTTTACATTTATTATGTACCTTATTATGCTTTGATTGACATTGGTTCCACACACTCTTACATAGCTAGTACTGTATTTATGGAATTGAATGTATTGGCTGAGTATACTGCTAGCATAGTCTTTGTGATTAGTCTCTTGTGTTAATTCGTTTTGGTTGACAAAGTATTTAAGTAGGTGTCGTTAGAGATTCAGGGAGTTGTGTTTCGGCTAATCTGATGGAGCTTCCATTTAGGGAGTTTGACTTGATTTTGGGTATGGATTGGTTAGTAGAGCACAAGGTCAGTTTGGATTGTACGTCAAATAGGGTCATTCTAAGACCAGAAACGGGTGAAGAGATAATGGTGATTGGTAAGCGTCGAGATTACTTATCCAATATAATCTCCACTCTTGCGATCGAGAAACTGGTAAGGAAAGGTTGTGAGGTGTATCTCGCCTTTACTGATATTGCACTTGCCAAACTAGTTGTTAGCGACATTCAGACTGTTAGGGATTTTCTGAATGTCTTCCCTAATGAGCTACCAGGTGTAGCGCCAACCCGAGAGGTTGAGTTTGGTATTGAATTATTACCATATAATGCACCGATGTCCATTGCTCCTTATCGCATGACACCGAAGGAACTTGTTTAACTGAAAGCTTAGTTGCAAGAACTTCTCGATCGAGGGTTCATTTAACTGAGCGTGTCTCCGTGGGGAGCACTGGTACTGTTTGTTAAGGACGAAACCATAAGAATGCATATCGACTACCATCAGGTGAACAAGTTAACCATTAAAAACAAGTATTCTTTATTGAGAATTGACGATTTGTTCGATCAATTTCGCGGAGCTTCAATGTTCTCAAAGATAGACTTTCGGTCTGGTTATCACCAGCTTAAGGGCAAGGACGAGGATGTGCATAGGACAGCCTTCAGGACCTGCTATGGTCATTACGAATTTCTGGTTATGCCATTAGGCCTAACAAATGCGCCAACGGTGTTCATGGACTTGATTAACTGAGTCTTCCAACCGTACTTAGATCGGTTTGTGGTAGTATTTATTGATGAAATGCTAATCTACTCTAAAACCAAAATGAACATGATGAGCATCTACGAACTGTACTATAGACACTTCACAAGAAGCAACTCTATGCGAAGTTCAGCAAGTGTGAGTTCTGGTTATCCGAAGTTTCTTTTCTAGAGCACGTAGTTACTGTCGAATGGTCCGAGTCGATCCCAAGAAAATTGAAGTCGTGGTTGGGTGAAAACAACTGAAGAATGTATCTAAACTTCGAAGTTTCCTCGGGTTAGCGAGTTATTACTGAAGGTTTGTCGAGGGATTCTCTCTCATAGTATCACCCATGACTAAACTTCTGCATAAGGGTGTTCCATTCAAGTGGTTTGAGCCAGTCGAGCTTTGAAAAGCTCAAATCTGTTTTGACACAAGCTCTGGTGTTGGTTCAGCCAGAATCGGGTAAGGAGTTTGTTGTCTATAGTGACGCGTCACACGTTGGCTTAGGTTGTGTATTGATGCAGGACGGTAAGGTGATAGCGTACGTGTCTCGAAAACTTAAGACACATGAGGGTACTGATCATAAGAGTCTCAAATATATGCTGACTAAGAAAGAGTTGAGGCAACGTCGATGGGTCAAACTACTCAAGGAAAACGATTGTGCGATAGAATATCATCTTAGTAAAGCTAATGTTGTAGCTAACGCTCTTAGTCGCTGAGAAATGATTGTAATACGGGTAATGTTTATTCAATTGAGTTTCTTTGACGATGGGGGGTTGCTAGTCGATCTTCAGGTGAAACCGATCTGGGTCTATTAGATTCAGGATAAAATGTTGCAAGATAAGCTTTTGGTCGAACGTCTATGTATGATTAAGTCTAGTGTCGCATCGGAATTTGGTCGGAAAAGTGATAGGGTTTTGTGCTTCAAAGGTCGTATTTGTGTACCTAGGGATTCAAAATTAAGGTTGTCAATTTTACAGGAGGCACATAGCAATCCTTATGCTATGCATCCTGGCGAAAATAAGATGTATCGTGATTTACTCAAATTGTACTGGTGGCCGGGGTTGAAACGCGAGGTGACTACATTTGTTTCGCACTATTTGACCTGTCAGAAGGTAAAGGCCGAACATCAGTTACCTTCAGGGTTATAGAAACAGATTAAGATTCCTCAATGAAAATGGGAGCGAGTGATGATGAATTTTGTCAGTGGGCTACCCCTCACACCTACTAAAAAGGATTCTGTCTGGGTCATGGTTGATGGATTGACCAAATCTGCTCATTTCCTACCAATCCAAACAGACTACTCCCTTCAAAAGCTTGCTAAGCTTTATGTGTCTGAGATTGTGAGGTTGCACAAAGTTCTTATTTTGATTATTTCAGATTGGGATATGCGTTTTACCTTGCGATTTTGGAAGAAACTACATTAAGGCCTAGGTTTAACACCCAAAAACCCTAACCATGCCTAGTCTCGGGTCTTAGGGTTTATTAGAACTTTACGAATCATTTTTTTATACAATTACAAACTTGCAACTCAAAATACTAACTTCATTTAGTCTTACACTTTCATTTACAATCCTTCAATCAATCAAGAATTAAATTCAATCACGCAATAACTTAGGAATCACGTACGAAATTTTCCATCAGGGATCACATGGCCTTGTGTCTCAAACACAGAAATTTCATCACTATCTAACCAAATTATAACCCAAACATACTCATCATTACATTGAAATAAGGATTCAATATTCATATCACATATAATGACATCTATATTACATATCAAACCATAATACCACATTATCATCCAAGCTACATCAACCATTCTTAGTATCATTGTATAGTACTCAAACTCGACACCGTCGCTAATTAGGGTTTTGAGGTCTTTCTAATCGTTTACCATTGACTAATTTCCAATATCACTTCATTTCAATATAATTTAATAAATTAATATATCATACATAAAAATAAATATAAACTTAAATAACAATGCAGTCTATTTAAGGTAAAATGTCATTTCACAAATTCTGGGGCACTTCTACCGGTACTTGTTGGACAAGTATTGGTAGAAGTTAAGTTAGTAAATAACTTAAAAATATCTGCAGTTTCCTACCGGTAGTTGGGAAGATTCTACTACCGATACAATTCACACTTCTACCGATAAAATAAACTCTAGAGAACTAAGAAGTTCTACCTTATAACTTCTACCGATACAAGTATTCAGACTACCGATACTACTATGACTAGAACTACCGATACTTTTGTAATGCTACCGATACAATGCTAGTCAGTAACCAAAGTCTCAAATTCCCTGTACTTCTATCGAAATATACAAGAGTACTACCGAATCAAGTATGCACCTAGATTGTAACACTTAAAACCCAAAACCGTCGTCGGTCAGGGTCCCGGTGTATTACTGTTCATATATCACTTTTCATTTTTTTATTTCATTCAATCTTATTTAATAAAGATATGCACGCAACACATCATAAATCACCAATCGATTATAATCACAATTAAACAAGGGCAAAAAGGTCATTTCCATGATTTTTGAAGACCTCTACTGGTACTTGTTGGACAAGTATCGGTAGTTGTTCAGTCAGAAAATAGTTCAGAAATAGTGCAGAGTTCTACCGATACATGTGACACTACTACCAAAACAAGTCATGCTTCTACCGATACCAAAAACTCCAGAGAGCTAAGAAGTTCTACCCTACCACTTCTACCGATACAAGTTCACAAACAACCGATATTTCTATGAGTATAACTACCGATACCTATCTTCCATCTACCGATACAAATCAGGTCAGTGAACAAACTCTCTCCTACCCTGTACTTCTACCGTTACAACCCTGGGGTCTACCGAAACAAGTATGCATATGTCAATTATATACATAAATTTCTAAGTTTGCACAATAGTCCACAACATTTACCAATTTCTCAAAATCATACCTATATAGACATTTCATATTTGTATTTAATTCTTCACATAACAACACAGAATACATATCAAAACATTTATCAAAATGTTATCATGCTATTTAACCATTAGGAATATATTCAAAATAAATATATAATTGCAAATATCAAATTTAAAAGTTAATAGTACGAACTTACCGGATGAAATTACAGTTTGGCTAAACTTTGAAGACTACTTTACTAATTTTCCTTTTTCGCGATCCGTGGCATGATCGTAATCAAAATCAAAGCTTCAAAAGAGCACAAATGGAAACCCTAACATCCCTATTCGGTCGTGAAGAAGAAGAGAAAAGATGAAAAAAATGTCATCCTTTCTTTCTTTAATTCTATTTATATACTTAAGGTACTTTTTTGTAATTATACCTAAATTACACCTTTTTCAACCTTAATTAAAGTCATTTTAAATAAGTTTATCTCATAAAAATCCATTAACTTAACTTCTTTGGTTATTTTACTCGTTTGACCCCTCAAATTATACAATTCAACTTTTACGTCCTTTATGATTTAGTCCTTTCCACTTTATTAATTATCTAACGATAAAATTCCTTAATCAAAATTTAATACAATACTAATGATCTTGTAAATATTAAATAATTAATATTTACGGTCTAACATATCGAAAATGTGGCCTCGAAACCACCATTCTCGAGCATACTAAATTAAACTAATTAGTAAATCCTCATTTTATTATGATTTAATTGCAATTTACCAAAATCTAATGAGTTTCGTATCATTTCTATTATTAGGCCATCTAAAGAGAGTCAAATTTCATATTTGGTCCTTTACTTATATTAAATTCCAATTTACAATTTAGCCTTAAACTAAAAAGGACTAAATGAATAAATAACCCAAAAGTTAGTGAAAGGTAATTATATCCTCCAGCGCTTGGACTTTTTTACCATGGTGTAATTACCACTTTGGTCCCTTTTATTTTTAATCAATAGCAATTAACTTTTACCTCTTTTATAATTTACTCCATTTTCCTTAATTAAGCAATTAATTATCAAAATTACTCAATCAAACTTCAATTCACATATAATAAGACTTTGTAAATATTTAATAAAAATATTTATGGCTCTTAATTTTAGAAACGAGGTCCCAATACCTCATTTTCTAAAACCACTTGACTTTGAATCAAACCACTTATACTAACTTTTAATTCCATAATTAAAATTCTTCAATTCAAAATTTCATATAAAATTATTATTGGTTTATTTAACTTAAACACTCATGATAAATATTTTCCTGTCGAAGGAATTTCTGTAAATCGTAAAGTCATCCATGAATACCTCTATTATTTTCTCGACATAATTGAAAAATATGCTTACCATGCACCTATGGAACGTGGCTGGTGCATTGCATAGTCCGAACGACATTCTTCTGTAGGCAAACGTACCAAAGGGGCATGTAAACGTCGTCTTCTCTTGGTCCTTCAGTGCCACTGGAATTTGAAAGAAACCTGAGTAACCATCAAGAGAACAATAGTGAGATTTTCCTACTAATCGTTCTAACATCTGATCTATAAAAGGAAGTGGAAAATGATTTTTCAAGTTAAAGAGTTCAACTTCCTATAGTCTATACAGACCCTCCACCCGTTTTGGACTCGAGTGGGAACCATCTCACCTGTCGAGTTTTCGATTACGGTTACTCTAGTTTTCTTGAGTACCACGTGAATCGGGCTGACCCAGTTACTATCGGATATGGGATAGATCATCCCAGCATCAAGCAGCTTCTGAATTTCTTTCTTTACGACCTCCATCATTAGTGGATTAAGGCGTCTTTATGCTTCACTCTTTGGGCTTGCGTTCTCTTCGATTGGTATTCTGTGCATACAGGTTGAGGGACTTAAACCTTTAATGTCGGCAATCGACCATCGGATCGCTTCCTTGTAATCCCTCAAGACTCGAACTAGATTTTCCTCCTCCAACTTTGAAACTTTACTCGAAACAATCACTGGTAAAGTGTTTCCGTCTCCCAAGAAGGCGTACTTAAGGTGTTCAAGTAGCGGCTTGAGTTCTAAATCCAAAGCTTGTAAAATAGAAAGTAACAATTTAGTTTTAGAAGGGGTTAGCTCGAATTATCCACCTTGACTTCGAGGAAACTTTGGAGCTTCCATAAGAAAAATGGCTTCACGAACTTGATCCTCGAATGTCATTAGTTCCTCTAATTTTATACTTTCAAGATCTAAACTCCTGCATAGAACGGTTTGTAATCCGTCTACCTTAGAATATTCAAAATGCAAATTCGTTAATGGTTCAATAATATCAACATAAGAAACATTTGACGTTGCATTAGGTCGGCCCATGGCTTCATAGACATTAAATTTAACAACCTCACTGTCGAATTTCATAGTGAGTGTCCCACTACGAACATCAATCTTTTTACGCGCAATACTTAGGAACGGTCTACCAAGTAGAACATAAGAAGAGCTCTTCGAGTTATCATCCTCCATGTCAATGATACAGAAATCTGCAGGAAAGATTAACTCATTTACCTTAACGAGGACATCTTCTAACACCCCTTCCGGATATACGCATGATCTGTCCGCCAATTGAATTATCACCCCCGTTTCTTTCAAAGGACCAGCATTTAGAGATTTAAAAATAGATAAAGGCATGACATTGATGGATGCTTCTAAGTCGCACATGACTTTCTTAATGCCAACATTACGTATTTTACAAGAAATCGAGAACATACCTTGATCCTTACACTTTGGCAGAATTTTTCTCTATAACATGGCGAAAATGTTTTCTCCCATATTCACCCACTCGTTTCCTTGAAGCTTCTTCTTCCCGGTACATAATTCCTTCAAGAACTTTGCACAGCGAGAAACCTGTTTCATCGCATCGAGTAAAGGAATGTTGATTTCCACCTTTCGAAATGTCTCTAAAATTTCTTTATCTTCTCGCTCCTTTTTTACTTTGGGCGAGCCTTCTTGGAAATGAGGGCTGCACAACAAGTGGTTTTGGTGGTGATAACTCTGTTAGAGACTCTGAATCTAGTTTCTATTCTTCGCATCCAGAATCATGGGCACGACTCGTGCCAGTCACGGGTTCTAAGACCTTCCCACTCCTTAACGTCATAATGCTTGCATTATGTCGAGGGTTTGGTTTCGTTTGGGATGGTAGCCTTCCTTGAGACTCCAATCGGCTAACCGTAAGTGCTAACTTGCTCGTCTGCTTGTCTATTTCCTGTAAATGCAAGTTAGTCTTTTCTTGAAATTTTTCAGTGTTAGTGGCTAACCTTTCGACAATAGCTTCTAACGACGTCTTCGGAGGTGGCTGCCACTGATTTAGAGGTGGCCTTTTCTGATACGACTGATTGAATCGAGGATTCGATCCATAACTTAGATTCAGATGGTCCCTCCACCCCGTATTGTATGTGTTCGAATAGGGATCGTACCGTCTTTGGGGTGGACCCAAAAAATTTTCGACAGCATTTGATTATTTTACCGAATCCTTAAGTAAGATTGGACATGAGTCCGTCAGGTGATCTTCCATGGTATAAATTCCACACAGCTTCGTTGGGTTTGACTTATCTACAAGCAAATTTTGCACAATATTAGTGAGCTTATCTATTTTATTTTCCAAAGTCAGAGTACTTAACCCAAGAATCCGTCTCGTGGGTTCTATAGCTAGTCGAAACTGTTGAGAGTTTACAGCCATCGTCGAAATCAACTCCCTAGCTCTTTAAGGGGTCATGTGACCAGTGCTCCTTCACTAGCTGTGTTGATCATCTTCATCTCCATGAGGAGTAGTCCCTCATAGAAATACTGCAGCAGTGATTGTTTAGAAAGTCCGTGTTGTGGGCAACTTACGCATAACTTTTTATACCTCTCCCAGTACTCGTAGAGCATTCAGTCTCCTTTTGTTGAATTCTCATTATATCTCGTCTCAGCTCGGCTGCTCGTGCTACAGGGAAAAATCTATCAAGGAATAAATGAGACATATCAACCCATGTGTTAACAGATCCTGGAGGTAAATAAAACAATCATTCTCTAGCAGAGTCGGCTAATGAAAAAGGAAATGCACAAAGTTTAATTTGGTCTTCTATTACTCCCTGAGGTTTCACGCTCGTGCACCCATTTGGAATTCCTTCAAGTGCTTGTGCGGGTTCTCGTTTTTGAATCCCTTGGAAAGTGGGCAATAGATGGATTAAGCCCGACTTTAACTTGAACGGTATTCCTCTCGTTGGATAAGTTATAAACAATGGCTATTGTTCATCCGGTGCTGCTGCAAGTTGTCGAATAGTCTGATTCTGATCTTCCATTTTCTTTCCTTCCTCGTCATCGAATATTTCTTTAGTGAAAGCTTCTTCTTCAAACTCTGTCTGTAGGCATTTTCCGTGAGCTTCTTTTCTCAACCTTCGGGCTAATTTCTCTATCTCCGGTTCAAAGTCATTGAGAGGTGTCTGCTCAGACCTTGTCAGAAAGAAAAAAAATGAAATTTAGAAAAATGTTACCTGTCCCTGGCAACGGTGCCAAAATTTGATGGGTGTCGAATCCAACAAATATAAGTATTCCTACAACAAATAATACAAAATAGTAGTATAAGGCAGTAGGGTCGATTCCACAGGGACTGGTTGCTGTAATCTACTTTCATGTCTTCCTCTTGAATGTCACGTAAAAGAGCGTGCCCACGACTTGTGACTATCTCCTAACAAAAATAAAAATAAAAGAGTGGGGATTTAGAGATAAAACGTCAAACTAAAATAAAAAAAAAATAAAATAAATAAGTGAAATAAATCTTGATGCTAAATAATTAATCGAGGTAAAGAAATGAGAAAAAAGATGTTTAATAAGCTTAGCCTCAGCCTTGGTTTCCCCCGATCTTGAATTGGTCCTTGAAAATTAATCTTTCCTTTTTAATCGATAAGCTGGTTATAGCGATCAAGAACGTTCTAACCGCCAACTTTTCCTCTAGTAGTTGGTTCTAGTATGACTTGCAAACTGACCCTTGCCGAATATCTAACCATGTCGCACGTGCTCCCGATTTAAGATTTCAACAGCATTGCGTTCTGAAAAGCCCAACTCAAATTAACAACCTCAACCGTATGGGTAATTTAAATCCAGTCTCTACCACACTTGGAATCTAACTAGCTTCTTCCCACTTGGACACGCCAATTTGTTCGCGGGAACTCGAATGCAGCATGACTAATTTGACTTCCTAACTGTACGCCAACCTACTTCGATCCAACGTGCACTTTTGGAATCGAAAGTATAATTAACTTTAAGGGACGAATTTGTACTACCCCATAAACCGAAGTGATAGTGAGTACCGATAAAAAGGTTTTTAGCACGGTTTCATAACTCACGATTATTTCTTGACGGAGTGATAATCGGACTAAGGCTAAAAGAAATTTAGTGACGCATGATTTTAATCATGCTTGGTGGATGAATATGGTGATGGATTGCTTGTGAATATGAAAGATGGAAAGGGGAGGGGTTAATGTAGCAATTGGACAAATTTATAAAAGTGAATGAAATGGAGATGGAAATGACAAACTAGTCTGATGCAAAAAGACAAGAACAATAGAAAAAGGATAATTTCTTAATTGCTTCAAAGGATATTCAAGTACATTTCAATTGAATCCAAGTAATCCCTATTTATATACAATTGGACTACTAAATATAGCTTAAGTAATCCCGATCACGGGGCAAATTGAAGCACACCAATCTCTTACCCCGATCATGAGGTAGATGAAGCATCCAATCTTTTACCTTAATTAGAAAGCAGATTGAAGACACACCAATCTCTTACCCCGATCATGGGGCAGATTGAAGCATCCAATCTATTATCTTAATCAGAAGGCAGATTGAATACGCACCAATCTCTTACCCCGATCATGGGGCAGATTGAAGCATCAAATCTTTTACCTTAATTAGAAGGAAGATTGAAGACACATCAATCTCTTACCCCGATCATGGGGCAGATTGAAGCATTCAATCTTTTACCTTAATCAAAAGGTAGATTAAAGACGCACCAATCTCTTACCTCGATCATGGGGCAGATTGAAGCATCCAATCTTTTACCTTAATCAGAAGGCAGATTGAAGACGCATCAATCTCTTACCCCGATCATGGGGCAGATTGAAGCATCCAATCTTTTACCTTAATCAGAAGGTAGATTGAAGACACACCAATCTCTTACCTCGATCATTGGGCATATTGAAGCATCTAATATTTTACCTTAATTAGAAGGCAAATTGAAGACACACCAATCTCTTACCCCGATCATGGGGCAGATTAAAGCATCCAATCTTTTACCTTAATCAGAAGGCAGATTGAAGACGCACCAATCTCTTACCCCGATCATGGGGCAGATTGAAGCATCCAATCTTTTACCTTAATCAGAAGGCAGATTGAAGACGCATCAATCTCTTACCCTGATCATGGGACAGATTGAAGCATCTAATCTTTTACCTTAATCAGAGGGCATAGTGAAGACACACTAATCTATTACCCTGATCATGGGGCAGATTGAAACCGTCCAATCTTTTTACCTCAATCAGAGGGCAGATTGAAGCCACGCACAACTCTTATACCCTTTAAATTACAAAAGGCAAAGTAAAACGAAGCGAATTTCAATCTCCATGAAGTTGCAGTGGGATGGAATGAATCTTCAACGACGAATTTTATCTCTTTGAATTGGCCGTGAGGTAGGACGAAGTGAAGACGCTAAATCCTAAAGAAGCAGATATTGTGAAGTGAGCGACCAATGAAGCAAAAACCGAGTTAGTTGAAGAAGAAACACCAAAGAAATCAGGACGGTACAAAAATTGGTCCTCCTTTTAGTCTTTGTTTCATTCCTGTTTCACGATAATGAGCAAAGAGGGGTAGCTGTAAAGACACAATTTTGACTGGCTCGAGAATAAAACCAAGACATGAAGATTTTGAATTAAAATTTATTTTAATTTAAAAGTCCATGTACAACAGGTCCATTTACAAAAAATCCTAAAGCTACCTAAACCCCTTTACATAACCCAAACACAAGCATGAGCAAACAAGCCCAATTCACATAAAAAATGGTGAAACCCTAAATCTACTAAGCTCCTATGCTACCGCCGCTCACCCCTTCAGCTCGTGGCCACGTCAGCAGCCATGTCAACACCACGTCAGCGCCACGTCAGCCACGTGACTCCTCGATTGCCAACCTTTGACCTCTCGACTCCCGATGACCTCTCGTCTACCTTGCACATAAACGAAAAAGGCTCTATTCCCATCACCGGTGTTGACCATAGAAGACCACCATTGTGGTGATACCTGCAAAAAAGAGAGAGAAGAATAGAAGAAGAAACAAATACGAAGCAAGAAACAATAAAGAACAATAATCAATGTAATTTTCGACTATAAAAGCCAATATCATTGCTTTGTAATTTTTTACGCGCACACACGTAAGAATCAATAGAAAACAAGAAGAAAAAATCAAAGTCTTTTGAAGGTATTTTCCCATTTACATACATATAGATATATTTACTCTTTATTTTTACTTTGAAATAAGGTAAGGGAAACACAACACAAAAACAATTTTTTTTTATAACAGAAGAAACAACAAAAAGAAAATTTTGAAAAACATTTTATTTTGCTTTATTGTTTCGAAAGTTAAAAAATAAATAAATAAGGAGAAGTGACATACCTAGGTTGGTCGATTCGGCGCCATCACCGCGAGTGATTAAGGCTACTGCCCCCGATGACGGGCGGTCTCTCCTTGAAATGAAATCCCTTCGAATCCTTAGTATTCGGGTAGGGTTTCAAACAAAGGAAACAAAAGTTTTTTTTGAAAAATCACGAAAACCTAAAGGGTTTTTGAGCAGATTCGGGGTCTTAGAGACTAGATCAAAGGATTTAGATCCCAGATCTGACCTCGAACTCAAAAAATGGATGGAAATGGGAACCTTTAGGATTCTCGACAGTCGTAGGCGACGGACAATGGCAATGATCAGCATGGAGCGGGCGGTGGGCCCTTTAGTCAGACGAGGATAGGGTTTTGAGAGTTAGAGAAAAAAAAAAGGTTTTTGAAGTTTTTTTTCAAATGAAATGAAATGAAATTTTCTAAAAAAATGGTTTAAATAGCAAAACAATACGACGTCGCTTTTAGGTCTGGAATCTAACCCTTAAAACGGCATCGTTTTAATGCCTTGACCCGAACCCGATCGGATCCCTCTAGGATTCGCGTGTTTTTTATTAATGGTCTATTTCTTATTTGGTCCTTCCGCATTTTTCGAAATCCACAATTTCGTCCTTTTATATTTTTTAATTTATTTTAAAATTGCTCTTAACTTTTATTTTCTTTTGATTTAGTCCTTTGACATTTTGAGTGCTTGAGATACTACCACGTGTCATTATTTTGGGGTTTATTGCACATAAAGCCCCTATTTTATTTAAAAATGACATTTTGACCCCCGAACTTTCCAAAACTTAGACTTGACCCTTAAACTTTCTAAAAATCACATTTTAACCTTGAACTCTCTAAAAATTGCATTTTAACCCCTAAATTTTCCAAAAATCATATTTTAACCCCTAAACTTTTCAAAAATTATTTTTTGACCCTTAAACTTTCCAAAAATTAAAATTTGACCCTCAAACTATTGAAAACTTTGGTTTTGACCCTTAAACTTTTTAAAAATCATATTTTGATCTCGAACTCTCTAAAAATTTCATTTTAACCCCAAACTTTCCAAATTTACATTTTTAACACCGTTTTTCTTATTTTCACATTTTTTCTCAAAATTTTTATTTTAAATTCAAAATTAGTCCTTTTTACATTCTTCAAAAATTAAAAAAAAGGATAAATTTTGTTATTATCTAAAATTTTTTATCATGTATATTTTTCCACATTTAAAATTTTTCTTTTGTATTTTGGTTCCTCCTTTTTTTAATTTTTCAATTAAATCCCTTTGTTTTGCTTTTTTTTAAAAATATTTTTATCTTTCATTTGATATTCAAGATTCAATTGCTATTTAATTTCATATTTTGCAGTTTGATGTTACTCATTTTTATTTTTGTCATTTTCTCATTTTGCATAATCATATGCATATTTTCCCATTTTTCATGCATAAAATGTTTTAATGATTGCATATTTTGATGTATAAAAATCATTTTAAAATCAAGGCGATGTTCGTTACTTAAAGATTCGATAAAAGTGTGTCTCAACTTACGATATACGATTTTATCTTTAAAATTAAGTAATTGAATAACTCATTTTGAAAAATAAAAAGTGTATGTTTTAAAAAAAATTGAAGAATGTTCTTTTCGAGTATCCGAGATGTCGTATTCTTAACTTACGGGATGTGACTTCATTCGTGGTAATTGGAGACAAAAGTTCGTTTTCCTGAAATTTAATTTTTAAATGACACTTAATTTACGATTTTTATCTTTAAAGCAATTTCACTCTTGACTATGTCTTAAGTTTTCTTTAATTGATCGGTGAATGATTTTCATTTTTCGAGAACTCGAAATATTGTGCATTTAACTTACGGGACACGATTTTTCTCCACTGACTCGAAATAAAAAAACCATTTCTTGAAAGATTTAAATTTTTTATCAAATCTGATTGTTTCACACATTCAAAGATTGCATTTTAAATTTTCTGCAAGTTCTCGATTTTCAATTATTAAGACATTAAATAATCAACTAGATACCAATTTTGGGCGTGTGAGGGTGCTAATCCTTCCTCACACGTAACCGACTCCCGAACCTATTTTCTGGATTTCAAAGACCAAAACTTTTGTTTAAATAAACTTAAGTATTTTACGGTGATTCAATCACACTAAATTAAAAAAATTGGTGACGATTCCATTTTCGATTTTGAAAATAAAATTCAGGACTTTTTTTCAAAAAAAATGGTTTCGACATATATAATAGTTTTATTTGGTTGAATTAGTTTGATCAAATTTGATTTCTTTTTAACTTGTTGTTTCAAGGAGACAGTTAGGGTTATTTTTCTTTTAATTTTAAAAAATGTGAATCAAATAATTAATTCTAAAAATTAATTTTGAATTAGGTCTTAAGTTTTGTAATAGTTCAAATTAACTTTGGGCTATATTGGATACTGTGGGTATTAGGTTTAAGCCTTTTAATGAAAGATAATATAAATGAAAAATGATTTGGACTTAGTATGATGCTGTCCAATTAGATTTGTATATCCCATTATTAAAAAAAATGTCTCAAATGATATATGGGTCAGGTTATTTACCAAAATAGGATGTTTGGAACAATGGCCATGGGTGGTGTCTTACAAGGTGGAAGCACCACCCAAAATTTGCCACAATCATCAGGTCATAATTGGGTTAAAAAAAACTTATTTTATTGGTAGAGGGTAAGCATACGGAGGTATCAGTATTATCCGTCAAAATACGGGTTTGAAGCGGGTTGGAGGGGTGGAGGAGATTTGTCACACAACACCAATGTGGAGGAGTGCTGCCAGGCTGCACCAGATTCCTATTTAACCGGTGTTTTCTTGAATGCTTTAAAAATTAACTGATACGAAGAAAGGAGAATTTTTTTTTTTTTTTGGTAAAAGAGGAGAAAATAAAGAAGAAAACAAAGGAGAATTTGTAAGGTTAGTACAATATTAATTTTATTTTCTTATATTTTTTTACAGTAGAACTTTGTTTTTCAAATAATTATTGAGAATTTTTTTTTTTACAGATTTAGTAATGAAGATGGATAATCAATTCTTTGTATGCGTATATTTCGATGGAATAATTTTAACAACAACAGTTGGTTGTATATTTGAATATCACAAACAAATAGTAATGAGATTTAATAGAAATGTGTCGGTTGATGATATGAGAAAAAGAATCGGTGCAAAAATTGTTAGGCATTGTGGAGGAAGATATCAAAACTATTCTACAAATTCCCAGTTTCGTAAAATCCCATCAAATTCATGGAGATGGAACTTGTAGATGATAAAGACGTGGAGACAATGGTCTCACTTTACTACCAAAATCGGAGTGGCCACACTGAACCAATTCAGTTGTTTGCTAAGTTGTCTAATGTGGATCCAACTAAAGATTTCACTCCATTAAATGAATAATATGGAGTTCAAGATCCGTGTACAGAGGTTCCAAGAGCGCCTGTTGATAGGAGATCGTCTGTACGTAGGTTCGCCATGATCTTAATTCTCCACCTGCGTATGAGAACCTTAACTCGAGTCCCTGTTTACAAATACATCGAGTGTTGATTGAGATTGATGTAGATGGTGAAGATGGATACGATAATAATAGTCTTTCTAATCATAAGGTTGAAGATTATAGTGCTCTCAATCTAAAAGAGGTCCCGAATCATATCAACGACGAAGGCGCGAATGACAATGGAAATATTTACGTGTCTTCAGTCGAGAACCTGAGTCAAGGCATTTTCATATGCAATGATCCTATGGCCCACATGTCGATCGTAAATCCTGATGCGACGCATGCATTCGAGTTACCTGAGTACCCCGATATACTACTTGCTCATCGGTTGGTCGTAGATCCAGAATGTGAGGAGTTGTGCGTGGGCCAAAAATTCATGATCTAGGAAGATTACATATTTGTCATTAAGCGGTATAACATGAATGTTTTGATTGATTACAAAGTTGTCGTGTCTAAACCAACATTGTATATTGTGGAGTGTTGGAGGTCAACAAAAGGATAAAATTGGAGGGTACGAGTCGCATTTATTCAAAGGTCGCAAATGTGGGAGATCCGAAAATTTATTGGACTAACAAAATCTCTCTCTTAAGCTTTGTTTATGGATTTTTGGTATAACAAAAAAGCGAAGAAGAAAACAGAAAGGAAAATTATTTGTATTTGGTTGATTATTTCTATGACTAATCTTTTAATGCCAACATCAAGTAACCACTTTTTCTTTTTTTCGTTTCAAAATTTCATAAAAATCAAGTCACTGATTGCAATTGAACTTTTAAAAGGGAGAGTAACAAATTCAAAAATAATTTTATCAAAATGTTTTGTTATATAAAAAAGTGGTAGATTGTTAAATTAGCTTTATTTGATAAATTATTTTGATATAACAAACAAAAATGTTTTTGAATAAAAATTGCTTTTGAACAAAAAAATTTATTAAGTTCAAAGCATAAAAATCATTTCAAATCTTCCAAACATCTTAGAAAATGTTTTGAACACTTAGAATATTCTGGACAAAATTCAAAAATGATTTTAAACACTTGGACTTGATTGAAACAATCTAGATCAATTGAAAAACTACTTCATACAAGAAGTATCGATACCAATATGATTTTTATTGATACCATATTTTCTATCGATACCAAAACTGCTCATTGACTTGAATAAAAAAAATTGAACAAACCATATGTGTTGATACCTTTTAAAAATATGTCGATACGTATTGATTTTTATTGATACCTTCTTTTTATATCAATACCATTTTTGCATTATGTTTTTATGATCTTTCAAAAATGGCAAAAAAGTATTGATACCCATAAAAATATATCGATACATTTTACCAGGTATCGAAAAATCATATTTGGTATCGTTGTAAACTAATTTTAACGGTCACTGAACCAGTCATTAAATGCTACTAGTATTGATACTCGTAAAAAAATTATCGATACTTTTTGTTGCAGGTGAATTTAATGATCGAGTATTTTCATCCCCAACGGCTCTATTTATTTTCTCAACAACCACAATGATTGGAAATGACTTGAAGGGTATATATACCAGCTTCTAAAGGTCCTACAACAACAAAAAAGAATATTCAAGTAAAAAGATCAATCAAACAACCTTTGTGTCACATATTTCCATACTTTTTTTTTATACACTTGTGAGTTTTATTTTCATTCTTTTTGCTCAAGTGTTTTTCATTGTAATTGAACTTAACTTGCAAATTGATCTTGTAAGGATTTCTTCATAATTTTCTATTTGTGTTTACTCTTTGAGAGGATTTGTATCTTAAAGTTTGGGTAGAAACCTTAAGGAAGTTTGTAAGGTTAAACATTTTCCTCAAAGATTTATCAAATTAGTGAATTTGGAAAGATCCTAAGTTGTGAAAAACTAAAGTAGTGGAGTAGGCAATTGAAGCTGAACCATTCTAACTTCTTGTGTCAAATTTTTCTATCTTTTCTCTCTAGCTTTCACAAAATTTTAAAAGTCCATTCCCCCTTCTTTGGTGATTTCGATTTGATTTATCGAGCTAACAATATTAAAATACCTCATTAATTAAAATCTCCCAATTAAATAAAGAATGGCGTGTAACTTTTTAAGGGATCCTGTGATTAATAAATGACAATTTTTTTACCGGCTAATTAATCATATTTGTTGTGTGATTATCTTCTCTAATCAAAGAACCCATTTGAATATCTGCAATTTCAAAAAAAATAATTTAATCATGTACTATATAAATAAACAATATGCAAATAATGAAAATGCATATTTTAACATAAAAAAATTAAAGTTTAAACATTTTCACTCATTAACAAAACATATAAATATAATACAAAAGCATGAAAATCACAATAATAATAAAAAATATCATAATAATATATACAAAAGCATGCAGATCACAATAACATCACTTAAACGTTCTTTTTCCAGACATACAAAAATTCTAAACTGTTTTATTCACAAAAAAAAAAAAACATTATCATTACAAAAATAAAATTATTATCTTATTATATATACAAAAAATTCAACATATATCTCTAAAGTATTAAAATAATATTAAATAATAAATTTTTAACACAAAAAATATTACAAAAGTAAAAAATTATTGTTGAAAATCTCAAACAAATAATAATTACAGCACTGAAAATTAGAAAACAATTTTTAATATTAACTAAGTAAAAAACAAATACATAATAATTTTAAAAAATTAGAAAACATCACATATATTTTGCCATACCATTTTAATATTCAATATTTTTTATACTAATTAAGTAAATAACGAACAAATAAATGATATTAAAAAAAAAAAAAACATACCTACTACTTCCTTTCTTCCCACACAAAATCTCCAAATCCCTAAATTGTCACTCTTTTTTTTTTCAACACATGGGGAGCGTCTTGGAAATGGGGGCTTATATATCTATGCTTAAGGGGGGAAATGGGGGACTAACTGCGGGGGTTAGAAGCAGGAAAAAGGAGCACCATGTGACCAGACATTCACAGGGTGCTCCTCCTTTTTTATTCTAACCCTCGATTCTCTTATTTTTTGATGATCGGTTACAGTTATTTTTTGTTTTTCAGCAGTACTGCTGCTTGACAAGAGCTTTTCTCTCTTTAAAATTATTTTTTATCAAAATGTTTTGTTATATCAAAATGGAGAAGATTGTTAAATAAACTTTATTTAATAAATTATTTTGATATAACAAATAAAAATATTTTTGAATAAAAATTACTTTTGAATAAAGAAATTGTTAAGTTCAAAGCATAAAAATCATTTTAAAAACTTCCAAACATCTTAGAAAATGTTTTGAACACTTAAAATATTATGGAAAAAGTTCAAAAACGATTTTAAACTCTTGGACTTGATTGAAACAATCTTAAATCAATTGAAAAACTACTCCCTACCAGAAATATCGATATTTTTCAAAAAGTATCGATACCAATATGATTTTTATTGATACCATATCTTCTATCAAAATCAAAATTGCTCACTAACTTGAATAAAAAATTTAACAAAAACCATAAGTGTTGATACCTTTTAAAATGTCAATACCTATTGATTTTTATCGATACCTTCTTTTTATATTGATACCATTTTTGCATTTTTATGATCTTTCAAAAATGATAAAAAGTATTGATACCCATAAAAAAATATATCGATACATTTTACGAGGTATAAAAAAATCATCTTTGGTATCGTTGTAAATTAACTTTAACGGTCACTGAATCAAGCATTAAATGATACTAGTATCGATACTCGTAAAAAAATTATCGATACTATTTGTTGCAAGTGAATTTAATGATCAGGTATTTTCATTCCCGATGGCTCTATTTATTTTCTCAACAACCACAACAGTTAGAAATGAAGTAGAGGGTATATATATCGGCTTCTAAAGGTCCTATAGCAACAAGAAAGAATATTAAAGCAAAAAGATCAATCAAACAACCTTTGTGCCAAATATTTCCATACTTTTCTTTTATACACTTTCGAGTTTTATTTTCATTCTTTTGCTCAAGTGTTTTCATTGTAATTGAGCTTAATTTGCAAACACTTCGATCTTGTAAGGATTTCTTCTTAGTTTGCTATTTGTGTTTACTCTTTGAGAGGGTTTATATATTAAGGTTTGGGTAAAAACCTTAAGGGAGCTTGTAATATTAAACATTATCCTCAAAGTTTATCAAAATTGTAAATTTGAGAAAATATTTAGTTGTGGAAAACTAAGGTAGTGACATAGGCAATTGGGCTTAACCACTCTATATTCTTGTGTCAAAATTTTATATTTTTTCTCTCTACTTCCCCAAAAAAATTAAAAGCCAATTCAACCCTCTTGGCAGTTTCGATTTGATTTACTAAGCTCACAATATTAAAAAACCACATTAGTTAAAATCTCTTAATTAAATAAAAAAAATGACGTGCAACTTTATAATGGGACCCGTAATTAATCATATTTGTTGTGTAATTGTCTTCTCTAATCAAAGAACCGATTTGTATATTTGCAATTTCAAAAAAATCATTGACTAAATAAATAAACAATATACAAACTACAAGTAGATAATTTAACACTTGACATTAGGTATAAAGCAGGCCAAGAGTGCTCTCTCTTAGTGTCCCAGAGAAACAATGTTTCCTGTGGTTGGGATTGAGAAAGGGTGGTGGCGATGCAAAGGATGGGGGGATGAGATCTCCTTAAAGGAAGAAGAACTCGCTCAACTATCTATCAAAAGCTTAAAAGTGGTGCTGAATAATGCTCTTACATTGATTTGTTCTATATGGACAAAAAAAGCATATAATCCAAATAGTTTTCGTGCACAAATGAAAAGTATCTAGAAAATGAAAAAGAAGTTTGAGATTAAACTGGTAGGTCCGAATATTTTTTTTATTTCTTTTGAAGATGAAGGTGACTTAGAGATGATTTTGGAGGGGCGACCCCAGTTGTTTCGGAAACAAATTATTAATTTTGATCGCTTATTGGAGCCAGTAAATTACAACAAAATCAGTCTGACACAATCTTTGTCCTGGTTAAAGATTGGCCCATGCCCACCAGAGTGCGACAAGAAAGATCTTATGTATGCCGTTGGAATGACTTATGGTGGGGTTTTGCGGTCAGAAGTCAAAGCTGAATAATGTCGTTTGAGGCTTTGTTTGGATGTTTAGAAGCCACTTAAATGAGGGGATTTTGTAATGGCGGATAGTAAGGATAAGTTTGGATCCCATTCAAGTATGAGAATTTACCGATTTTTTGTTACGAGTGTGGTCCCATAGGTCACGGTACAAAGGATTGTGAGATACTTTCAGATGCAGAGAAAGATAAAAGGGCTGACTAATTTCCATACTTTGTTGCTTTGATAGTAGAGTCGAACCTGTTTGGAAGAGAGTGTTTTCTGTTGGGTTTTTTAGGAAAAAAATCAGTAGTACAATGCTGATACACTGAAGAGGATAAATCGGGTGAGAGTTTGATGGCCATGGTCGGAGTGGTGTGATGGTTACGCCGATGACAGAGGTAGAAACCGTGAGAGAAGCTGATTCGACCCTAATAAACTCCTTGAAAGAAAAGGACTCTAGTGATTCACGACATACTAGGGGGGATAAGGATTCTAATTTTTCTCCATAATTTAAGGAGTTAGATAATGGTTAATTAATTACAAAACAGTTGGCGGTGGAGGAATATGTGAGTGAGAAAATCCATAATGGGCCTAAGATTGGTAATACCCTAAAGCCCAAGCAACTTAGCTGGAAAAGAAGGGCCAAGGCTGCTAGGACGGACAACAAGAATCTTTGGGTTTCATGGGCAAAAGGAAAATAAATGTTATGGGTGCACAAGAGGACGAAATATCAAATTCTGATTTGTCCGAAATTAAAAGATAAAAAATTGGAACAACGACTTATGCTGATGGAAATTCAATAGATGAGATGATGACCACTTTGGAATGTGAATCCAATTCTTTCAACTTAGGATATGCGGCAGCCATAAGGCATGCCGATCGGGCCCAATGAAAACCATGAGAGAGTTCGGTACATGCTGAAGTTACATAGTCCCAAATGGTTTCTTTTTATGGAGACAAAGCTAGATAGAAGTCGAATGGAGAGAGTTACGAGAAAGTATGGTTTTACGAGTGGAATTGAAGTGAGTGCGGAAGAGTCGTGTGGTGGTCTCTGTTGGCATGGAAGGTAGATATTGAGGTTAATTGGAGAACTTTTTCAAAAAATCATATTGACGTAATCATTAAAAATGATTCACAAGTAGAGCAATGGAGATTTACGGATTCTATTGCACCCCTTTATGTAACACCCTTATACTCGGTTCGATTGTATGGACCCGATATAAGACTGCTACATATGGCATCAAAGCGGTGTAATTGGATTGTACAATTTTAACATTATACATGATGTTTTAACTTATTTAAACCAAAAATTATTAAAACAAGCATACCATAACGTTAATAGATCATTAAACGTGTTTGAAAATAATTAAAATATTGTTTTTACTCAAAACAGCGCAAAATATTGATACCTACATAGAAAGTATCGATATTTTATAAAAAAAATATCTATATCGTAGCTTAAAATCAATACCAAAATGACATTCTAGAATTCCGAAAAATTCCAATTTTGAAAAAAATATCGATACCTTAGACTTAGGTATCAATACCAATTCTTAAATATCGATATTGGTTTTAAAAATTATACCAAAACCACATTCCGTTTCAAAAAATTTACGTTTCAAACCCAAGGTATTGATACCTGCATCATTGGTATCGATACCTTTGATAAATTTGGTAAAAATTTGGTTCAAAATTTAACCAAAAATCGCCTAAAAAGTTTAGAACTCATTTCAACAACTTAGACCAAATCAAGATGCGTTAAAAATACTTGAACAACTCCAATTTGTTTACAATCACCACATTAACAAAACACATCTGTAAACATAGTTATAACAACAATAACTCGTTTATATAGAACCAAAATACTTCATTTCAAAGTACCCAAAACAAATGAAGTTTCAAAAGCAACATGTAGCCCTACTGCTTAGGGACACACTTGATCTACTTATGTACATGTCATTTTAACACAAAATAAAATGCCTAAACTTGCTGCCCTTGAAGGTGTGATGTGATGAGAGGTCTCCTATCTCAACTTTAGCTCCTCAAGGCTAACTGTACCTACGCGTTGAAATAAATGCGTTAAGCCGGTGAAGGCTTAGGAAGCACTACAGATATAATTAAATAATTTATTTGTAACACTATGCTTACTTAATCAAGAAATACATACTTATACACATGTAAATTTTTACAACTAAAGTTCACCTTAAATAAATTAACTTACCTTTAATAATTATTAAGCTCACCTTAATACTATGATGATACACTCTCATTCACAAATCATATCCTTGGCCCATAGTAGACTATCATAGAACATATTGGATATACGGAATAAATACAAAGGTGCGTTATTATGCATTAATGAATGGAGAGCATAAAGGTGCTAGACGGAGAGCACAAACGTGCTAAACGGAGAGCACTAACGTGCTAATAAACGGAGAGCGCGCTAGGGTCCCTTAATGGCATGCCACTAATATAGCAATAGTTCTAACTTGTCTACTTGGGCATAAAAATCTAATTAACACAATTTCTCATAATTGATATATCACACACACAATATTTCTTCACAAATAGATCATCACGGATTTTTCACCTACATTTTCTCTACTAAATCCATAACTTCACAATTTAGTCATTTGTTTATTATTTATATATAAATACATACTATATACTACATTTCTATTATAAATAATTTCTATACTAAAATCATAGCATTTAAGGAGAATAATTTTGTAATCCTTATAGTACTTACAATAAAAGGTTGAGATGGTGTAATTTCTTCTCTTCTCACTCCTTGGCCTTCTCTTTCCCTTTCCCTTTCCCTTCAACTTGATCTTTCCCCTTCTTTTCTTTCTCTCCAATTTCATATAAAGCATACATCATTTATAAGTTAAAAAAAATAAAAGAATCTTTCTATGCTAAATCATGGAAATAAAAATGTATGACATGATAATTTCTTCATCTCTTACCATAACAATTGAAAACCTAAAACCCTAGCTCATGCTTCTCTCTCTTTTAATACATATATGAGGGTTTTCTCAAGATATTAAGATAGTTACTAGCCTTCTTTTTTGTTTTTTCTTAAAGAAATTTCAATGAAAAAGGAAGGTTTTGAGCTTGGAGAACTCAACAATGGTGGAAGGATACAAGGGAAAATAAAATAAAAGTTGGATGGAGATTTGGGGGGTGAATCATGTTTTGAGTGAGATGAAAAGATGATATATTTTCATCTTTTCTCAAATTTTCTACATTATTCTACTAAAATTCCCACCTCCTTTTATTAAAAATGGTAAAAAATTGTTAAGAAGTCCTCTAGCCATCCTTCTTGACACTTTTACCCATAAGCATTACACCTAAAAAATATCTACTTGACTATTTACCCTTTTATCTCTCTTCATTTTCCATAATTCCTATGATGACTCATACTTTACTATGGTTAAATTTCTTCTTAACCCTTCCTTCCTTTCCACTAGTACTAAGTATAACCTAACTTATTATTTTTCCTACTTTGGCCACAACAACTCTCTATTCTTTAGCTCAAGACAATACTTCCATTAAAAAATCTTCCTTCCCAAGGAGTATTTCTAATTTTCTTATTAGTACTAAATACTTCTTAATTTAATACTCAAAATTCTCTTTTATTTTATTTCAAGCACGTGCATTAATTCTTGACCTGATCCATTACTATATCTAACTCCAGGTTAAAACGTGGATGTTACAATTCTCTCCCCCTTAAATAAATTTCGTCTCCGAAATTTACCTGATGTAAACAACTGCAAATACTGTTGTCTCACAGTTTCCTCCCTTTCCCACGTCGCTTCTTTCGAATTATGATGTCTCCATAGGATTTTTACCAAGAAAACTCATTTGTTTCTCAATTCCTTTACCTCTCAAGCAAGGATCTTAATTGACTCTTCTTCATAAGTCAAATCTTGTTGCACTTCTATTACTTCAAGAGTAATATCTCCGTAACATGGATACATTAAAGACATTGTGGATTTTGTCCAACTCTAGAGGAAGAGCTAATTGATAAGAAACTGGACCACCCTATTCCAAAATCTCATACGACCCAATAAACCTTGGACTCAACTTTCCCTTTTTCCCAAATCAAAGAACCTTTTTCCATGGTGACACTTTCAAAAATACATTCTCACCCACATTGAACTCAATTAAGAATTCTGTCTATCTAAGGCTGCTTTTGAACGATCCCTAATCAACTTCACTTTCTCTTTTGTTTCTTTGATCAAATCAGGACCCACAACTTGTTTTCACCCAATTTTGTTGAACACATAGGAGTTCTACATTTTCTTCCATACAGTGCTTCATAAGCGCCATTTGAATACTAGACTAGTAACTATTATTATAGGTAAATTCAACCAATGAAAAATATCTTTCCTAGCTACCCTCAAATTCAATTACACAACTTCTCAACATGTCTTCCAATTTCTTAATTACCCGTTCTAACTGCCTATTAGTCTGAGGATGGTATGTCATACTAAAATTTCATCGAGTACCCAAAGCCTCATGTAGTTTCCCCCAAAACTCTGATGTGAATCACGGATCCTGATAAAAAATGATAGATATTGACACTCAGTACAACCTTACTAATTCAATCAGTTCGTACCGGAAGAAATTGAGCAAACTTCGTCAACCGATCCACTATTACCCATATAACATCCTTTTTCTTCGGTGAAACTGGCAATCCCATTACAAAATCCATAGTAATTCTTTCCCACTTCCACTCTGGTATGATTATTGATTGAAGCAATCCCGACGGAACTTAATGCTCTGCCTTCACTTGTTAATATGTCAAACACATGAAGACGTATTCAACTGTCTTTCTTCATCCTTTTCCACTAATAAAATGGTTTCAAGTCATGATACATCTTATTACTCCCTGGATGTAAAGCAAAAAAATTGTGATGAGTTTCATTTATAATACTTTGCCTCAAATCTTATTGATTTAGGTACATATAGCCAACCACGAAATCTCAAACTCCCCTCACTATCAATCTCAAACCCATTATTTTCCCTTACTCATGTTATTTCTTAATCATCGATAATTCTTCATCTTCTTTTTAAGAATCTTTCACCTCTTGTAACAAAATTGGTTTCACCTTTAACTCAACCAATATCTCACCATTTTGCTGCATCTCTAACTGTTCGTTCATTACTTTAAAAGCTGCCACTGATTTTCTACTTAAAGCATATACTAACATTCACCTTCCCGGGATGATAATCAATGATAAAAATCATAGTCCTTTAGCAATTCAATCCACCTTCTTTGTCTCAAGTTCAACTCTTTTTGGGTTAGAAAATACTTCAAACTTTTGTGATTAGTGTAGATATAACATTTTTCCCCATACAAATAATGTCTCCAAATTTTTAATGTAAACACCACTGCAGCCAATTCAAGATCATTCATCAGGTAGTTCTTTTCATGTGGCTTCAATTGCCTAGATGCATAAGCTACTACCTTTCCTCCTTGCATCAGCACGCATCCCAAACCACTTTAAGAAGCATTACTAAAAATCACATACTCTTTACCAGACTCTAGTTGAATCAACACCGGAGCTTCTATCATTTCTGCTTTTAATCTTTCAAAGCTTTGCTAGCACCTCTCAGTCTAATCAAATTTCACATCTTTCTGCAATAACTTCGTCAAAGGTGATGCAATCATGAAGAATCCTTCAATGAACCTTCAATAATAATTGGCCAAACTAAGAAAGCTTCTTACTTCTGTCACATTCTTTGGTGGTTTCCATTCAAGTATGGCTTCTCCCTTTTTCGGATGTACCCGAATACCATCTGCTGATACAATGTGTCCTAGAAAAGTGACTTCTTTTAACCAAAATTCACACTTGCTCAAATTAGCATTATAACTTTTACTCTCAGAATCTACAACATAATCTGAAGATATTTATCATGTTCTTCTTCTCCTTTTGAATACACTAGAATATCATCTATAAATACCACCACAAACTAATCTAAATAAGGCTGATAAATTATGTTCATAAGATCCATGAAAGCGGCTGGAGCATTAGTCAATCCTAATGGCATAACCAAGAACTCGTAATGTAACACCCCTAACCTTAAATCATCATCGAAACAAGGTTACAGGGTATTACTAGACATATCGAACAACTTACAAATAATAATTAATTAATTAATGAACATATTATAAAATAATCATAAAGTCCCTTAATTGGACCCTCGAGGCTCAAAATACGTATTGGAAGGGAATTGGGACTTGTTCTAATGCTCCGTAGATTTTTCGTAAAATTTTATTCGACTCGATATAACCCTCTTTATAAACATCTAACCTTCCCTGCAATTTCAACCCACAACCAAAACAATTTATACTCAAATTCACCTAAATCATAATCATTTCTTTAACATATTGATTCAATGATTAAATATTATTAAAATTATTCAAAATTTACTAATAACTTTATTCATTTTTCATTCAAACATATTGCCAAATTTTATAATATACTCTTTACCATTTTATTAAACTAATATCAAAATATAGTATATATATATATATTTACAACCAACATTACAAGCATATACATGTAACCTATACAACACTTAGTACATGCCACTTTTACCAAAAGAGGAGAATTACATCATCGAGTTTATACTGAGGTCGGGATCGATCTGAATGCTGAACCAGGACCTTAATTTCTACTAACTTGCGCAGGAAACAGCCGTACGCTGAGTATTTCATACTCAGTGGTATTACTATAATTCAAATTATAAATAACCAAATAAATTTCACATAATCAATCATATAATACATGAACACATATTATCTTAATTTATACACCACTTTCATTCCATATCAATATCAAATCAATTTAACCATTTCATTCTCATTTCTCAATTTCATCACATATCACTTTATATGCCTCAAAATTTCATTTCTATTCAATTTTTTCTTTTTCACATTGTTTACCCCTATTAACAAGACTCGGACCTTGGCGGATACACGGATCCAACCAAACACACCAGAATGGCAGTGCTTCATCAAATAGTTCGAAGCAATAAAGTGACACCTAATGTCTCATCGGCCTAGCCGAAGTAAAGTGGTACCCAATACCTCATTGAATCTATCTAAAGTAAAATAATGGCACCCAGTGTCTCATCGACTCAAGGTCGAAGTATCCCTGAACTCTTCCAATCCTATGGCATGCCAACTATATCTGACTCAGCCCGACTAGTTAATAGGGACTTTCAATTTACCATTCATAGCACTTTCAATTTCAATTACACTTATTAAATATATATATCGAAATAAACATTAAATAATGAATAATTTAAATTATAGTAATACAAACCCAAATTTCGCGATTACTCCTCGATAACTTTCTCCTTTCCTTTTCATGCCGATGCTTCAGGTTCTTTGCTAGCTACAAAAATAATAATAATAATTTAAACTATTAATTATAGTACTAATGTATAATAATAATTGAATTTCTATCCAATTTAAACCTTAATTCCAATTTAATCCTAATTAACTTATTTATTTTTTTCTAGCTCAATTCATACTTTATTTTTATTCAATTTCCTTCCATATTCTACTTAACTATCTAATGTTCATAATAAAACCCTAATTTAAAATTTCTTTCAATTTAATCCCTCTATTACAAAACTTATAGCTTCTTTTACAATTTAATCCCTTTATCAATACTAACTTGAAATTCATTCAATTAAATCCCTAATTCACTATTTTGTTCAATATGAACTACGTTCAAAAACCTTAAAACTTCCAAGACCTCAACTTAATTTCATCAAAACTTTATTCTAAAACTTCTAAAACATCTAATTTAAGAGAAAATAGCTTAATTGACTTACCAGTTAAAGATTAAAGCTTCAAAATCCTAATTTCCCCTTTTTCTTTTTCCTCCCCTTTTCTTTCTCCCCTATTTCGTTTGAGCTTCTGTTTTGTTCTTCTTTTGTTTTTTTTTTTCTTTTCTTTATTCTTTTATATATATATTAGTTAATAATAATATTAATAAATTATAAATATCTATTTACTTAATAATAAGTAAATTAATATTTATTTTACAAATGTACAAATATAATTTTAACACATGTATATTTTATTACCATACATTTGGCTTTAATTTTTATATATATTTCATTAATATAATAAAATAATATTAATTAATTAATAATTTATATTATTATATTTATAATATTAATTAATAATAATTTAATTCATTAAAAAAATCTTTAGATTTTCTCATTGTTTGCCGCCTCAAACTATGCAATAGGCATAATTACCATTTTAGTCCATCTTTCTTTCTTTTAATCTATAATTAGGCTTTCACCCCTTATTCAATTTAGTCCTTTTTACTAATTACTCTAAATTAAATTAAATTCACCTAATCAAGCCTAATTAAACACACTACTAAAGTCATAATTACTCCTAATAATTATTTACAAACTCGATTTACTAAGACGGAGGCCCTATAACTCACTTTTTCGGTGCCCGTGAATTTAGGTCATTACATTTCTCCCCCCTTAATAAATTTCGTCCTCGAAATTTACCTGAAAATAAATAGGGGTACTGTGCTCTCATAGTTTCTTTCGGTTCCCAAGTCGCTTCTTCCATACTATGACTTCTCCATAAAACTTTTACTAGGGAAACTCGTTTATTTCTTAATTCCTTTACCTCTCATGCTAAAATCTGAATCGGCTCTTCCTTGTAGGACAAATCAGGTTGAACTTCAATGTCTTCGGTAGAAATGATATGAGAAGGATCTGATCTATATTTTCGTAGCATAGAAACATGAAAAACATCGTGAATCTTCTGCAATTCTGGAGGTAAAGCTAACCGATAAGTGACTGGCCCGATTCTTTCTACAATTTCATATGGCCCAATATAACGAGGACTTAACTTTCCTTTTCGGCCAAATCTTAACTCTTTCTTCCAAGGAGAGACTTTGAGAAATACTTTATCCCCGATTGAATACTCAATGTTCTGACGCTTCAAATCAGCATAAGATTTCTGTCTATCAAAGGCTGCTTTTAATCTATCTTTAATCTTCTTAATTGTTTCTTCTGTCTCTTGAATTAATTCTGGCCCAATTACCTTTTTTTTCATTCAATTCTGTCCAACACATTGGTGATCTACATCTTCGACCATATAGTGCTTCATATGGGACCATTTGTATACTAGATTGGAAACTATTATTGTAGACAAACTCAGCTAATGGAAAATAACGTTCCCAACCTGTTTCAAAGTCGATGATACAAGCTCGAAGCATATCCTCTAGTATCTGAATTACCCGTTCGGACTGTCCATCTGTTTGTGGATGAAAAGCCGTACTAAAGTTAAGTTTAGTACCCAGAGAATCATGCAATTGCTTCCAAACTCTTGATGTAAATCGAGGATCCCGATAAAAAATTATTAATATCGGAATACCATGTAATCTTACAATTTCTCGGATATAGATCTCAGCAAGCTTTTGTAACGACCAATCGGTCTGACTGCTATGAAATGCGCTGACTTAGTAAGTCTATCAACTATCACCCAAATGGCATTCTTTTTACTTGCTGACGACGGTAATCCTGTAACAAAATCCATTGTGACACGATCCCATTTCCACTTAGGAATATTAATAGGCTAAAGTAGTCCAGTAGGAACCTGATGTTTTGTTTTTACCCGTTGACAAGTTAAACATTTACTCACAAATTTAACTATATCTCTTTTCATTTCTGGTCACCAATATAGTTCTCGTAAATTTCGGTACATCTTCGTACCTCCGGGGTGCAAAGCAAATGGACTATCGTGAGCTTCTCAAAGAATCGATTTCTTCAACTCAGAATTAGTTGGAACACAAATCCGATTTTGATATCTCAAACATCCACAATCATCAATACTAAAACTCTCTGCTGTACCATTCTCTACCATCTCTCTTTTCTTCAATAATTTGTCGTCTCCCAATTGTGCTGATCTGATCTAATCAAACATTATCGGCTTTACTGATATTGAGTCGTACAAACATCACTCTCAATTCAATTGCAGCTTTTCTGCTTAGTGCATTAACAACAACATTAGCTTTTCTCAGATGGTAGTCTTTAACACAATCATAATCTTTTAGGAGCTCTATCCATTGTCTTTGTCTCAAGTTCAATTCTTTTTGAGAAAGAAGATATTTCAAACTTTTATGATCGGTATAGGTGTAGCATTTCTCACCATACAAATAATGTCTCCAAATCTTTAGAGCAAAAATCACAGCTGCTAATTCCAAATCATGAGTCAGATAGTTACATTTGTGTGGCTTCAATTAACGAGATGCATAGGCTATTACTTTTTCGTCCTACATTAATACACAACCCAGACCACTCAAAGAAGCATCATTGTACATTACAAAATCTTTCCCTGACTTTGGTAATGTCAGAACTGGTGCCTCTGTCAATATTTGTTTCAATGCTTCAAAACTTCTTTGGCACTGATCATCCCAGATAAAAGGAACATTCTTCTGTAGTAATTTAGTCATCGACAAAGCTATCTTCGAAAATTCATTTACAAAGCTAAACCAAGAAAACTTCGTACCTCAAATACATTCTCCGGTACTTTCCACTAAACAATTGCTTCAATCTTTTTCAGATCAACTCTGATTCCATCTGCCGATACCACATGTCCAAAAAATACAACTTCTGATAGCAAGAACTCAAATTTGCTAAGCTTTCCATACAACTGCTTCTCCCATAATATCTGTAATATAATTTTGAGATGCTGATCATGTTCTGACTCTGATTTTGAATAAACTAGTATATCACCGATAAAAACCACTACAAACTAGTCTAAATATGGCTGAAAGATACGATTCATGAGATCCATAAAAGTAGTTGGGGCATTAGTCAATCTGAATGGCATTACCAAGAACTCATAGTGACCATACCTCATATGAAAAGCTGTCTTCGAAACATCATTTTCTTTTACTTTCAACTGGTAGTAACCTGATCTTAAGTTAATCTTCGAAAATACAGAAGCTCCTCTAAACTAATCAAACAAATCATCAATACGAGGCTATGAATACTTATTTTTTATTGTTACCTTATTCAACTGTTTGTAGTCAATACAAAGTCGCATCGAGCCATCTTTCTTCTTAACAAATAACATTGGAGCTCCCCATGATGATATGCTCGGTCGAATAAGACCACGATCTAATAAGTCTTGCAACTGTATCTTCAACTCCTTTAACTCTGTAAGTGACATTCGATACGGGGGTATGGATATTGAAGCCGTACCCGGATAAATCTCTATAGCAAACTCAATCTCTCTATTTAGTGGTAAACCCGGTAGTTCTTCAGGAAATACATCAGGAAACTCATAAACTGTCCGGATTTTACTGCATTGGCTTCCAACTGAATCTGAGACATAGTCCAAATATGCTGAACAGCCTTGCTGAAGTAACTTATTAACTTTTATTGTTGAAATAAGACGTGCTGGTCCATTAGTACGGATACCATTTACCTCAATCCGACCTCCATCTTCTATCTGAATACTGAATTTCTTTTTATAGCAATCCAAAATCACTCCATATTTAGATAACCAATCCATTACTAGTATTATATCAAAGTCCCCAAATGGCATGATCAACAAGTCAACAGGAAAATTTTTATTCTGTATAATCAACGGGCATCTCGGACACACTTGATTTACTAACACTGTTTACCCCAATGGACTTGACACCTCTATTGACACTCTAGACACCACGGACTTTAATTTCCTCAACTCAGCTAGTTTTAAATTTATATAGTAATGTGAAGATTCAGGATTAATCAAAGCATAGACAGGCTCAGAATACAATAAAAATATACATGTTACTACATCGTAGGTATCACCTTCTTCCCGTGTTCTGACGACATAGGCTCTGGCTGGTACTTTAACTTCAGACTGTTGGGTAACAATATCGCTGCTTCTTCTAACACCTCCTCTTCTGAAAATCGAACCACCTCTACTAGATCCTCTGCCTCTAGCTGTAGATACCAATCTCTGTGATGTTACCAGTGCAGCACTATCAGTTTTTGGACAATCTTTGATGAAATGATCTGTAGAACCACATCGAAAGAAGCCCCTAGTTAATTTCCAGCTTTCCCCTCTGTGTTTCTTCTCACAGTGCTGATAATCTGAAATTTCTATTTCCCGAGATGAACCTCTTACACTGACAGTGAATACCATCATCGGTTTACCCCTGCTTCTTCCGTTTCTATCCGATCCAAAATTGGATCTCCATCCACCTTGAGATTCCTTTAATCTTTTCCGCTGATGATTCAAACTGGTAGTTCCCGTACGCTTTCTAGTTGGTCTAACACTTTCAGTCTTTTTATCGAGGCCTAGAACTTGCTCCACCATTTTGGCCCGTTCAATCAAATCTACAAACTCAATAATGCAGTGAGATACCAACTGTACCTTGATCTCGTCTCGCAAACCCCGTAAAAATATTTTACAACTATTAACTTCTGTTGGTATAAATTCTGAGGTCTATCTGCTGAGTCTCGAGAATTCCCTCTCATAATCTATTACTGACATTTCACCCTGTCGCAGCATTAAAAACTCTTGCTTCTTGTCTTCGATATACATTTCTCTGATATATTTCTTTTGAAATTCTTTCTAAAATAGGTCTCATGTTATCTGATCCTCCGGTAGATGTCAAACCACTGATTCCCACCATAAATAAGCTTCCCCTTGTAGCGACGATATAGCAAAAATCAAGCATTCCTGAGGGTACATTCCAATTGCTGTAAAAATCTTTTGGTCGACTCCATCCAATTTTCAGCTGTGGATGGATCAACTCCTTTCAGAAACATAAATTCAGTGGCACCATATTTTCTTAATTCCTTTATCGGGGCCCGTCTCTGAGTTGGTACTGAAGTCGTAGCAGGAGCAGTCCCCGCTACTCTTTGTAATGCATCGGTAATTACTCGTAGTATATCAGAATCATCTCTATCATTTCTTCTACCTACTCTAGGAGGTGGATTTCTTATTGGGTTTACGCTAGGTGTACTGACTCCGTTTCATCTAACACATACGACTCTTCGTCTCTAGTGTACATTTCTTGGTCAATATCATCTATTATTTCATCTGACATCTTTAATCTATAAAACAAAAACAAACAAATAGGTCAGCATCCAAAGATCCCGACTTAGTTTCGACCCAACAGTGGCATGTACTTCTAGACTTAATTTTCGAGCTCGATTAAACTTGATAGCTCTGATACCAATAATTGTAACACTCCTAACCTTAAACCATCATCGGAACAAGGTTACAAGGTATTACTAGACATATTGAACAACTTACAAATAATAATTAATTAATTAATGAACATATTATAAAATAATCATAAAGTCCCTTAATTAGACCCTCGAGGCTCAAAATACGTATTAGAAGGGAATTGAGACTTGTTCTAATGCTCCGTAGATTTTTCGTAAAATTTTTTTCTAACTTGATATAACCCCCTTTATAAACATCTAACCTTCCCTGCAATTTCAACCCACAACCAAAACAATTTATACTCAAATTCACCTAAATCATAATCATTTCATTAACATATTAATTCAATAATTAAACATTTCTAATATTATTCAAAATTTACTAATAACTTTATTCATTTTTCATTCAAACATAATGCCAAATTTTATAATATACTCTTTACCATTTTATTAAACTAATATCAAAATATAGTATATATATATATATTTACAACCAACATTACAAGCATATACATGTAACCTATACAAAACTTAGTACATGCAACTTTTACCAAAAGAGGAGAATTACATCACCGAGTTTATACTGAGGTCGGGATCGATCTGGATGCTGAACCAGAACCTTAATTTCTACTAACTTGCGCATGGAAACAACCGTACGCTGAGTATTTCAAACTCAGTGGTATTACTATAATTCAAATTATAAATAACCAAATAAATTTCACATAATCAATCATATAATACATGGACACATATTATCTTAATTTATACACCACTTTCATTCCATATCAATATCAAATCAATTTAACCATTTCATTATCATTTCTCAATTTCATCACATATCACTTTATATGCCTCAAAATTTCATTTCTATTCAATTTTTTCTTTTTCACATTGTTTACCCCTATTAACAAGACTCGGACCTTGGCGGATACACGGATCCAACCAAACACACCAAAATAGCACCCACTACCTCCTCGGATAGTTCGAAGCAATAAAGTGACACCCAGTGTCTCATCGGCCTAGCCGAAGTAAAGTGGTACCCAGTACCTCATCGAATCTATCCAAAGTAAAATAATGACACCCAGTGTCTCATCGACTCAAGGTTGAAGTATCCCTGAACTCTTCCAATCCTATGTCATGCCAACTATATCCGACTCAGCCCGACTAGTTAATAAGGACTTTCAATTTACCATTCATAGCACTTTCAATTTCAATTTCACTTATTAAATATATATATCGAAATAAACATTAAATAATAAATAATTTAAATTATAGTAATACAAACCTAGATTTCGCGATTACTCCTCGATAACTTTCTCCTTTCCTTTTTGTGCCGATGCTTCGTGTTCTTTGCTAGCTACAAAAATAATAATAATAATTTACACTATTAATTACAGCACTAATTTATAATAATAATTGAATTTCTATCCAATTTAATCCTAATTAACTTATTTATTTTTTTCTAACTCAATTCATACTTTATTTTTATTCAATTTTCTTCCATATTCTACTTAACTATCTAATGTTCATAATAAAACCCCAATTTAAAATTTCTTTCAATTTAATCCCTCTATTACAAAACTTATAGCTTCTTTTACAATTTAATCCCTTTATCAATGCTAACTGGAAATTCATTCAATTAAATCCCTAATTCACTATTTTGTTCAACATGAACTATGTTCAAAAACCTTAAAACTTCCAAGACCTCAACTTAATTTCATTAAAATTTTATTCTAAAGCTTTTAAAACATCTAATTTAAGAGAAAAGAGCTTAATTGACTTACCAATTAAAGATTAAAGCTTCAAAATCCTAATTTCCGCTTTTTCTTTTTCCTCCCCTTTTCGTTCTCCCCTGTTTCGTTTGAGCTTCTATTTTGTTCTTCTTTTATTTCTTTTTTCTTTTCTTTATTCTTTTATATCACATATATATATATATATATATATATTAGTTAATAATATTATTAATAAATTATAAAAATCTATTTACTTAATAATAAGTAAATTAATATTTATTTTACAAATGTACAAATATAATTTTTACACATGTATATTTTATTACCATACATTTGGCTCTAATTTATATATATATTTCATTAATATAATAAAATAATATTAATTAAATAATAATTTATATTATTATATTATAATATTAATTAATAATAATTTAAATCATTAAAAAAATCTTTAGATTTTCTCATTGTTTGCCGCCTTAAACTATGCAATAGGCATAATTATTATTTTAGTCCCTCTTTCTTTCTTTTAATCTATAATTAGGCTTTCACCTCTTATTCAATGTAGTCCTTTTTATTAATTACTCTAAATTAAATTAAATTCACCTAATCAAAGCCTAATTAAACACACAACTAAACTCATAATTACTCCTAATAATTATTTACAAACTCAGTTTACTAAGACGGAGGTCCTATAACTCATTTTTTCGGTCCCCGTGAATTTAGGTCATTACACGTAATGGCCATACTGAGTCCTAAAAGCAGTCTTCGACACACAGGATTCCTTTAGCCGTAGCTAATAATATCATGATATGAGATCAATCTTAGAAAATACACTGGCTCCTTTTAACTGGTCAAACAAATCGTCAATCTTGGGCAGTGGATATTTGTTCTTTATTCTCACTTTATTCAACTGACGGTAATCTATACAAAGCCTCAAAGCCCCATCTTTCTTCTTCACAAACAATACCAGTGTTTGGAACGATGAAAATATACAGACTTTTTCATACCCTTTTGACCAAATTTCATGCAAATTCTAAGTAATTAATGTCGAAAAATATAATTTATTTATAAAATAATTAATTCGTGTTAAAATTACCAACATATTGATTTTTAATAATTTTTATAAATATTGAGCATAAATTTGATGATTTTTCAATAATTGCACAATTGGTGAAAATTGGCCCGACAAACACTATAGACAGCTTACACCGTTGAGGGAATTTTTACACCAAGTTAATGACGAGCTAAGAAGAATATTTTTCAAGTCAAGGGTCGATCCAATATGAAGCTAAATTATGCTTTATAATTATATTTTTAATTCAAATTAAATTGGATTAAAAATAAATTATAAAGGCTAGGTTGAAGTGGCTCGATATGCATGCAATAGAGGGTCGAACCACCTCCAAATGGGCTAGCCATGTGCCGTCCACATGATGGTATAATCAGATTAAATGTTGACCAATCCAACCTTGCAAAACAGCCCTCACACTTACCCAAATTTCCATTCCAACCCCTCCTCTTTTCATGGATTTAAAATCTCACCCCTAGCTTGTTTTTAGCAAACTTTGAACAAGCCAAAGTTGACATGTGGTGGCCGGCCATGGGGGGAGTGTGTGAATGATATTTATTTGCTAAATATAGCCACACAACCTCTCCTCAACTTCACCTACAAATACACCCCCTATTCACCTCATTTCAACACACCAACACAATTCATCTTCTCTTCTTTCTCTCTAGTTTTCTCTCTAGCCTTCCATTCACGTTTTCCCTCATTCCCTTGCCAATTTCGCCTCTTGGAAAAGAGTGGTTCTTCAGCCTTCCATAACCTTTGTTAAGTGTTCATCAGAGACCTCAATCTGGGAAGAATCGAGCAAGAACGACGAAGAATGCGGAAGCAATTGTTGAGAAATTATTGGATTTAATCCTATTTTTTTACTCATATTTTTAGATTCTTGTTTGTTATCATGATGAATGCTATTAATTATTTAATTAAAATGGCTTAAATTCTTTAAGTGTTGGGTTGATTGTGTTTAATTAATTGTTTATATTTAATCCATGTTATGCTGTTATAGGCCCTGAATATTTTGTTTAATTAAATATTATCATGCCTAAATTATTATTGCATTACCCTTATGATATAACTATTGAATTAATTATTTAAGCACGTTGAAATTGTGATTAATGGACACACTATTTAATTTGTGCATGCTTAATCCTCTAAGGAAGCTGAGGGTTAAAATTGTGATTGTATTGGAGAATACTAGTCTTGCATAACTTGCAGGATTTTTGTGATTAAATTGTTTCAATATAGGTATATGTTGTCACCTCACTTGATCCTTTACATGCTTATGAATATTAATTTAATTGGTCGTACTGGAATAGGTGTATGTTCATGAGATAAACTGATTTTTATAAGTAATGTTGTTCATAAGTTAGCAAGATACCGGGTTACAGTGAAAATTGCTTCGTAACACACATGAACATGATTTAGATGTAATCAAGTAATTAAAGTAATTAACCTGACAAATTTATGTCATATTGATTAAAACCTTTAAAAATCTTGCATAGGAATATAATTTAGTCTTAGCTTAACTTAGTTTAATTTAGTTTAGAAAACTTAGCTTAATGTCTCTCACCAATATTATCTTATTCCTAACCAAATTGTTGATTAAATATTTCATAAATATTTTTCATAGCACAGTCCCTATGGGTACGATACTCGACATTTACTTGTCACTTTATTACTTGAATACGATTGTGTACACTTACACATTTTCATCGTTCAAAGTTGGATTCTTTTGGCCGACATTGTTCAAGGATGCGTATGCTTATGTCAGAAGTTGTGACCGATGTCAAAGGGTTGGAAATGTTACTAACAGAAATGAAATGCCTTGAACAAACATCATGGAAGTAGAGTTGTTCGATGTTTGGGGTATTGACTTTCTTGGGTCATTCCCTCTATCATTTGGTAACAAATATATTCTGGTAGCAATCGACTACGTATCATAATGGATTGAAGTTGAGACATATCAAACAAATGATGCCAAGGCAGTGAAGAAATTTTTGCAGAAGCATGTGTTCACACGATTTGGAACTCCGAGAGCCATCATCAGTGATGATGGGTCCCATTTTGTGAACAAATGGATGAAGTGGTTACTTGATAAACACGGAATAAGACATAACGTTGCTACAGCTTACCATCCGCAGATGAATGGGCAAGCTGAGGTAGCCAATAAAGAAATAAAAGGCATACTCGAGAAGGTAGTGTGTCCGAATCAATGAGATTGGTCCAAGAGATTCAACGATGCTTTATAGGCTTACAGAACAACTTACAAGACATCTTTAGGGATGTCTCCCTATAGGCTGATATTTGGAAAAACCTACCATTTACCTTTGGATTTAGAACACAAAGCTTACTGGCTCTTCAGCAGCTCAATTTGGATCCGAAGCTTGCTAAAGAGAAACGAATGCTTCAGCTCAATGAGTTAGAAGAATTTCGAACATTCTCTTATTACAATTCCAAGCATGCAAAGAAAGATTAAAAAGATGGCATGACAAGCACATTCGAGTCAGAGAGTTCGAAGTAGGTCAGCAAGTTTTATTGTTTAACTCTAGATTGAAACTTTTTCTAGGTAAATTGACATCACGTTGGTCAGGTCCATTCACTATCCATCAAATTTTTCCATATGGAGTGGTTGAACTCTATGGTAAGCAAGGTATTTTCCGAGTTAATGCCCAGAGATTGAAACATTATTGTGGAAATAAAGTTGAGTGAAATGAAGCATCACTAATTTTATTAGATACTTAATTTATTTCATTTTAATAAAGACCTTAGGTGATATTTTCTGGACTAACATGTTGAAATGAATTCTGTCGAGGAGTTTGGAACTTAAGCGGGACCGCTTGTGACCCTTCCAATCTTTCCTGGGATTAATTTTAACATGATTTTTCAAGAAATTATTTCCTAAGTTAGAAAATAAATTTTGAATTTTGCAAATAAAAGGGTCAATTATTTATCCAAGTTTTTAATTACAACCCAATTTTCAAATGATTTTAAGTTCAAGGACTTAATTGAAGTTTTCGTAAAATTTGGTTGTTAATTTTGTAAATATTAAAATTAGTTGTTCATTTCTGTAAATATTTTTTAAAACATCTAAAAATAAAGTTTTTTTATTTAAATTATTCATTTTATTTATTTTTATTTTTCAAAAAAATGATAATACTTAATATTAAATTATAAATTAAATTTTATAATTTATATTAATTATTATCAAGAGTTTGAATTATGATTAGTTTTTAAAATTGAATTTAAATAAAAATTGTGTTCGAGTTAAAATAGGATTTAGGAATTTAATTTGAGTGTTTGAGTGTAAATATTCTTCTTTGCATTATAAATAGTCCACCTCTCAAGAGAATTATCACTTAAATCTTCAAATTAGCTACCCTAGGCAGCCACCATCGGCAACCATTGGGCCTCATTGAGAGCAATCAGTTGATGTCTCCCGCAAGCACCCGACGTTGCTCAATACCGCCTGATGCTCCTGAGGCATCCGCTCGACAGCATCCGCCCACTCCAACTGCCCGCGCACACTGCTCTCGATAGCGCCCGAGAGCACCTGCATATCCCAACGAGCCGCACGCCAGACGCTTGCTGCTACCCGCACACCTATCGAGCCACACCCATGTTCGCACGTTGTGCTGCTGCTACCTTGTGCGCCATTACTAGGCCGTGTGCGTCACACGCCCTACACACCTAGGTCATGTGCTTCCTACCCAATCACTAAGTTTTCTCCAAATCCTACCATAGATAAAACCCTTTTATTTTTAGCCCTAATTATTTATTTTAGATTTAATTTCAACAAAATGTGGTAAAATTCATCTTCTAATTTTTAATTTATTTAATTTATTAACTCTTTAATTTATTTTAAATTGTTAATATTTTTACTAATTAAACTTTAGAAAAATGTTTGTTTCCATTTATTTGTTGATCAGGTTAAAATCATGCTATGAAAGAGAACTCGTGCCGTAACGGAAGAAGAGTCGTATAAATTTCACAATGCAAGAGCTAAGGAAAAATACAATAGCACATTCAGAAATCAGAAGATGTTGCCTAAAAAAGGATTTACTTGGAAAACAAGTAAATACATCAAATTCATGGCAAGAGTCTGACAAATTGCTGAAGCTTTGAACTAGGGATTATTTTGAGAAAAACTACCGAGTGCAGATGAGGAATTAGTTCGAGAATTTTATGCAAATTTCACCTCATTTTTAAAGAAATTTTAGTCCGAGGAATCAAGGTACCATTAAAGTCAAGCACTATTAATGAGTTATTTGACTTACCTAATTTCGAAGAGGATGAATATCATACTTTGTTGAAAAATTTAGAGGCTGAAAAATTGTAAGAAATTCTTTGAGAACTTACAGTTCTAAGGTCTGAATGGACAGTGTCAAAACATGGAATTCATACACATTGTAGAGAAATTTTGACACCAATAGAAAAAGTGTGGTTTTACTTCATTCGATTCAGTCTCATGCCTATTCAACAGGGAACTATTGTTTCATTAGATCGAATGGTGTTGATATTCAATCTTGAAGGGGAAAACCATTGATGTAGGAAGAATCATCATCAAAGAAATTCGAAACTGTGCCATGAGACATTCTACTCAAGCCAATTTCTCATTTACGATCACAGTGTTGTGCTTGAAAGCTGAAATTCTTGGTGATGTAAATAGAGCAGAATATAACCAAGGAGTAATTTTTTATTGGGATTTATATCGAGTAGCAAGAGATTCCATTCTTCAACAGCAAGCTGAAGAAGAAAAGGAAGAGCCCGAAGAAGAAGAAGATCTAGAAGAAGATCCTAAGGAAGATCCTGTGGAGATTGAAGATAATCTTTCGATAACAAAATCGATTGGAATGCATGATGAGACAGAGTCTATTGAACGAACATACGAGCCTGATAGATCCATACCAAGACCACCGTCACCTCCAGCTAAACTTCAAAATGAGTTGTCAAAGATGATGGATTGCATGTAACACATGCAATGGCAGCAATAATCGTTTTGGAGATACACGAAGATACGAGATGATGCATTTAAAAGTGCATTTGAAAAAGTGTTTCATGACCCATTTGTTTTTGTGCCTAAATTTTTAGATTACATATTAGAACCATGGACTCCAATGACGAGAAAAGAGCAAGGTGACTCAAGCAATAATAGGATTACCAAGCAAAAGGAGAGTCAAAGTTTAGGTGGTTTGAACATAAATAAAAAGGAGGGAACTTGTCTTTCTTTACATTTTCTATTTTATTTTCATTTTAATTCTTGAACAAATTTAGGATTAGGTCATTAGGTTAGTTTTAATTCTTGCATAATAAATTAAGAGCTTGAAGATAAAAAAATTAAGCAACTTAGAAAAATAAGAATGTGGTAATAAATATGTACATGTCTAGGATTGGACATCGAAGAGCTTGGTACTTAAGCAGTCAAATTGACTCACCTCTTCTTCTTTGATCCTACTATTTATTCACTTTTATTTTTATGTTCTTTATTGTTTTTAACAATGAGGATATTGTTCAATTTAAGTAAGAGGACCGGAAATCAAAAACTTCTTGATAGTATTATTTCTTCTTATTTTATAAATTTAGTTATAATTTTGCTTGAAAATTTGAATTTATGTTAATTATGTTAAAGCTTAAGTAAAAATAAAAATTTAATTATGGTGATGATGTTAAGCTGAACCATGATAGGAATGCTACTCTTAATAAAATATGTGAATCATATCATAAAATTCTTTATTCCTTATAAAAGCTAGATATGCATGAAAGTTTAAGTATTTAGAATTGACTTAGTAATTTCTTAAGGCGAAATCCTAGGAAGCATGAAATTTTGAAAATGATTTAGGCAACTTTTGTTTGGATCATTTGAGCCTTTCAAGCCAACCCTAATAAATGTTATCCCTTGAAGCCAACTTTGAGCCTATATGGCCTGAATTTCTTTGTACCCTACAATTATAAGCCATCTCTTGTACTTATCTCTAAATTGTCCTAATTAAGATTCAGTCTATCAAGATGTTCTGAAAATAAGTTTAGGGGAGTTGGGAAGAAGTACCAAAATGCTTAACAAAAGTATAGTACATACAAAAATGATGCTCTGAAAAATAGAAATGAAAAGAAAAGAGAAGGAAAAAAAAGCGTATGTACTCAAAAGAAAAAGAAAAGAGCATGAGCATGCAAAGTTCGAAAAAGTTGGTGAAATTGAAGGTCTGCTGCAAACTGAGTCTAGGGTTTTAGCTTAAATTTATCTATCTTTTCCTACCACTAGCATAGCCCTATTACAACCTATGCAAAAGACCTATTTGATTCAAGATTTCAATGCTATCTACATTAGTAGAGAGAAATTGTTATGTTCAACATATGAAGACATAAATTAAACTTAATGATTGCATTTTTATCTTAACTGAGGAATAAAAATTGAGTGATAGGAGTTTAACATGTTTTTATTGAGACAAGCATGATGATAATTAGAGATAATTGAATTAAAAATACTTGAGCTACATAATTTCTAAATTCTTGTTTTTATGCTTAATTATTTCGAATTCATAAGTATGAGGAGGAATAATCAACTCTTTTGTGAATTGTACATTACTCAGGACGAGCAATGAATTAAGTTTGGGGGTGTGGAACGATGAAAATATATAGACTTTTTCATACCCTTTTTTACCTAATTTCATGCAAATTTTGAGTAATTAAAGTCAAAAAATATAATTTATTTATAAAACAATTAATTCGTTTTAAAATTATCAACATACTGATTTTTAATTATTTTTATAAATATTGAGCATAAATTTGATGATTTTTCTATAGTTTTGCACAATTGGTGAAAATCGGCCTGGCAAACACTACTGATAGCTTACACCGAGTTAATGACGAGATAAGAAGAATATTTTCCAAGTCAAGGTTTGATCCAATATGAAGCTAAATTATGCTTTATAATTATATTTTTAATTCAAATTAAATTAGATTAAAAAATTTATAAAAGCTAGGCTCAAGTGGCTTGATGTGCATCCAACCGAGGGTCAAACCACTTTCAAATGGTCTAGCCATGTGTCGTCCACATGATGGTATAATCAACTAAAATTTTAACCAATTCAACCTTGCCAAACATCCCTCACACTTACCCAAATTTCCATTCCATCCCCTCCTCTTTTCATGGATTTAAAATCTCACCCCTAACTTGTTATTAACAAACTTTAACAAGTCAAAGTTGACATGTGGTGGCCGGCCATGGAGAGGTGTGTGGCTGATATTTTTTTACTAAATATAGCCACACAACCTCTCCTCAACTCCACCTATAAATACACCCGCTATTCACTTTATTTCAACACACCAACACAATTCACCTTCTCTTATTTCTCTCTAGTTTTTTCTCTAGCCTTTCATCTACATTTTCCCTCATTCCCTCATTCCCTTGTCGGTTTCCACTCTTAAGAAAGATTAGTTTTCATCCTTCCATGCCTTTGTAGAGTGTTCATCAGAGACCTTGATCTGAGAAGAATCAAGCAAGAACGACGAAGAACGCGAAAGCAGTTCTTGAGAAATTATTTGATTTGATCCTATTTTTTTCTCATATTTTTTAGATTCTTGTTTGTTATCATGATGAATGCTATTAATTCTTTAATTAAAATGGCTTAAATTCTTTAAGTGTTGGGTTGATTATGTTTAATTGTTTGTTTATATTTAATCCATGTTATGTTATTATAGGCCCTAAATACTTTGTTTAATTAAATATTATCATGTATAAGTTATTATTGCATTACCCTTGTGATATAACTATTGAATTAATCATTTAAACGCGTTAAAATTGTGATTAATTGACACACTATTTAATTTGTGCATGCTTAATCCTCTAAGGAAGTTGAGGGTTAAAATTGTGATTGTATTGGAGAATACTAGTCTTGTATAACTTGCAGGATTTTTATGATTAAACTATTTCAATATAGGTGTATGTTGTTACCTCACTTGATCCTTTACATGCTTATGAATATTAATTTAGTCAGTCGTATTGGCATAGGTGTATGTTCAAGAGATAAACTTATTTTTATAAGTAATGTTGTTCATAAGTTAGCAAGATATCGGGTTGTCGTGAACATTCCTAACACACATGAACATGATTTAGATGTAATCAAATAATTAAAACAATTAACCTGACACATTTGTGTCATATTGATTAAAACCTTTAGCAATCATGCATAAGAATATAATTTAGTCTTAGCTTAACTTAGTTTAATTTAATTTAATTTAGAACACTTAGCTTAATATCTCTCACCAATATTATCTTGTTCCTAACCATATTGTTGATTAAATATTTCATAAATACTTTTCATAGCACAGTTCCTATGGGTATGATATTCAATATTTACTTGTCACTTTATTACTTGAATACGATTGTGTACACTTGCACATTTTCATCATTCTAGTGTTCCCTATGGTGATACACTAAGATGTACAAACCCCTTATCCAACAACTCTTGTAGTTGTGTTTTCAACTCTTTCAATTTAATACTCAAAATTATAATTTACTTTATTTCAAGCACGTGCACTAATTCTTGACCCAATCCATTACTATATCTAACTCTGGGTTAAAACGCGGATGTTACAATTCTCTCCCCCTTAAATAAATTGTCTCCGAAATTTACTTGATGTAAACAACTGCGGTTACTGTCGTCTCATAGTTGCCTCCCTTTCCCACGTCACTTCTTCTTAATTATGATGTCTCCACAGGATTTTTACCAACGAAACTCGTTTCTTTCTCATTTCCTTTACCTCTCAAGAAAGGATCTTCATTGGCTCTTCTTCATAAGTCAAATCCGATTGCACTTCTATTACTTCAAGAGTAATCACATGAGATGGTCTAGACCGAATCTCTGTAACATGGATACATGAAAAACATTGTGGATTTTGTCCAACTTTGGAGGAAGAGCTAATCGATAAGCAACTAGACAAACCCGTTCTAAAATCTCATACGGCCCAATGAACCTTGGACTCAGTCTTCCCTTTTTCCAAAATCGAAGAACCTTTTTTCATGGCAGCACTTTCAAAAATACTTTCTCACCCATATTGAACTCAATATCCTTCCTTTTTAGATCACCATAAGACTTTTGTCTATCTGAGGCTGCTTTTAAACGATCTCTAATCAACTTCACATTCTCTTTTGTTTCTTTGATCAAATCAAGACCCACTAACTTGTTTTCACCCAATTCTATTAAATAGATAGGAGTTCTACATTTTCTTCCATACAATGATTCATACAGTGAATACTAGACTAGTAACTATTATTATAGGTAAATTCAACCAATGGAAAATATCTTTCCCAACTGCCCTCAAAATCATTAACGAAACTTCTCAACATGTCTTCCAATATCTAAATTACTCGCTCTGACTGCCTATCAGTTCGAGGATGATATGCCGTACTAAAATTCAATCGAGTACCCAAAGCTTCATGTATTTTCCCCTTGAACTTCGAAGGGAATCTTGGATCCCGATTAGAAATTATAGATACTGGCACATCATACAGACTTACTATTTCATCTATATATAACTATGCATACTTATCCATGGAGAAATCAGTTCGTACTGGAAGAAAGTGAGCAGACTTCATCAACCGATCCACTATTACCCATATAGCATCCCTTTTCTTTGGTGAAAGTGGCAATCACGTTACAAAATTCATAGTAATTCTTTCTCACTTTCACTCTGGTATGGTTATTGATTGAAGAAATCCCGATGAAACTTGATGCTCTGCCTTCACTTGTTGACATGTCAAACACTTGGAGACGTATTCAACTATCTTTCTTCATCCTTTTCCACCAATAAAATGGTTTCAAGTCGTGATACATCTTGTTACTCCCTAGATGTAAAGCAAAAGAACTGTGATAAGCTTCATTCATAATACTTTGCCTCAAATCTTCTTGATTAGGTATACATAGTTGACCATGAAATCTCAAACTCCTCTCATTATCAATCTCAAACCCATTGTTTTTCCCTTCCTCAAGTTGTTTATTAATCATCGATAATCCTTCATCTTCTTTTTGAGCATCTTTCACCTCTTGTAACAAAATTGGTTTCACCTTTAACTCAACCAATATCTCACCATTTTGCTGCATCTCTAAATGTGCATTCATTGCTTTCAAAGTTGCCACTAATTTTCTACTTAAAGCATCTGCTATTACATTTGCCTTCCCGGGATGATAATCAATGATACAATCATAGTCCTTGAGCAATTAAATCCACCTTCTTTGTCTCAAGTTCAACTCTTTCTGGGTTAGCAAATACTTCAAACTTTTGTGATCAGTGTAGATATAGCATTTTTCCCCATACAAATAATGTCTCCAAAATTTTAATGCAAACACCACTACTTCCAATTCAAGATCATGTGTCGTGTAGTTCTTTTCATGTGGCTTCAATTGCCTAAATGCATAAGCTACTACCTTTCCTCCTTGCATTAACACGCATCCCAAACCATTATAAGAAGCATCACTAAAAATCACATACTATTTACCAGACTCTAGTTAAGTTAACACCGGAGGTTCTGCCAATGTTGCTTTCAATCTTTCAAAACTTTGCTGGCACTTCTCAATCCAATCAAATTTCACATCTTTCTACAACAACTTCGTCAAAGGTTTATAATAATCGGCCAAATCGAGAAAGCTTCTTACTTCTATAACAATCGACCAAATTGAGAAAGCTTCTTACTTCTATAATAATCGACCAAACCGAGAAAGCTTCTTACTTCTATCACATTCTTTGGTTGTTTCCATTTAAGTATGGCTTTTACCTTTTTCGGATCTACCCGAATACCATCTGCTGATACAATGCGTCCTAGAAAAGTGTCTTCTTTTAACCAAAATTCACACTTGCTTAACGTAGCATATAATTGTTTTTCTCTCAGAATCTACAACACAATACGAAGATGTTTATCATGTTCTTCTCCTTTTGAATACACTAGAATATCATCTATAAATACCACCACAAACTAATCTAAATAAGGCTAAAAAATTTTATTTATAAGTTCCATGAAAGCGATCGGAGCATTAATCAATCCGAATGGTATAACCAAAAACTCGTAATGGCCATACCAAGTCCTAAAAGCAATCTTTGACACACCAAATTCCTTTACCCGTAGCTGATAATATCCTGATCTGAGATTAATCTTAGAAAATACACTGGCTCCTTTTAACTGGTCAAATAAATCGTCAGTCCTAAGTAACGAATATTTGTTCTTTTTTGTCATTTTAAACTGATGGTAATCTATACAAAGCCTCAAAGACCCATCTTTCTTCTTTACAAACAATATCAGTGTTCCCCATGATGATACACTAGAATGTACAAATCCCTTATCCAACAACTATTGTAATTGTGTTTTCAACTCTTTCAACTTGGTAGGTTCCATCCGATAAGGTGCTATAGATATCGGTGCGGTGCCGAAATTAATTCAATCTCAAACTCAACTTCTCTTTCAAGAGGTAATCCCGGTAATTCCTTTGGGAACACATCGGGAGAATCTCGAACCACTGGTATCTTTCCAATTTCAGAACTTTATACCTGGATATCTACAATGTAAGTAAGAAAAGCAGTGTATCCCTTTTTGATCATCTTAGAAGCCTTCATTGTAGAAACTACATTCGACAATGCACTATATTTTGCACCAGTTACAATCACTTCCTTTCCATCTGAAGTTCTCAAGGAAATTATCTTTCTTCTGTAATTAATCATAACCCCGTGTTCTAACAACCAATCCATACTCAATATCACATCAAACTCATGAAATGTAAGTGTCATAAGATCTGCTAGAAACTTACAATTCTGAATTTTTATGGGGACATCTTTTACACACCTTATTAACTTTTTCACTCTGCCCCAAAGGATTAGTATCTACTACTTCATATTCAGTGGGTTCTACTAATAACTCTCTCTCTCTCCTTCACTAATGCAATGCATATTTGAGAATACGTAGAGTTAAAATCAATTAATGCAATTATAGAATAATCAAATAAAGAGAATTTACCAATAATCACATAAGGAGCATCCTCTTTTTCACTTGTTCTGATAGCATAAGTCTGAGGTCTCCTAGATTCAAATCTATCAATCAATTCTCTCACTGATCTCGTACTAGTACCACCAGAATTTTCAGGAAGCCTACCTTTTTGTGGAGTCGAACTACCTCTCGCAGACTGTTCTATAGCATTTTCTGACATTTTTAGACAATCTCTAATCAAATGATCTTTTGATCCACATTTGAAATAGGCTCGAGTATTCAATCGACATTCTCCCCCAATGAAATCTTCCATATTGCTCACATGATGGTTGTGTTGATCTTCTTCTAGAACCTTTAGTACTAACCATAGAGGTCCTCTATTGAGTTTGTATTATTTGACTTCTAGATCTTTGCCCAACAGTAAGAGAGGTGTATCTAGAATCTCTAAAATCCCTCATTCTTTTTTAAGACAGTGGTGATATAGAACTAGCTACTAATCTCTTTCCAAAACTCTTCTCTTTCGAAAGAGCTAACCCTCCTTCCAATCGTTATGCCTTATCAACCAAAATAGCAGATTTTTGTAGATGTAGTGGTAAAAGAGGAACATCAATCTTCATTAAATCTCCATTTGAATCTTTTACACATATCTGCTTCATTTGCTATTAACTCTTTAGCATATTTACTCAGCCTGAGAAATTCAAGTTCGTACTCAACAACAAACATGTTGTTCTACTTCAAGTCCAGAAATTCTCTTTTCTTCTTCTATAGATATAGTTCACTAACATATTTCTTTTTAAATTCAGACACAAAGAAAATTCCAGTTAATCTTTTCGACAGGATAAATATTCAACAAAGTGGTCCACCATTGGTACGCCTCACCCTTTAACAAGGATACTGTACATTTCAATTTTTCATCCCCTATGCACTTCAATTCTTCAAATACCCTCTGACTATTCTCTAACCATTCTTCAGCTTCAGCTAGATTATCATCTTTCTTTCCCCTGAATTCTTCAACTCCATGTTTTCTCAATTTCTTTAAGGGAGATCAATTACTATATGTAAACGGTTGTGGTTGAAGCACTAGTAAGGGGAGGTGGTGGAACAAATGGAACATTATTAGTTCTCGTAACTTGCTATACCAATTGATTCATTTTCTGTAAAAGGGCCGCAATCGAAATTTCTTCTCTAGGCGACACTGACTCCATTTCAGGTTATGTTCTCTCTTCCACTTCAGGCTCTCTATCATTCCCTGAGTTTACTGATTCTATTCGAGCTTGAACTCTATGTTGATCTCTTTCCCTAACAAGATTTGGGGCATTACTCTCTACTACATCCTCAGACTTTTCACGAGGTCTATCTGATATCTCTAAACTCTACAATATTCATAAATTACACAATTAAATAACTAAACATCCTCTCATTACATCAACATATAAAATGCATGTACATAATGACTCATTCCTCACCCAAAAATTAGAAAACCCAAGCTGTGATATCAATAAATGTAACACCCTTATACTCAGTCCAGTCATGGACCCGATATAAGATTATTACATATGGTGTCAAAGCGGTGTAGTTGGACACTATACAATTTTAACAAAGCGGTGTAGTTGGACACTGTACAATTTTAACATTTATACATGATGTTTTAACTTATTTAAACAGAAAAATTATTAAAACAAGCATATCGGATCGTTAATAGTTTGAAAATAATTAAAATATTGTTTTTACTCAAAACTGGGCAAAATATAGATACCTACATAGAAAGTATCAATATTTTATAAAAACGTATATATATCATAACTTAAAATCGATACCAAAATGACATTCTGGAATTTCGAAAAATTCCAATTTTGAATAAAATATCAATACCTTAGACATAGTTATTAATACCAATTCTTAAATATCAATGCTGGCTTTAAAAACGATACTAAAGCCACATTCTGTTTCAAAAATTTTGAGCTTCAAACCCCAGGTATTGATACCTACATTATTGGTATCGATACCTTTGATAAATTTGGTAAAAATTCAATTCAAAATTTAACTAAAAATCCCGTAAAAAGTTTAGAACTCATTTCAACAACTTAGACCAAATCAAGATGCATTAAAACTACTTGAACAACTCCAATTTGTTCACAATCACCACATTAACAAAACACATGTGCAAACATGGTTATAACAAAAATAACTCATTTATATAGACCAAAATACTTCATTTCAAAGTACCCAAAACAAATAAAGTTTTAAAAGCAACATGTAAGCCCTACTACTTAGGGACACATTTGATTTACTTATGTACATGTCATTTTAACACAAAATAAAATACCTAAATTTGTTGCCCTTGAAGGTGTGATGTGATGAGAGGTCTCATATCCCAACTTTAGCTCCTCAAGGATAATTGTACTTACGTGTTGAAATAAATGCGTTAAGCCGGTGAAGGCTTAGTAAGCACTACAAGGATAATTAGATAGTTTATTTATAACACTATGCTTACTTAATCAAGAAACACATACTTACGCACATGTAATTTTTTACAACTAAACTTCACCTTAAATAAATTATCTTACCTTTAATAATTATTAAGCTCACCTTAATACTATGATGATGCACTGTCATTCACAAATCATATCCTTGGCCCATAGTAGACTATCATAGAACATATTGGCTATACGGAACAAATACAAAGGTACATTATTATGCATTAATGAATGGAGAGCATAAAGGTGCCAGACGGAGAGCATAAACGTTCTAAATGAAGAGCACTAAACGTGCTAATAAACGGAAAGCACGCTAGGGTCCCTTAATGTCATGCCACTAATATAACAATAGTTCTAACTTGTCTACTTGGGCATAAAAATCTAATTAACACAATTTCTCATAATTGATATATCACACACACAGTATTTCTTCAAAAATAGATCATCACGCATTTTTCACCTACATTTTCTCTACTAAATTCATAACTTCACAATTTAGTCATTTGTTTATTATTTATATATAAATACATACTATATACTACATTTCTATTATAAATAACTTCTATACTAAAATCATAGCATTTAAGGAGAATAATTTTTTAATCCTTGTAGTACTTACAACAAAAGGTTGAAATGGTGTAATTTCTTCTCTTCTCACTCCTTGGCCTTCTCTTTCCCTTTCCCTTCAACTTGATTATTCCCCTTCTTTTCTTTCTCTTCAATTTCATATAAAGCATACATCATTTATAAGTAAAAACTAAAATCAAAGAATCTTTCTATGCTAAATTATGGAAATAAACATGTATGACAGGATAATTTCTTCATCTCTTACCTTAACACTTGAAAACCAAAACCCTAGCTCATGCATCTTTATTTTTAACACATCTATGGGGGTTTTCTTAAGAGATTAAGATAGTTACTAGCCTTCGGTTTGGTTTTTCTTAAAGAAATTTCAAAGAAAAAGGATGGTTTTGAGTTTGGAGAACTCAACAATGGTGGAAGGATACAAAGGGAAATAAAATAAAAGTTGGATGGAGATTTGGAGGGGTGAATCACATTTTGGGTGAGATGAAAAGATGATATATTTTCATCTTTTCTCAAATTTTCTACATTATTCTACTAAAATATCTCACCCCTTTTTATTAAAAATGGTAAAATTGTTAAGAAGTCCTCTAGCCGTCCTTCTTTACACTTTTACTCATAAGCATTACACCTAAAAATATCTACTTGACAATTTACCCTTTTATCCCTCCTCATTTTCCATAATTCCTAAGATGACTCATACTTTACTATGGTTAAATTTCTTCTTAACCCTTCCTTCCTTTTCACTACTACTAAGTATCACCTAACTTATTATTTTTCCTACTTTGGCCAAAATAACTCTCTATTCTTTAACTCAAGTCAATACTTCTATTAAAAAAAATCTTCCTTCCCAAGGAGTATTTCTAATTTTCTTATTAGTACTAAATAATTCCCAATTTAATACTCAAAATTCTCATTTATTTTGTTTCAAGCATGTGCACTAATTCTTGACCCGATCTATTATTGTATCTAACTTCGAGTTAAAACACGGATGTTATAATTTCACAGCACGAGAGGGGATTCATGGAGTCTTCTTCGACATCTTGTGGCTAATCAAGATCTCCCTTGGTTCGTTTCTGGGAATTTAGTTGAGATCCTCTAATGTTTTGAGAAAGTTGGAGGTTTGTCGAGGAATGAAAAGAAAATGGTAGAATTTTTATCAGTTTTAGCGGATGCTAATTTAACGAATTTTGGGTATTATGATCCATGGTTCACGTGGGAACGAGGTAACTTGTCAAAAATAAGTATCAGGGAGAGGTTGATAGAGGAGTTGCAAATGATGCTTGGATGATCCATTTTCCTAGTGCTTGTGTGTGGCACCTACCCCACTATTTCTAATCATTGCTCATTACTAGTAAGCACAGATATAGAAGAAGTTACTAAATGAATCCCAACATTTCATTTTAAGGCACGGTGGACCTTAGAGAGCTCTTTTAAGGATGAAGTTAAACGTATTTGGGATGTGTCTTCGGGATAGGTTGTAGATAAGCTTGATAATCTACGAACTTGATTGGTGACTTGGGGAAGATTAGTCAGAGCAAAGTGAAGGGGCCTTCGGCATGAACTGTTCAAAAAACTAGAAGATTTGACCATTGGATCATGAGACAAGGAGAACCTAGTAGATTTATTGGAAACAGAACTCCAACTTAACATGCAGATAGACAAGGATGAGGCTTATTATAAGCAGAGGGCTCGTGCAAATTTGTTACAGCTAGGTGATCGTAATAATAATTTCTTCTACCGATATGCATTCACATGGAAAAAGGTGAATTTAATTCGACGATTGGAGAAGGATGGTGGAGGAGAGATTGCCAATATAGATGAGATTGGGGAGATAGCCAGTACTTATTTTCAAAACTTGTTTACCTCAAAAGGAGTAAGTGATCTTTCGCACGCCCTTTCGAGTATAAAAGCCATTATTGATTCGAAAGCCAATAGTCTCTTAATGGCAAGCTATACAGAAGATGAGATTTTTTCTGCCATAAAAGAGATGAGTCTGATGAAGGCTCCAAGAGAGGATGTTTCTCGACTTTATTTTTTAAATGTTATTGGCATATTATGGGCGGTGAAGTGACAAAGTTTTCCTTGGGCATTCTTAACGAGCGGAAGGGAATGGAATCAGTCAATGGTACAAAGATTGTGTTTATTCTAAAAACACAACCCTTTTATGATGGCGAATTTTTGACATATAAGTCTTTGTACAATTTTATATAAAATTGTGCCCAAAGCAATGGCATATCAGTTGCAAGGGATCATTGGAGCTTGTATAGATAGTGCACTAAATGCTTTTGTTCCTAATAGGTTAATCTCTGATAATATTCTCGTAACTTATGAAATCCTCCATACCATAAGACATAAAAGATTTGGAAGAAAGGGTGTCATGACACTCAAATTAGATATGAGCAAAGCCTATGATCGCGTTGAATAGGGCTTCTTGGAAGCTATGATGTTAAAAATGTGTTTTGCTGAGGACTAGGTGGGCCTTGTTCTGAGGTGTATTTCCTCGATTACTTATTCAATAAATGTGAATGGTGTTCGAGGTAGTCCGTTTAAACCAACTAAAGGGCTCCGGCAAAGGGATCCTCTCAGCCCATATCTATTTCTTATATGCAGTGAAGGCCTCTCGATTTTATTACGTTTAGCGATAGAGGGTAATTATATGAGGGGGCTAAAGCTAGTAGTGATGGACCACAAATTTCTCATCTTCTCTTTGCAGAAGACAACATTATTTTTGAAGAGGCGTCCACGGAAGGAGCTTTGGGTATAACAGTTATACTTCACGAGTACGAAGACTATTCATGTCAATGTGTTAATTTGATAAATCCACAATTTTTTTTAGCCCACATTCTGGAGAAGAAGAGAGAAATTGGGTTGTGCAGATTTTAGGAGTGAAGGTGTCCACCAATTTTGAGAAGTATCTAGGTCTACCAAATATTGTTGGAAGGAACAAACGAGCATCCTTTCAAAACCTAAAGGATCAAATGAAGGCCAAAATGGAGGGTTGAAGTGTACGGGTTCTGTCTCAAGAGGGAAAGGAAATTTTTATTAAATTAGTCCTACGAGCTATTCTCACTTATGCTATGTCTTGTTTTTTTGTTTCCAAATTCATTTTGTAAAGATATGAAGCAAGCAAAAGAATCATGGAAGAGGAGGTGTTCATTGGTGCACTTGGAACCAAGTGTGTCGACTAAAGGAAGAAGGGGGTATGTGGTTTCGAAGTTTAGGAAATTTTAATATTTCATTGTTTAAACAAGGGTGGAGGCTTATTAATTTTCTTGATTCATTATTATCTCGAGTTTTAAAAGCCAAATATTACCCAAGGTCAAATTTTTTAAATGTGCCTCTTGGGAATATGGCATCATTCACATGACGTAGTATCTGGGCTGTGCAAGGGGTATTTAGGAGTGGAATATGTTGGAGAGTGGGATCAGGTAGGCAAATTTCTATTTGAGGAGATGCTTGGATTACTAGGGCGGTGAATTGTGGATTAACAAATCCAACTTCCAGCATGCAGTTATCCTTAGTATCGGAATTAATAGATGCAAATAATAGAGAATGGAAAAGAGAGGTAGTTCTGAATACCTTTTGCAAGGAAGATGCTGACCGAATCCTCAGTATCTTGTTGGCCCAGGAAGCGCATGAGGATCAGCTGGTATGGCAAGGTGAACCCTCGGGAGAATTCTTGGTACATAGTGCTTACAAAATTTTACAAAGCAATCATATGGTTCCTAGTGCTTATGCATTACAAAAGTTATTTTACAGACATCTTTGGGGTCTAGATCTCCCAAATAAAATCAAAATCATAATATGGAGAATTTCCTGGAGTTATTTACCTACGTTTGTGAATTTAAATTACAGAAGGATCTCCAATACAAAAGTTTGTCGACGTTAGTATTACAGAGGAAACTTTGGTACATGTATTTTGCTCTTGCCCTGTTTCCATGGAAGTATGGTATGAGTTAAACCTATCATGAATTACACACATGGAAGACATGGATAGTCAACAGTGGCTTACCTTGGTTTTCGAGCAATGCTCACATGCTAAGAAACGTCTTGTTACTTATGCAATATGGGCAGTGTGGGGAGGACGGAACCAGTGGTACATGAAAAGAAATACAAAACAGGTAAGGAATTAGCGTTGTTTATACATAGCTACCTTGCTGAACTAGATTCGATAATGAAAAGGACATCAAACTCCAACTATGCTGCCGAAATGGGAAAAACCAGACGGGAACAGAGTTAAAATTAACTTCGACGGTGCTTATAGTGATACTTGTCATAGATTCGCCTCCAATGCAGTTGCTAGGAACGAGGAGGGGGTCCTCTGCGTCCAATCAGAACTCCATGGTGATGTTTTCTCCCCATTTTGCCACCGAAACAATTGCATGCCAAAAAGCAATGGAATTAGCGTTAGAAATGGGTTGGGCAAACATTATAGTGGAATGGGACTCGTTGACCACAGTAAAAAAGGAAATATCTCCACAATGGACAAATCGTTCATCGGTGCCTACATAGACAACATTCAATAGTAATTGAAATGATTCAAGACAGTTCATCTTGGACATGTCCCAAGACTGGCAAATGGTCTAGCTAACATCATTGCGAAGGAAACACTTAAAAAAGTATATCTATTTACCTAGTTGGAAGCGTTTCGGCCTACGCGGAGATAACGATGACACTCAATCGAGAGTTGGAACCTGATTAGAGTCACTTCTCTTTGCATGAAATCGGGGAGGAAACTGAAATTGTCTATGCGGAAATGATGGCATTTTCCTGGGACAAGTTTTTGATAGATTTTGATTGGGCAAAATGGTCGGTTGTGTTTATTATTTGATTTTTTTAGTTTTGTTTTTATTTTAGTAAATGCGTAAGGTTTTTTTGGCACACTAAAAGTCAATCCCAATTTTCTTTGTTTCTTTAGGCTGATGGGCTAGATTATAGTTAGCCCAGTTTTTCTTTATTTTCATTAGGTTTTTAGTTGTTGGGCTGACTCATAGTTAGACCCGATTTAATGTTTTGGTTTGTTCAGTAGGATTTATCTTAATAAAGAGCCCAATCTAATCATTATTAAAAAAAAAAAACCAATATACAAACAACGAAAATACATTTTTTAACATAAAAAATTACAGTTTGAACATTTTCACTCATTTAACAAAACACATAAATATAATACAAAAGTATGCAAATCACAATAATAATAAAAATAATATCACAATAATATATACAAAAGCATACAAATCACAATAATATCACTTAAACTTTTTTTCCTATACATACCAAAAATGCTAAAATGTTTTATTCACAAAAAACCATTATCATTACAAAAATAAAATTATTATTTTATTATTTACAAAAAATTCAACATATATCTCTAAAGCATTCAAATAACATTAAATAATAACAAAATACAACATACATATTGCTTCCTCTCTTCCCAACACAAAATCTCTAAAACCCTAAACTACCAAACTCTTTTTTTTCAACACAAGAGACTATTTGCGAAATACGGGCTTATATATATGTTTAAGGGGGGGAAAATAAGGAAATGGTGGGATGATTTCGGGGGTTAAAAGTAGAAAAAAAGAGTACTCCGTGACTGTTCGATCACGTCTGACAATCTACGACAGACGTGATCGGACGGTCATAGGATGTTTTTTTTTGTTTTTAACCTCTAATTCTCTCTTCTTTTTTTGATGACCGGTCACGAGTTTTTTTTTTGTTTTGTTTTTCAACAATGGTGTCACCTAACAAGAGCTCTCCTCTCCTTAAAATTATTTTTTAACAATGGTAAAGTCAGAGTTTCACTCTCCACGCTTGATATTATTTTTCAACCTGTGTACGATTTATATTGTGCCCGAATCTACTCCTTACTAGTGTCATCGTATAGTGTGGCACAACCAATAAAAAATAATTTTTTTTAAAAACTATTATGGCCTAATGATGGCTCACTATTGGTGGGGAAAAAATGGTGGTATCGCCCAGTTTGTTAGGCACCATCCATGGTCACTGTTCCAAATACGCCCATTTTGATAAATAATTTGATGGGATATCATTTGAGTTTTTTTTTTTTTGGAGTAAAAAAGTCGTCCAACTAAAATGTGGTCTCCTATCACTTTACAACTCCTAAACCGTTGATAGGAGCGAATCGTTTTCATGGGCAGCCTCGAGGGCTAGTAATGTCTCCATACTCTTAAAATGTAAATTTTCATTTTTTATTTTTTAAATTATATAAAATTTTAAGGGTAAACTATAAAAATAGTCATTTATGTTTGAAATGTTACGTTTTAGTCACTTATGTTATTATTATGTTACGAAGTGATCACTCTGCCGTTAAGTTCCGTTATCTCACTAACAGTAATCTTAAATGGCAGTCCAACTAGATTTTTTATCCATCAAATTGAGTGCTTCATTAATTGATTGGATTTTTTTATTCATGGATTCAATAGAAGGTCCAACTATATCTTCTTTGCATCTGTGTATCTCTTTTATTCAACATGAAAAAACAAAAGATTGGATTTTTTATTGTTGTATCTTATTTTGTGTCGGTAGACATCCCATAAAATGCAACCGGAAGCATGTTTTCATGACCGTTTCATTCAAGCTAATTGTAAATTTTTCACAAAAAGGTTGTTACTTTCACGGTCCTTGTTCCTAATCATTATATTTTCCCGTTCTTTCACAGTTCTTGAGTAATTGGCTTCTCTATTCGATTTTTTTTTATCTAAATTGATTTGTTTGTCCACAATCACTTCGTGGGTATTCCAAATTTTTCTTTCTTACCACTGATTTTGTGCTGATTGACCTTGCAATCCTTTTTTTTTTTGCTGGTCTTGGGTAAGTTTTGGTTTAGAGCTAATTGGTTAGTAGCTTTTGCTTTCTTTAAACTATATTTCTATGTTATTAGTTTTATCTGCTTGGTACTTGGAGAATCTACATAATTGATTGTATTTCTGACGTGGGTTTTGCATAATTTCTGCTAAAAACTTGGTTTTACTCAAATTTGGATATAAAACTGTTTTATTTCTTCGCTCTGTGTGTTACTGCCGGTGAAAACAGCCTTCCTTTTTATTCTTTTGTAATGATCATCCTATTTTTAACGTAATTTGTATAGCTTGAACTTAATCATTTATAGATATTGTGGCAACCTGATTCCTTCAATAAATTATAAATGCAGGCATGTTATAACCAACTCAGCATTTGACTTTAGACCTTTAAGCTGACAGTTAGGTTTTTGAAATCTTCAATCTTCTCAGGCTTGCAGATTGATATTAAGAATTGTGATTGCTCAATATTTGTCGCTGTCCTAGCAAAACAAACCTTATTCTTTGTCGGCCCTTTATGCTTATGTCTATGTTCAGCTTTTCATTTTAACTCGGGTGTAGTTTGATGCAAATGTATAACAAATAATTGATTTAAAGATGTATATAATGTTAAGGATTGAAACAACTACCATTCTGTAATTATTTTTTTTCTTGCAGTAAAGAGGAAAGCTATTATACACTTGCATCCTTGTAATTTACACTTTCTCAAGGCAATGCATTGACTACCTTAGTTGCTGTAAGTTGGAAGTTGTAGGTTATGCTTCAGCCTATAATATCATAAAATTTAATCAGCCAGGGTCTGGACTAGGAGGGCTTTATGAGGAGTTTAGGAAATGTACCAAAAAAATTATTAAGGTATTGAAGGTCGTTCTACTATGCATACACTTCTTATAAGCTATTATACACTTGCTGATGCATGCTCTTACCAGTCTAATAAGGTAATTAATCTTGTACCAGGTAAGGACTATTCAAGAACATGTTATGTAACAAACCCATCATCCTTCATATTATGAGCTGCTGGAATGTCTATTGGAACCTGCTGAATGGTATCATCAATATGACATTCTAGTAACACTTCACGTGACATCAATACTGAATCAATCCATTACAGATACACTAACCGTTTTGTGATGGAAGATTATGCCCACTGCTTCCACTAGGTATGTTGCAGTTCAAAAACCAGCTGCACACTGCTTCCACTAGGTATGTTGCAGTTCAAAAACCAGCTGCACTAGCACATATAAAACACATATCAATGAAGTAGAATAAAACTTGAATATAGTTAACAATGGATGAGTGAGTGGAAAGGAGAGAGGAGCATTTCGGTCTTTTGGTTTTAGAAGGATCTTTTTCTTCACAGAAGCAGCAGAAAAAGTAATTCCAGTTACAAGACCATCAATGCCACAGACTGCAATTCAAATGAAAAAGATAAGTTAAACACCAAAACAACGTAAAACCCAAGTATTTTCATATATCACCAACTTCAGATCAAATGAAAGAAGATAGTCCAAACACAGGCCAAGAGAGAGAATAAACCCTCAGCTTAGATTCACAAGCACACATGCTCAAAAGCGCACATAAAACGACCAGGCTTTTGCACTAATTCCAGTATAATAAAATTTATTTATTTAATTAATTTAATTTAATTAAAAATCTATTTTCATATTATCTGGAAATTCAAATTGGTACTTAAAATTTAGTTGGATTGCTACGTAGGATTAATTTTATTTTGTAACATCACCTTAATATGTCTACTTACCCTCAATACCAATGGTCATACGTCTATTTCCATTCAAAACATGATCAAAGAAAAGAGTATACACATATTTTTTGTTTTAAGGCTAAAGAAGCTTATAGTGTGGTTTATCAAGAAGGGTCATAAGGCTCAAAAATTGGTACTAATTGGAAATTCAAAATAGGGTTTGGCTTTTTAGCTCTAGGTTAGTCCAAACAATGTCTTAGGTTATCCCTAAACACCTTAATATGCATAAATATCAAGTTCATCACATAATTTCAAAATTATCATCTATCATATATAATAGCATTCTTGTTTCCTCCTATCTCACAAATCACTTGGTATTAATACTACCTTTCTATCTATACTTTAATATACCTACAGAACTTAAAAGTTTCTTGCTCAAAAATTAAAAATTCTTTATCATCATGTCAAATTTACTAATCAACATAATCAACCTATTATACATGCTTTTAACCAATCACTTGTTTCTCTACAAGCTCAAGCACACATAAAAATTTAAAAATAAAAACTATATGCCAAAAATTCTTATATTACCCGCACACTTTAGAAAATAGATTATCCCCAATGTGTAGTCCCTTCAAATAATAAAGGAAAGAAGTTACCCGATTTATCGTGAAGGTTCTCTTCTTCTAATGGTGGTTGTCCTTCTCCTTTTGATGTTAAAGTTCGAAATTGTTGTGTCTTCCATAATGTGGGGTTCCTTGATAGCATTAGGATAACGGAACTCAACGACAGAGTAATCACTTCGTAACAAAATAATAATATAAGTGACTAAAACGTAACATTTTAAGCATAAGTGACTAAAATGTAACTTGAATCAAACAAATTAAAGTGACTATTTTTTAGATTACCCTAATTTTAGTTCAGTAAAAAAGTAAAACCATACATTGACTCTCCCAAAATAATAAAATTTCAATTTAATCCTTTAAAATTTATAAAGATACATGCTATTGAAATTGTGAAATTGTATTTTAGCATTATAATAATATTCAACTTAATTTTAGCTCTCTCAAAAAAATTTCCGACTTTGCTCCTAATCATCAGGAGCTCACACGCATACACCACAACACATACACCTTGTACACACAAGCGTTTGAATCCGTGACTCCTAAAATGAACAACATCTTCTTTTCCATTGGAGCCACTTATTGAGTTTGATTAACCAATCACTTAAAAACCTATTATCCATTGATACATTGTTGTAAATAATAAACTTAAATGATATTGTATATAGAATTTAACATAATTACTAAAAATACCATAAAATAGAAATAACATTTTATAACTAATAAAATAAAAAGATTACACAATATAATAAATCAACTTAACGTGAAAGACTAACAACTATATTTATTCCATTGGATATCTTAAAAAAAAAGAGTATATAATTTTATTTTATCATGAATATTTATATTTATAAATAACATTTTATTATATATTATTAGTACAACATAACTTTAGGGTGCTCAAAAGGAGACACTAGTGGTTATAATTTCTATATTTTTACAAATATATTACTTAGGATTGTAAAAAAGAAAGTAGGAATTTGGAAACATCTTTACAACTTTAAAAAAATGATAGTATTAATATTATGCATAAAATTAATATAATTACTAAAATAATACCATAAAATAACAATAGTATTTTATAAAATAAATAAAAAAGATTACATAACATAAGAATTTGCAAATATTACTTAATACGAATAATATCTCTAAAACTTATAAATAAATAAAAATCTCCACTACTTATATTATAATCATAAAAAAATTATAAACTATAAATTAAATACTAATATAAATAATAAACAACACATTTAAACATAGTTACAACTTGCACAAAGAATATTGGGGGTTAAAAAAACAATTTTTTTAGTGGAATGTTTTTGGATGTGTGTGATTCAGGTAGGGAAGGATGAGTTTTGAGAAAAATAGTTTGTGATTCCAGGGCGAAGCCAGAAAATGTTTTTAGTGGAGGTTGAAGTTAAATTATAATTTTTTTAAGGGAGGTCGAAATTAAATTGTAATTTTTTTGATAAACAGTGATTTCATGTCATCTCTATCCCTAAAATGTTCACTAAAAATTTGATTCGTATGGAGAAGGGTCTTATAAAAAGTGATACAATATCACTAGTTCGGAAGTCCGTTTAAATTTTTTTAAATAAAATGTTGACTAAAACATTAATTTTTTTAACATAATTAGCGTAGCAACTCATATGGTAGTCCACGTACACTTCATGCTAAAATAACATTATCATGCAAGATGTCACATTTAAATATTTAACATTTTAGGTAATATTTTGTTGGAAATATATAGATTGCAAATTAAAAGTGATGATCTTTCAAATTTAATTGAAAAATAATGACTTATCATCCAATGGACATGGGACAAGTCTCTTCCAAGAGGTATGTCCAATATGAAAAGGATTGCGACTCTTCAATAGGTGTCCATCCAATTTGAAAGGGTTGTAACTCTTCAAAAGGTGTCCATTGAGTGCATATAAATAGATGGACTGTGATGTTCACAACAATTCACATTTTTTCCTTTTGCAATCAATTACAATTTTCAGAAATTAGAATAAGAGTTAGGGAATTCTGTGATTTTGCTAATCAAAAGTAATTCAAAACTTCGTTGTATCCCGGAAGGACCTTTGTCTTAACCCTCTAGCAACTTTGTGTGGGGGCAAATAGTTCTCTTTGGAAAGCATCATCCGTGCCTCGAAGTTTACTATTGTCTTCGGAACTATCTTCCCTCGAAATCTTCAACATTCAAAGAGAACTATTTTTGAAGATGGCGATGGAGGCTACCACCGCATTAAAGTGATGAACCAAGAGTTTGTAAAACTTGATCGATTTGATGGCTCAAACTTCAATCGTTGGAAGGATAAGATGTTGTTCCTTCTTACTATCTTGAATGTGGCATACGTTCTGGATCCAAACTTACAACCCATGGAAGATCCCGCCTCTAATGCAAATTTCGAGGAAATTATGAAAGTGGCTGAACTCAAGAAGAAGCGTGAGGAAGACAATTTCACATGTCGTGGACACATTCTTAACACCTTATCCGATCGATTGTATGATCTTTACATGTCGATGCAATCCTCGGTGGAAATATGGAAAGCTCTTGAAGAGAAATACGATACCGAGCGACAATGTACCGATAAATTTTTAATGATGAAATATTTTGAATTCAAAATACTTGACAGTATCCCGATCATGGATCAAGTCCATGAATTACAAGTCCTTGTAAGCAGACTTCGTGATTTGAAAGTTGTTATTCCGAAAATGTTACAAGTCGGGGCTATCATCTCAAAATTGCCCTCGTCTTGGAACAATTATCGGAAGAAACTTCTGCATATGGCAGAGGATTTCACTATGGAGAAAATACTTAGGCATTTACGCATTGAAGAGGAAACTCGAAAGCACGATGCAGTGTATCTTCCCCAAAGTTCTAAAGTGAACCATGTGAGCGAGTCCAAGAACTCTCGAAATGGTAAGAGAAAGGCCACATTCGAGACCAATGACATGCAAAACAAGAAGAAAAAAACTCGCAATTGCTATAATTACAATAAGAAAGGACACTACATTAAAGATTGTAAACTTCTCAAAAAGAAGCAAGATACCATAACTTTCAAAGCCAATATGGTGGAGGATATGAACTTAGTGGCCATGGTTATAGAAGGGGTTGAGAATTTGGAGATTGGTATGATTACCGAACTCAACATAGACATGACTGATAAGTCTCATAATTGGTGGCTTGACTCTGGTGCTACTGTCCATGCATGTAATGACCGACAACAATTTAAGAATTATGAATTAGTGGCAAACTGTGAAGTGCTTATGGGCAACTATCAATCAGGTAAGGTGCTCGATCAAGGGACAGTGGAACTCAACTTCACATCTGGGAAAAAATTGACTTTTGACCAATGTGTTGCATGTTCCTGATGTGAGAAAGAATTTAGTGTCTGTGAGTCTTCTGTGTAACAAAGGGTTCAAGTTATCTTGGAATCCAATTAAGGTTGATATATATGTAGGAAAAGGATATTGTAATGAGGGTATGTTCAAGTTGAGTATTGATATAAGTAAAGTCAATTCTTCTACTTATATTGTTGAGTCTTATTCTTTGTGGCATGCACGTTTAGCACATTTTAATTTTAAAACTTTACAATCTATACAAAAGAATGGTTTTATCAATCTCAGTAATGATGAATTTATAGATAAATGTGAAATTTGTATTCAATAAAAAATTACTAAGAAGGTATTTCCTAATAAGTGTGAAAGGAATTCGCAAGTGTTAGATTTAATTCATTCAGATGTTTGTGAATTAAATGGAACTCTAACAAGAGGTGGAAAACTATTTTTTATCACTTTTATAGATGACTTTTCTAGATTTACTTATGTGTATCTCATGAAAAGTAAAGACGAGGCTTTTGATATGTTTAAACGTTTTAAAAATGAGTTGAGAATTTGTTTAGTAAGAAAATCAAAGTGCTTCGTAGTGATAGAGGTGGTGAATATTTTTCAAATGAATTTAATGTATTTTGTGAAGAACAAGGTGTGGTACATGAGTGTTCTGCGCCTTATACTCCGCAATAAAATGGTTTGGCAGAAAGAAAAAAATTGAACTTTAGTGGATATGGTTAACTCGATATTGTTAAATGTTAAACTTCCATATAATTTATGGGGTGAAGCATTATTGACTGCGTGTTATATCCTTAACAGAATACCATCGAGAAAATTCAAAGTATCTCCATATGAGTTATGGAAGGGTCGGATGCCAAACTTATATTATTTCAAAGTGTGGGGGTGTTTGGCTTATCCTAACCAGCAGAGAACAAAGTTAGGCCCAAGAGCCGTCAAAGGTGCATTCGTTGGATACGTCCAACATTCTAAAGCATATCGTGTTCTTGACTTAGTGTCAAATACGATAATTGAAACAAGAGATGTTGTATTCATTGAAAATAAGTTTTCGATGATTCAACGGATTCGGAAAAAGAATATCAACCAATGATCTCAAGTGATCAAACCAAACAAAGTCTTTGTGACAATAAGGATATAGAACCGAGGAAAAGTCAAAGAGTGAGAAAAGTAAAGGACTTTGGTCCCGATTTCATTTCCTCACAATCTCTAGCATTCCTTGTTGAGGGAAATAGAGAATCCGTAATTAAGAAGATCCCCATAATGTTTAATGTGGATAGTGATCCACAATCCTATGGAGAAGCCATGATTTCTAGGGATGCGACATTTCAAAAAGAGGCAATCAATGATAAAATGGATTCAATATTGTCCAATAATACTTGGATTCTAGTTGATCTTCCTCAAGGATCGAAGTCTATCGGGTGTAAACGGGTAATTAAGAGGAAGAACACTCCAACAGGGGGTTCTCCAATAAGGCTAGGTTGGTGGCTAAAGGATTTAGGCAAAAAGAAGGCCTAGATTATTTTGATTATTGTGCACTAGTGGCTAGGATGACCTCCATTCGAATTCTTATAGCACTTGCATCCATTCATAAGTTACATGTACATCAAATGGATGTTAAGACGGCCTTTTTGAATGGTGATCTCGAAGAAGAAGTTTACATGGAACAACCAGAAGGCTTTGTGCTTCTTGGGAATGAACACAAGGTGTGTAAGTTGATCAAATCATTATATGGTTTAAAATAAGCCCCTAAACAGTGGCATGAGAAATTTGACTCTGTTATTTTGTCATATGGTTTTTTACATAATGGTGTGGATAAATGTATTTACACTAAATTCACTGATAGATACGGTGTAATTATTTGCCTCTATGTAGATGAGTTGTTGATTTTTGGGACGAACGTGGAAGGTGTTCGGGAGACCAAAGAGTATCCAGCCTTGAATTTTAAGATGAAAGATCTTAACGAGGTAGATACAATTCTTGGTATAAAGGTGAAAAAGCATGAAAGGGGCTTTGCATTAAGCCAATCTCACTACATCGATAAAGTATTGGAAAAGTTCAAGCACTTGAATATCAAGGATTCGAACACTCCATACGATTCGAACTTCAAGTTAAGTGAGAATAAAGGCAGGGCTATAGTGCAACTTGAGTATGCCAGCGCAATTGGAAGTCTAATGTATGCAATGCATTGCACTAGACCCGATATCGCATTTGCTGTGTGCAAATTGGCAAGATTTACAAATTGTCCTGATACCGATCATTGGAAAGGAATTTGTAGGATTTTTGGTTATCTTAAGAAAACAAAAAATTTGGGATTATTCTATAATGATTATCCTGCTGTACTAGACGGTTACTCGGATGCATGTTGGATTAAAAGTTTAAGTGATAATAAATCCACATCTGGATGGATTTTTACAATCGGAGGTGGAGTCATTAGTTGGGCCTCCAAGAAACAAACTTGCATCTCACATTCAACTATGGAGGCTGAATTTATAGCCTTAGCAGCTACGGGCAAGGAAGCGAAATGGTTAAGAAATCTATTACTAGATATAAAATTGTGGCCACAACATAGGTTCACCATTTCCGTATATTGTGATAGTGAATCAACCATGTCTCGAGCATACAATAAGGTGTACAATGGAAAGTCTAGACATATAAGTTTGAGACATGAGTATGTGAGACAATTGATTAGGGACGATGTGATAACTGTTACCTATGTTAAGTCAATTGACAATTTAGCAGATACACTAACAAAAGGTTTGTCAAGGGATTTAGTTAAAAGTACCACCACTAAGATGGGATTAAAACCATTCTAATTGAGTCATTGATAATAGAAACCCTACCTTTTTCTAGCCAAAAGTTAGTTTCAAGGTTCAAAGGGTAATAACAAGTTATCTAATGACAATGTGCACTAAAAACTATGATTTAGTGATTATATTTTAGGAGGATGAGTTTTACTCTTAATGGATGGACATTAATAGTCATGAAATCCACCTATATGGACATGAAGTGGTGCCGCTTCAACGAGATTTTATTTATGGTTTATCTCGTACATGTTCATGAAATGGGATGAGCACATGGCCATAACGATGCTAAAACAATTAAACTTTTACTCTATTTCTTTATGATTATGTGTGAAATTTTTCCGGTATTGAATTAAGAGTGATGGTTCAAGCGACTAGCCACCATTCACTTTTTTGATACTTTGAGAAATTTGCACTAAAAAAAGGTTCAATTTACGGACACCTTTCTTTATGCTTAATCGTTGTGTACTTATTTTCTGTAATTAGCAATCTAGTGGGGGATTGTTGGAAATATATAGATTGCAAATTAAAAGTGATGATCTTTCAAATTTAATTGAAAAATGATGACTTATCATCCAATGGACATGGGACAAGTCTCTTCCAAGAGGTATGTCCAATATGAAAAGGATTGTGACTCTTCAATAGGTGTCCATCCAATTTGAAAGGATTGTGACTCTTCAAAATGTGTCCATTGAGTGCATATAAATAGATGGACTATGATGCTCACAACAATTCACATTTTTCATTTTGCAATCAATTACAATTTTCAGAAATTAGAATAAGAGTTAGGGAATTCTGTGATTTTGCTAATCAAAAGTAATTCAAAACTTCGTTGTATCCCAGGAAGACCTTTGTCTTAACCCTCTAGCAACTTTGTGTATGGGTAAATAGTTCTCTTTGAAAAGAGTCATCCGTGCCTCGAAGTTTATTATTGTCTCCAGAACTATCTTCCCTCGAAATCTTCAACATATTTTGACTAAAAAAATATAATTTCAACTCTTTTTAAAAAATTGATAATAAAAATTGATTATTTTAAAAGCCAATGGCCAAATTTAAAAAAAAAATGTAAGCCCATTTGTGTTTCGCAGTACTAAAGACAGGGCCATGGGTAAGTTCTTAAAAAGGCCCAATTTGTATATTTGCCAACTCCACATCTACCACAAGGGCAGATGGTACCCAGCGCATATTCCTTGTATTGTTCTTTTAAACTCACATGGAGAAGCCCACATTGACAACATTGCCCCCTTTCATTCCCATCAAAACATGGTTATATCGGTCAAACCAGAAAAAAAATGGAGCAACACCCACAAATTAGGTTCAAATATGGTCAATGAAGAGCTCCAGGCATTTTGTAGCTGAAAATCTTTGTTGTTTGGAAAGAGTATCCATGTACAAGCTGCTGTATATATTGCTTTTTTCTCTCTTTACAACCATCAAATGAGGTAATCCCTATACTCTCTTTTCCAATATAGTTTTTTTTCCTCTGTAATGTCATTTCTTGCTGTCTTTTTGTCTATGATGTATAGTGTTATAGAATTATAATAAAATATATCACAATTTGATTCAAAATTTGATCTATTTTGATGATTCAGAATTTTATCCAAAAAAATTTCTCTTATATACATTTTTAAAAACTCTCTTGTGGAGGGTATCTCTCTAGACACTTTTCTTTTCATCTCTTACCCTTTTTTTCTCCAAACCAATTAAATCTTGTTTCAATAAATAGATTTGAAGTGATAGGTTAATTGATTGGATGTTCATCTTTCTTAAGAATTATTTGAGTTTTAATCGTAAGACTGTTGTTTGCTGTGATGTGTGCATGTGAGTCTAATGATTAGAGGCAAAGTCGGAATATTTTTTGAACTGGTTGAAGTTAAGTTATATATTTTTATGAGTACTAACATATAATTTTACAATTTTAATAGCGTATATTGAAAATTAATTATTTTGAAAGAGTTAAGATATAATTTTAAAAATTAAAATTAAAATTTTATATTTTAAAGATATTGAGACTTATCATCTCTCAAAACGACCCCTAAAAATGATAGAAAATCTCATTTTAATTAGACAACATCATATTTAATCCAAATCATTTTTCAAGCCATAATATCCAATAACCCAAAATTAATTTGAACTATTACAAAACTTAAGGTACCTAATTCAAAATTAAGTTTTTAGAATTAATTATTAGATTCACATTTTCTCAAATTAAAAAGAAAAATAACCCTAAACGTCTCCTTGAAACTACAAGAGTTAAAAAGAAATCAAAATTGATAAAATCAATTCAACCGAATAAAAAGTATGAATATTTAATTTTATTTTAATTTATATATTTCATTTGGATTTAAAATATTGATTGATTTATACAATTATATATATAAATGGAATTTCTATATTATTATTTCCCTTTAAATTATGAGTTTGACATCTAAATCTTGATTTTTTTAGTAGAAGTTAAGAACTTACAAAATTAAGTTATATGGTTAGAATGTAGATTACAAAAATTTTTCTTTCTGTTTGCTTTGATAAATGCTGAGACTACTTTTAAGAGGGTCTCAATCAATTGTAATTCTTTTTTTCTATCAAAAGTCATTTTAATTATAAAGTTAACTCTTTAATTTTTCTTCCTAAGAATATAAGCTTGATTTTAACTATAAAGTGAATACTTTATCTGAAAGTTTTTGTCATATGAAAGGCAGTATAGGGTGATCAATATCATGTCAACAAAGAGGATTTAAATCTGGTTTTTTGGATCTTAATTTTTGACTTTCTTTCTTATCTTTACATCTTCATCTCCGCATTCCTCATTTTGATTTTTTAACTTTGATTTGGAATTTGCGAGAAATAGAAAGTTTATTTCAATAGATGATTTATAGGATATAAGTTAAAAAATTCATAATTATTTGAATTGAATTTTATTTTATTTTTTATTTAATTTAAAAGTTTTAGTGTTCTTACTTATTCAAACCCATCAAGGTCAACTCATAAAATATTATTTTGGTGGATTTAGGCTTATTTTTTTTTTTTTAAGTAGGGAGATAAAAAACATTGGTATAGAATGAGTATAGACATTTCAAGCACAACATTTCCATCGTTTATAAGTTTCGATCGATTACTAAAAAAATATCATTTTTAAAAATTTCCAAATAAGAGAGTCGACCCCTCAACAATTCTCATATACCATCACCCAAAAATTAGTACTAAAAATAATTTATATTGTATTTTTTTTTTATAAATTACAATAATAAAGTAAAGCCTGAACAACTAACACGATAGCACGACTTGAAATCAAATCACACCTGAGATAATGAACACTCTTAACCATCAGACCATCACATAAGATTTTATATTGTACTCTTTTTTGTTTTATTTTTATAGCTACCTCTTTTTAAATATAAAAAATAAAAGCTATGATATGTTCTTTCAATTAAGTTAAAATATGCCATAAATTTTTGTATGTTTCATATATTTAAAATTTAATTTCTAAAAATATACTCTCTATTTTTCATATTTCAAAATCTAAGTCCAACTATTAATATTGTTAAAATTATTTTGTTGAATTAATATTCATTACAACGTTATTTTTTAATTATATTTTATTGAGTGAGTTTTTATTTATTTCAAATATCACACAAACAAATTTAACAATGTTAACAATTGGACCTGAATTTTAAAATTTAAAAAGTAAAAATACTAATTTTTTTAAAATAAAAATATAGAGATTAATATTCAAATTTATGAAAAGTATAGATACTTATATTATATTTTAACCTATAAATTATTACAATTGAGGGGTTAGCCCCAAAACTTAATGGTCTAACAACCATGTTTAATTCCCATCAGAAACATCTAGATTTTGATATTTAAAAAAAATATTTTTAAATTTTGTAAATAGGTTAAATATTGCCAAATATTATAGTTTATTTAATACAAATCACCTGCTCACTCTACGTGTGAAAATAATATTAGTCTATATCAATCGCGAACGTCTTCATCAAGAAAATCGAACGGTCGTCAATCTCCAACATATGAAACGGTTCAGATTTAAAGCAAACGGTCTAGATTAAATCTAACGTGTACTCACATTCACGCTCTCTATAGCCACAAAACCCCATACTAGGAGCTTCAAAGAAAATAAGTCAAACAACACTCAAATCTTTCATTTCTCCTTTTTTTTTTTTTTTTTTTTTTTTTCTTTCAGTCTTCAAAAACGTTTCAAAGCGAGTAGTTGGGGTTTTTTAAAGAATTTTTGTGGAAAAAAAAAGAAAAGAAATGGCTGAGCACGAAGAGAAGAAGCACGAGGAATCGTTGATGGAAAAGATAGCGGAGAAGATCCACGGTCATGGTTCATCGTCATCGTCATCGTCGTCGGATTCCGATGACGACAAGCCATCTGAATCTTCGATCAAGGACAAGGTGTTTCGTCTCTTTGGAAGAGAAAAGCCCGTCCACCATGTTTTCGGTGGAGGCAAACGTATGTTACAAGGACCCCCTTTTTCTTCAATTCTTAAATTAGGGTCTTTTACAAGTCTGGGTTTTTAAATTTTCTAATTTTCATTTATAATCAGATGTTTTTTTTATTTTGTGGTCATGGGAGAGTAATTAGATCTGACTTAGTGATTTGCATCTAGCTTTTAATTTTGATTAATTAGTGATATTTGAGCTTAATTATGTTTTTTGATCAGTGAATCAGTAGATCTTTAAGTGAATTTATGGATTAATTATGGTAAAGTTCATTTTTTTTTTTGCTTTGTGAGTGCGCACAAATTCTGGGATTATCTTATTTCATTATAAATTTCAATAATTGGTATTATTGATCATCACTAGCCTCCTCCGATGATATAATTATGTGATGATATTGGTGTATGTGTGTGATAGCGGCCGACATTTTACTGTGGAGGAACAAAAAGATTTCAGCAGGAGCGCTTGGTGTTGCAACTGTGATATGGGGTTTGTTTGAATTGCTTGAATATCACCTGCTCACTCTAGTGTGTCACTTGTTGATACTTGCTCTTGCATTGCTCTTTATGTGGTCAAATGCTACTCAGTTCATCAACAAGTAAGCTGTTGTATTTATTTTCCATATTGGATTTATATTCGGACTCAGGTTTGCTTGTTTCTGCTCATAGTAGTAATGTAAATGGTTTTTTTTTCCTGAATAGGTCGACACCACACATCCCGGAAGTTCAAATCCCTAAGGAACCAGTTTTAGAGTTTGCCATGGCACTTAGGTTTGAGATTAACCGGGCATTCTCTGTCCTACGGGATATTGCAGTAGGAAGAGATCTTAAGATGTTCCTCTCTGTATGTTGTTTCTGGTTTCTCTTATACTTAGTACTAGGTTTATTTGCTTGGCCATCATTTGCTGTTATTCATTCATGATAGTCCATTTCATTTATATGAAAATACTGGAATTGCGTTGTGCTTGTTCAGGTTATTGCTGGATTGTGGGTCTTGTCTATTGTGGGAAGTTGGTGCAACTTCTTGACGCTGTTCTACATAGGTATTGAAGTTGCCTTCGAGTGCTTTGTTTTCCCCCCTTATAAATGTTTTAGTTTCCTGGTTTTGATGTAATTGCTTTTGCGAAACAGTCTTCGTACTACTTCACACTGTACCTGTGCTGTACGAGAAGTACGAGGACAAGGTGGATCCCTTTGCCGAGAAAGCAATGCATGAGATTAAGAAGCAGTATGCAGTGTTTGATGCAAAAGTTCTAAGTAAGATCCCTAGGGGACCATTAAAGCAAAAGAAGAAGGATTAGTTTACCGTTCAAGATGTTGATGCTGCTAGGTTCAGAGGTTAGAAATACATCCGGTAGCTGTATTTCATGAAGTTGTTGAGTTTTATCCAGTATCAGTTAGAACCCTGCTTTAATCCTCTACTTTTGTAGTAACTGGGTTCACAATGATGATGAATATGGGGAACTGTTTTTTTCTTAACATCTTTGGTTCTGCTGCCATACATGGGAGCTGTCCCATGGATTTATATGCTATGTCAGACAATATGTTATTGTATTGCATGTTGATTAATGGATTGTACACCGAATTGCAAGTTCTTTGGAAAATTTTCTGGTTATCCTACTGAATAATTCACTTTGCTTGTATGTATGGGGACTGTTTGACCCCGTTATCTTTTATAGACTGCTAAGCTTTCGTTAGAAGGCTAATATAGCATTTTAGTTATTCTGGTTCTGGTCAGTTTTGGGTTCAACTAAAATTGAATTCAGATTGTTTAAGTCAGATCATTAGGTGTTCAGGCCATTTTAGGTTTTGGTCACTTTCGGGGCGTTTCATGTTTCAGTTCATTGGATCAGTTTTCGGGTTTGGCTTATTATTGTCAAGTCTAGTTGTATGCCCTTCCTAAACAATCTCACAGCACACTTAATTCCATTGGATTAATGCCTGTTTGCCTGTATGTAAAAGATTAAATCAAACAAGCCTCCTATAATGATGATAAAAACAAAATGAATTAGTTTGTTTTGAGTATAATATCTGCCCAGGGATGTCATAGGAACTTAACTGGAAAATACTGCAAATTATATCATCTATAAGTAAGACGGAATCAAAGCTGTTGATATAGACTCGATTTTCACGCCTCTGTTTCTGCTTGAAATATAACAGACACTAATGGCATGTAGTACTTTTATCACCCTAATCCCTTTAACAATCTCTTTAAGTTAGTACACTCGTACGGGTACAACACAAACCACTGTAAAATAATATTACAAACCTTTTCTTGTATCATAACAGGACTTGGCTAGCAACAAGGATAAATAGATTCTCAGGTTGGCTTTTGCTTCTCCCTGTTAGCATATACTTGCTTGCTTGTTCTTTAGTCAGTATTTCACCTGGTCGTCGGTGGAGGATGACTTCAATCATGGTTTCTCTGTTAAAATTCTTCTTGTGGTGTCCGTAACTGTAAAACGAATCCCTTCATAGGAAGTAAGATAGTTGCTCCTTTTTTCTCGAACCCCCTTCTCCGTACAAGTCATTCCACTGTTTTAACTCATTCATTCCAGCACCCTCAGATGCGAAGCTAGCTGCCACCTGCCCAACCAGAGAATGGAGCATAAATAATTTAGGTGAGAGTAAAACAATCGATAGATCATTTTCTTGGCAATTATAACATGCTATTATAGTCAGCTGACTATGATTTTGTTTAGGGGTTACCTGATTCTTTGCTTGCCTGAAATCTTCCATAGATAATGGCCTTAGGGTAATGACTCTTTCTTCTGCACCATCTTCTTTGTTTTGTGCTTCAGCAGCTCTTTGTTTTCTCTCCTGCAAAGGGGAATTTATTAGAGGACAAAAAGTGCATTTATTTTCTAGGCACTTGAAAAGGAAATTATCCACTCACCAGATCTTTCAATCTCTCTTGCTGTATTAACTCTCTAACTGGCCGATAAGCCACCGTCGTGCATAAATTCTGTTTTAAACAGGAAACAATGTTTGATTATACTTTTAAACTATTCATCTAAAAACTATCATCTTCTCAAAATGCTAACCTTAAGGTCACTTCCGGTATATCTTTCTGTCATTAATGCCAACTCAGTGAAGTCTATACCATCTTCAACCTTTTCTTTTCCCAAAAGAGTTCTTAAGATCTTTTCCCGGTTCTCTGCACCCGGAAGTCCCACCATGATTCTGTTAGAATGACTTAAGGGTTAGTATATAACACCACAATTAAGTGTTCCAATCTTCTTGTTAGAAATGCATAGAACTTGATCCTTATCTACCTTCTCTCAAAACGCCTAATTATGGCTTCATCGAGGTCAAATGGCCGATTGGTTGCTGCAAGAACTAGGATACGTTCATTTTGCCTCGTCAAGAGGCCATCCCAGTGAGCCATAAACTCATTTTTTATTTTTCGCATGGCTTCATGTTCTCCAACTCTAGTCCTCTGCCCTAGCATGCTATCAACCTCATCAACAAATATAATAGTTGGTGAGACTTTGGCTGCCAATGTAAACAAAGCTCGGACATTCTTCTCATCTTCGCCGAACCATTTAGAAGTTATAGTAGACATGGATACATTAATGAAGCTTGCACCGGCTTCTTTAGCAATGGCCTTTGCTAACATTGTCTTTCCAGTGCCAGGAGGACCAAACAACAATATTCCCCTGCAAGGCTTTAGGAGGCCACCTTTGAAAAGGTCTGGCCTTCGGAGAGGAAGCATCACTAACTCCTGCAGTGATTCTTTCGTCTCTTCTAACGCACCAATGTCTGCAAATGTAACGTCGATCTCTTTTGCTGGTATGACCTCAGGCCTTATTCGCTTTTCAAATTCATTGTCTGGAGGAACTTCCTGCAGCAATTAGAACAAGTACAAAGTGACACGAAAATAGTGAGAAAATGGGATACCGAAGGAACTGGATATCGGAGAAATTTTATCATGCACAAAATGTATCTAAAAGAAAAACAAAAAAAACTCACCGGAACTTTAGAGGCTGGAGCAGGATTTTCACCCTCGGCCTTTGTTGCCGGAAGGGTTGTTTCACTCTTCTTTTCAGGATTCTTGCTGCTGGATTTTGATTCCGGCTGCACACCTACTGAACCAGCTCCTGCTTCCTACAGTTACACAGACCAAAATGGGCAGGTAAGTTTAGTAATCTACCATTTAATTCCTCCTTTAGATAATGTAAAAGGCAGGTAGCTAAGTATAAACACCTTCAATGCTTCGGATTGTGCTTCCTGTTTTAATGTGTCTTTACCAATTGACTTCCCTTCCTGGAATATACTCAATCCATGCGACAAACTGCATCAAAATGACCAAATCAGAAAATGTAATGTTAATGGTAACAAAAACCGAGCATGAGAAACTAATCTGACCTCTTTGATGATATCACGAGTTTCCCATTTCTGTATTCAGGGTCCTTATTATTCATCAAATGATAAGAAATGGCAGATACAACAACCTCCTCTATGTATCTACAGAGGGCCATTGTATCTGCAATGCAGATCGAATCTAGATCATCACAGTCAAGATCGTTCGCCGAGAGCACCTCCATGATGTGATTTCTATTATCCTGAGCTTGGATCATCTTCATGTCCTTTTCTAGCTGAGATTTCCAGCTTACAAGATGTTTTTCATCTGCTGGGGGCCTGATCTCAATGTTGTAAGGGAAAATGGCTGATAGCCTCTCGTCAAATTCCCTGTCATCATTATTCAGGTCAACAACACGTGACCCGAGGATCAACACGTTCCCGGAAAGTTTCTTTAACATCTTTTCGAACAAATTATAAATCCTTTGTGATCTAGACAAGAGCTTGTCGACATCCCTAAGATATAGCACAATAGGACTGGCTTTTGATACATATATCAACACCTGCATTTAAACAAGAGATGATTTCATTCACACATAAATAAGATTATTCATTGCTGCAACTAGCATGCATTCCCAAATGACAATACCTTGTAAAGAGCCTGTATCAGAAGCTTTTCATCAAAAGACAAACTGCTTGTTCGCCTCAGAGGAGCTAGAAAAAGGGGGAAAAAAGATTAGATCGGTTATAAGAACCTCGAAAATTTTACATAATTGATTGAAGAAAGGTCAACTAGAAGTTGTTTAACATCTTCCAGCTGCAATTTAAGATTTCTATATTATTCATTAAGGACAGTAAGACGATTCTGAAGCTCTTCAACCACAACTTGCATTTCTAATAGTTTCAGCTCTACGATGCATCAGATCACTTGAGAAGAACCCCGTTACAGTCCACTAGAATTTTCTTTTACTGTTTTCTCATACAGATGACAGCACTGTTTGTTAGCTACTTCTAATGAGGGGTATAGAAGAAAACAAGTCCGTTCTTGATATTTTTGAGACCTTAACCTAAAAAAATAAATTGAATCCCTTTTAAAAAATATAAAATATAATATAATAAAATAAAAATATATACTAGTAATTTCATTAAAATAATATTTTTTATTACATTAAGTAAATAAGATGTTTTTTAACAAAATTAAAAAATATATATATATTTTTCATTCAATCTAGTCCAATGTCATTAATTACAAAAACACAAAAAATAATAAAAAATGGGTTCTACGAGCATTCCGAGAAGCAAAATCATTAATGATAACATCAACATTAATTAAATGAAATTCTGTAAATATAATTATAATAATCAATTACAAATAAACATTGTAATTAACTAAAAAATTAAATGAAATGCAAATAAAAAATTAAATGAGTAACAAAAACATAGCTTCAAATAAAAAAATTAAATGAAACATAGTATCAAGAAAATTTTTTAATAAGACAATGATATAAACTATACTGATTTAACTCAGACCTAATACAAAATCCCTAAACTTTTAATGCACTACCAAGTGGCTTCAAGATATGAGCAATAGCCCAAGGTCAAGTTTGGGTGAACAAATATGGCAAATTGTTGATAAAAAAATAAAACATAAAATTGAAAACTATATAAATGTTTCCCAAGAATACTAAAAGCTTAAAATATAAAATAACATATAATCAGAATTTGTATAATATTAAAAAAAAAAAGAGACAAAAACAAATGGCTATTTGCCATACTATTCTTTTATTTACAAGAAACAAAACTCACATTATAATATTTGCTCTAGTTGAAGAGATTATAACCAATAAACAACATATAGCTCTCCAAGAATATTAAAATCTAAAAGTGGTATAAACAATAACACCTTCCCAATTAATTTAACGTGTGAACAACATGTTCTATTCTTATATTATAGCATGTTTCAATCAACTTAAAATAAAAATTTAAATGCTAACAGCAGCCAAACATTTCAGCATTACGGACAGCAGCCAAAGTTAATAACTAACAACCACTATTTTTCCTTTATTTCAAACAGATAGCATATTAAGTACACAAAACATTTCAACATTTCCAAAACAGTATTTACATGTTGAAACCATAAGTTTACAAACATTAAGTTCGGCATAAAATATTAAAATAAATCTTATTTAAACAACATTAACATATGCTTTAGACAACATTAAATCTCCAATAATACAAATATTAAATTCTGCATAACATATTAAAATGTCAAATTTTGGACAGTTTTAAATTATCAACAATGAACTTATTAAATCAACTGAAAATAGGAAATTGAATGTTAAATTCCTAAATTTTGGACATCTAATGTTTCCCCCATGGACAGCAACAAAATTTTCATTTGATTCCTAATATTGTTCCTCATATACAATTCGGTCCTTGTTCAAGCCTTAACTATTTAACCCCCCTTAAATTTATTTTTTCAACTAACTGAATTTATGCTGCACATTAACAGTCCATTATTCCATTAAATTTACAACTTTTACCCTTTCAATTTATTCTTCATACTTCTAACTCCCTAAAGATGAATATTTAGCAAAAAATCTCTCACAAAAGAGTTCAATCACAACCCAAAACTCATCAATACTTCCAACATTTTTAATAACATTAACAGTATAAAAAATCAGTCCCTAACATGTCACCATTTATCTCAATTTGACCCCTTATTAAGCTTAATTTAGCTTCAAGGGTCCCAAAATATAAAAAATTAACAAGAAATTCAAGCTAAAACACTTACATGCAAGAGGTTTTCTTTTCTAACCGAACCTTCTTTTCTCCTCAATGGTGTTTTCTTTTCTTTTCTTTTCATTCAACTCAAGGAAAAAAATAAATGCTAGTGGGTTTTTCTCACTAAATTGTTTATTTTCACAAATAGATTATTATATTACTAGTTTATCTTTATTGAAATAGTTTGACTAATAATTACTCATAGACTTAATTGTTCACTTAATAGAATAAAATATATTTCTCTTTTTAATCTTCCAAATTTCTTCATACTCTATAACTAACTTACACATTAAAAATATATAACATGAATATAACATTCAAAAATAATGGGTCCCTCTCTACTTTAGGCCCTAGCGGTAGCACTCATGTACCACCCTCAGCGCCAGGCCCGTGAAGAAAGAGATATTTGTTGGTTGTGAAATAAAAATTTAGTGGTTTACAGTGTTGATCTTGCACTTAGGGGTAAACTTCCGATAACTTTGCCGAAAATTTCTATTCCTAACCTAGAAGGACTATATAATCATTAATAGAACTTCAATAGTACCTGGATTTCCTGGACTGCATTGTGAAGCAAGGCTATTGATATTCTCTGATACAGATGCATATCGACGTAGCTTAGGAGGACCTTCTGTTCCCCTGCAATTACAACAACTAGAAAGATTGAATAAACAGAATACTCAACTCCTGGATATGAAATTTCTCAAAAGATAAATCAAGAATATATGTCGCAATACCTAGATCCAATATCTACACCGCTGCTCTGCCGCCTCAACGTACCTGTAACGGTTCATGGTCACAGAGATATACACACAACTACTGTACACAATACCATGGAAACCAGAACATTTCCTGCTATACCTTTGGGCTCTTCCTGAGAAAGAAGTGAAAATGAACCAAATAAGCCAGACAATCGCTCGAGTGTTGACTCCGAAGTGGATCTTTTGAAAGACTGCATGAGAGAACCAGTGGTTAGGGGAAGCTCTAAAGCAGGGTTGAACTGAATTATTTCGATGTGTCATCCTAAACAAAAAGAAGAGAGAATCTTACAGATTCTTGGCCACTTCCATATTTACTTTGAATCTGTAACAAAAGTAAGTCACTTCAATGTGAGATGTTAAAACTTGAAGCTTAATAGTGAAGGAAGAAAAAAATGAGCAACAGACTCACTTTTAAGGAAAAATCAGTTACATCCAAGAGCAGCAACTTGGATTCAAAAAAATGGGCTAAAGCTTTGGCAAGCATTTGTTGGTAAAGTTCTGCAAGGAAAAAAGAAAAAGAAATAACAAAGACACAGTTAGTAGCAGTCTTATAGAGACAGCCCCATGAACACCAAAAAAACATGTCAAGTATAGCCGCCTGTTATTTCAGGCAATCAACCTGCAGGTCCCGATAGTAATATAGCTTGACTAGCAGGAGAAAGGTTCCTTGTGTACTTAGAAACATCAGCATGTTTCAAATGGACATAGGCAGCACTGGTTAGCAATGCTTGAGTTTGTTCACTGCCACAAAATTAAACATCATTACAACAATAAAAAAAATTTGTATAAAGCAAGTTAAAAACATTTATATAGGTGATTCAAAAATCTCTTGTTTTCCAGCTAATAGAGCTCAAAAAATTGGGAATTTACCTGAGGTAGTAAGGGAACTCATCAAAGGTGACTTGGCTTTCTCTGCCATCAACGATTTGGCGAAGCAATTCTTTCTCTATCCTCTCCAAAGTGATGCCGGTTGATGAAGTGGAACCGGTTCCGGTCCATTTGTTCTGACCCGAAGCCAAACCTAGCCCTACCCCTACTCCAACACCCACACCCACACCCAACGCCGATAACAGTAAGCTCTTTTGTTCCATTTGCTTTGCCTACAATTTTTTTTTTTAAAACCCGAAGTTTATTTTTTATAATTAAAATGAAAATTATTTTGATCTCTTGGCCCTTTCTGGCAACTATTTTCGTGGCTGATTCAAAAACGAAACGAGAGAAGCGGATGCTTTGACAGCGACGCGTCGCTGGTAAGGGGAAAGAGCAGCGGATGGCGGTGGATGAAGAGCGGTAGAGTCGGTTCCCGTTATTTCTGGAGTCTCTATCAGTTCGTTCGTTTTTTGAAGTTTTTAAAGAGGAAATCAAATGGGAGAGATGAATAGATTTTAATTTATGCCCCAGTCCTTGTACTCTTTAAGAATTTTGAAATATTATCCCTCTATTTTTAATTCAAACCGGATACCTCTGTCAATAAACTTTCATTAAATTTAAATATGTATCACACTAATATTAAAAAGTTTAATTTAAAATTCAATAAATAACGTATGTTCAAATTTAATGATTAGTAATATATTTATGGCACATTGATGATGTAAATGAAAAAAATAATGTAATAAACATATTTATTAAAAATACATAAAGATAATGTTTCGGTTATAAAAATAAAATTATTTGTGTATCAGTATTTAAATCAAATTTTTATTGATATATCATAGAAAAATAAATTTTAATTTGTATATAAGAGTAATAGGATTTTAATTTTTAGATAGAGGAGTAAAGGATTAAATTTTGAAAGTATCAAAGTGTATAGGGACTGAGGAGAGAAATAGACAAGACGTTAGCATAGGTGGCAGTAAATTGACGGTTTATGAATCGGTTGGACAGTTTGTTTATAATTTGTGGGAATACTTGGCGCAAAACTGCGAAGGGAGTTGTGCATGAAATGAAACGGTCGCCTAATGTTTGGATTCTGTCCGGCTCCTACACGCGTCCGCTTCTGTCAGTACCCATTTCCGGATCAAGACATTGGGTGGTACCATTTTCCTGTCAGCAGATTATTATAATAATTTATTTTCAAGATATATGAAAATTTCGGTTTATCCTTGGGGCAGCAATGTGGAGGTATGGCGCAGGGGGACAGAATCAAATGGGGGCGTTGTGTGTGTAACAACCAGATTAGGCAACCTAAAGAGGGAGTGCTGAATTTGGTGCTTCGAACTTCAAAGCAGCTGCTTTAACTACAACACAATCAAAGCAGCTGGGAAAGGCACGTGAGAAAGAGACAAGAGCACCACCATTTGTACCAATCACAATGTGCCTGACGAGGTTGCAAGTTGGAGCTTGGTTCAGTGTTCTGACGTCTTTTCTTAACCATGAAACCTGGACCTCCAAATCCATAGGATCTGATCTATTGCTGCCCGCTTTCCCCTCTAATTCAATCTAACCTTTCCGGATTGCCTCTTCATTTCTATTACCACTTTTAATTTTGATATTCACTAATTTAATTCTCAACTTAAATTATTGATTATTTTATCCAAATCATCCAAAGAAATTAATTATTTACGTAAACAATTCTAGTTTAAAAATAATTATTTAAATAACTTGAAATAAATAATAAAATTGAGTTTGAAGGATTAAATGATCGACACCAATATTTTTTCTAAAATAATCTTTGCTTGATAATTGTGTCGGGTTAAAAAATAGTTTTTGGGTGCTGGACACTAGATGATTGACACTCATGTATTTTTTTTTCAAACCGTAATATATTGATATACATTTATATTAGTATTTAAAAATTTTTTGGATGCTGGACATTAAATGGCTAACACCACTTTTTCATATAATTTCTTTGGGGTGTTGGCACAATGATGGTTAACACCCGTTTTATTAGATTAAAAAAAATTGGTGTTAAGGGAAGAAAATTGTCGACATCCAATTTTTTGGGAATCTAGGACATTGACGGATTTCAAAAAATTATTTTTTTGAGGTGCTGGGACAATGAAGACTAGCACGCCAATATCGAATTTTAAAAAATATTTTTTGGTATTAAAACACTAATGGCCAACACGCAATGATTTCATATTAAATTGGACTCAAGTATACTTCAATTTCTAAATTAAATAAAAAAAATTAAGATAATTGATATTTAATTTAGAAATAGATGGATTTATGTTAGAATCAGAAAGACATGATTAAAATTGATATATCATTCATGTGATGACCTAATGGTCAAAGGTGTTTATCGTCCCAAGTGTGGTTTGGGTTTGAGTTGCGCTAGTCACGTTTGTTGTTCGAGCTCTGCCCTGTTATTGTAGTTCACCAAAAAAAATGATATATCATTCATTAGCAATTGGGTAATATAAAAAGAGTTCAAATCTAATTAAAGAGTCAAAATTGATGAAACAAAAGTATTGAAAGTGGGCATGAGTTCAATGGGTAACATAAAAAATGAAAGAAAAACTGATGGGTCACATCGGCTGACCCAAAGTGATAATAAAATAAAAAAAATGAAAGAGACAATGATGGGTCACATCAACAGTAGATGGGTTTGGGGTTTTAATGTTCGGCCAAGATTAAAAGCTATCTACAAATACAATCTCTAAGATTACAAAACCATATCTTCTAAAGATTACATATCAAATCCGAGATTGTCAATCTTTGAAGATCACATTCTATGTTTGTCATGCTTTGTAGATAAGCCTTCACTCTTTCCAAGCAACGAGTTAGTTTGATTGGGCTAAATGCCTCCCTTTGAACAAGATGGGTCACACAAATGAGTCATGGTTGTGGGCTCGAATACATAACCCATGACATTCTCCCCAACCTGTTCTAGCGACGCCTTCGTCGCGTCCTTCTCATGGATCTGGTCTATCTTGCTTTGGAATTGCCCCAATACCTCGATAGGTTCCCAACTTGCTTCATTGTTAGGAAGTCCCTTCTATTACACTAAATACTCATGCCTCGATCGATGATACTTTTGTCTTACCACACGGTCCGCCTCGATGCTTTTAACTTCATGATCGTAGGAGACCTTTACCTCCATTGGTGCTCGTTAGGACTTGCCTCAATTTGGATAATCTTGATTCTCATAAAACGACTTAAGCATACTCACATGGAACACTAGGTGGACTTTGAGCTTCATCGACAACTCAAGCACGTAAGCCACCTTGCCTACTCTCTCCAAAACTCAAAAGGGTCCATCATATCGTCGCACAAGCCCTTTGTGCAAGCCATTATGTCGCAAAATCAAGTGTAGCTTCCCAAGGACAAAGTCACTAACCTGAAATTACACATCTCTTCGACTTTGATCCACCCACTTCTTATTCCGTTTGCTTGCCTTGTGTAAACAAGCTCTGGCTAAATCATTTTTCTCTTGCCAATCCTTCGCGAATCGATAAGCTGTCGGATTTGGTCCAATGTAACGAGTCACAACAGCATTAGGAGTGAGTGGTTGGCCCATCACTATCGCAAATGGATTTTGATTCGTGGCCTCACTTCGTTGTAAGTTGTATGAGAATTGGGCCATGTCCAACAACTTTGGCCAGTCCCTTTGTGTGGCACTCACATAGTGCCAAAGATATGTCTCTAACAATGTATTCACTCATTCGGTTTGCCCATCAATTTGTGAATGCATACTGATGGAAAAATTCAAGTCTAAGCCCATTAACTTGAACAACTCCGTCCAAAACCGGCCCGTAAATCGTCCATCAAGATCACTAATTATAAACTGTGGTACTCCTCAATATTTCACATGTCTAAGAAACAAATGAGCTGCCTCCTTAGTAGGGCGCTCCTTGATTATTGAAATGAATGTTCCATACTTGGAAAACCTATCCACCACAATAAGAATACTTCAAAATCTGTTAGAATTAGGCAAACCCACAATAAAGTCCATGGATAAACTCTCCCATGGTCGTTTCAGAATGGACAACGGTTGTAACAAACCCGCTGGAGCCTTTAGCTCTACCTTGTCTTGTTGGCACACTAGACAAGTTCTCACATAGGTTTCTACATCATCCCCTATGTGAGGCCAATAATAACGATCCTCCAAAAGAGCCAGCGTACGGTGCATCTTTGGATGACCATCTCATCTCGAGTCATGACACTCCTTCATGACTTCTTGTGCAATTTCTCATAGTGAGACACATAAAGACGATGCCCATGAGTATAAAGTAACTCTTCCTTAAGCCAATATCTCTTTGTTTTCCCCTCCTTGGCAATCTCAATCAAGTTTTTGGTTGTGGGATCAATCCCTCTTTAATGTGTTCCAATAGTGAACTATCAGGTTGGTTGATTGTCACAAACTCTATCTTTTGACTAAGGGCATCAGTACAGTATTGGCACTCCCCGACGTATACTCCATCGTGATATCAAATTCTGCTATGAAGACTTGCCAACGAGCCTGTTTGGGAGACAACTTTTTTGGGTTAGAAAGTAACTATTGAAAACATTATCAGTATAAACCATAAATCTGGAATCCAGTAAATAATTCCTCCATGTGCGCAAGCAATCTCATTTTTTGTACTATATACCTCCACTCCGTCTCATAACTTGCATCAGTACTCCTCTAATGGTATAATCTGATGCATCTATGCGTACCTCGTACAACTTTAAATAATTTGGCAAAGCAAGAATAGGCTTCCTCGTCATTACTTCATTTTCTTGATTAAAGGCTTCCTCACATTTAGGATTCTAATTCCACACCTTACCCTTCTTCAACAAGTTCGTAAAGAGTACGGTGGTCTTTGAAAGCCTTCGATTAAGCGTCTGTAATAGTTCGCCAGCCCAAGGAAGGATCGCAACTCCGTCACCTTGGTTGGTGCTTCCCAATTGATAATAGCCTAGATCTTACTCTCATCCATCCGGATCCTACCACCTCCCACAATGTGGCTTAGAAATGGTACCTCTCGTTAGGCAAATAAGCACTTCTCCTCTTTGACATACAACTTATTTTCTCGTAAGGTTTGGAACACTTCTCTCAAATGTTTCACATGCTCCTCGAGTAACTTATTGTACACCATAATATCATCAAGGTAAACAACTACAAAATGATTTAAGAAGGGTTAAAGTACCTTATTTATTAGGGTGCATAATGTAGCCAGAGCATTCGTGAGTCCGAAAGGCATCACAAGGGACTCATATGAACTATACCGCGTCACACAAGTTGTCTTTGGCTTGTCCCCCTCGACTATTCAGACTTGATGGTACCCTAATCTCAAATTTAACTTGGTAAACCATCTTGCACTACCAAACTGATCAAACAAAACCGTAATAAGGGGAATAGGGTACTTGTTCTTCACAGTGATTTTGTTCAAAGCCCGATAGTCAATACACAACCTTAATGACCTATCATGCTTCTTTTGGAATAATATCGACGCTCAAAATGGGTCTTTAGATGGCCTAATGAACCCAGCATCTAAAAGCTCATTTAACTACTTTCGTAACTCTTTCAAGTCTAACAGAGACATCCAAAATGAGGCCCTTGTTTACAGCTCCGAATTGGGCAATAACTCGATCTTGTGATCTACCTCCCTCTTAAGTGGCAAATTCTTGGGCAACTCTACTGACATCACATCTCGAAAAGACTCAAGTAACTGGCCCACATCCCTTCGAATCTCACTAATGGACTTGATGGCTTCCTCAACCTTCAGGGTGACTAAATAGGATACTTCATCTCTACGTACTATTTTGGCAAATTGGATTGCCGAAAATGCTTTCTCCTCCAAGCTTCCCTTCCTTTTCATTCTCACCATGCAATGATGGTTTGAATTTGAAATCATAATGTAATTGATAGAAGGAAAGATAGACACATTAACCCGATCAATGAAACTTAAACCAATAACAAATTCATAGTCTTTAAGTGGTATTACCTTGATGTTTGCCCTACCGGTCCATTCGCCAAGTTGGAGATCCACTCCCTTTGTGACCCTCTTTATTGGAACACTTCTGAGTTCATCGTTTTTATCCATCTCGATTCATTTGGATCTTGAGACCAAGTTTACAAGCGATCCCTTCGAACATGAACAAATCAAACGCACCTATATCAATAAGTGCATTCAATTCTATATCAGCCACTATGATGTTTACAAACATCAACCCTTGATTCGTCTTGTCTTCGACATCCCTTAGTATCGAACCAAGACCCTTGGTTGACTTGTCGGCCTCCTTCCTTGATTCAGCAATAGAAAGAGTAGCCTTTTTCGGACAGTCCTTGATAAAGTGTTGACCATCACAATGAAAACAACTCACAGGTTTTCTCTTACCAAATGGCTTTTTCCCATTGCCATTCTTAGCGAACTTATCTTTGTCTCCCCCACTATTGCCTTTTGATTTGAATTTGAGCTTGGTCACGGACTTAGAGTTGTCCCATACAATCCGTACAGCCTCAGGTCATTTTTTTGCCACAAAAATGCCTAAGTCAGCCTCTTTCCAACACTTGAGGATTCAAGAGAATTCCTTTAAGGCACCAAGCTCGACAAACGATTCCGTAACAGTTATGGCCTTAGTAAGCTCTTGAAATCCTCAGCGTTGCAACTCTTGCTTCGCCCATGGTTTTAAACCATCCATAAAGGAAAAGAATGCTTCCTTTCACCCATATATGAGATCTGAAGCATGAGTTCGCTAAACTTTCGTACATACTCACTCACAGTGCCTTGTTGTGTAAGCCAACGTAACTTTACCCTAGCTTCATCCTTGACATACTCTTGGTAAAATTATACTTTAAACTCACTTTGAAACTCCTCTCAAGACCCAATTTAGTGGACCTACGATGCCACCACAACAAAGCAACATCAGCAAAATACATAGCATCAGTATTTACCTTAGTGGCATCATTCATTATGCCCTTGGCACGGAAGTATTACTTCATAACCCAAAGGAAATTATCCATATCCCTCGCGAAACTTGGTCCCTTGAACTCTTTGGGCTTGGGTGTAGCAGCAACTAATCCCCCATTGCCCAAGGCAGCCTTGTAAATTGTGAGTTTACCCTTGAGCTCCACAATCTCCACCTTCAAGGCTGCGACCATAACCTTAATGGTCTCATATCTACCGGTCAGCTTCTTCTAAAAGGAACCAACAAAATCCCACACATACTCTCTAAGCTGCTCCTTCATGAATTGCAACTCAATGAGGATTTCATCCTTAATTCCATCAAGTCTCTCCTTGACGTCCCCCATATACTATTTAAGAGTGACTACTCGTCCTTCTAAAGCTGACACAATATCCCTCGAACGACTCTGTTTCTTGGTCCTCACATTGGTCTCCATTAGCTCAACATGTTCAGTAACTTCCTTCGACATCTTCCTACAGTGCCTTTAGAACCTTAGCTCGGATTCTAATTGTCACAGACATAGAGTTTTCTCACACAATCCGTGTGACCTTAGGTCGTTTCTTTACCACAAAAATGCTTAAGTCAGCCTACTTCCCAACACTTGAGGATTCAAGGGAATTCCTCTAAGGCACCAACACAAAAGCAACGAAGAACAAACTAAGAACAAGCCATGAAAAAGAAATAACATAAGAGAGAAGTTTTGAGTGAATGCTCTTAAGATTTCTATTTCTCAATGAATTAATATAATGAGAGGGAGAGGCTTCCCAAAATTAACAGTACTGATTAAGTACATCAATGGCCAATATTAAAAGCTATCTACAAATCCAATCTTTAAGATTATAGAATTATATCTTCTAAAGATTACATATCAAATACATATCAAATCTGAGATTGTCAATCTTTGAAAATCACATTCCATGTTTGCCATGCTTTGTAAATAACCCTTCACTCTTTCCAAGCAATGGGCTAGTTTGATTGGGCCAAATGCCTCCTTTTGAACATGATGGGTCACATAAATAAGTCATGGTTGTGGGCTCGAATACACAACCTATGACACTAGCACCCAAAAAAAAATTTCTTCTAAAAAAATAGGTGTTGTCCATCTCAATTCCCTAACCCTAATTTTTTTTAATTTGATAAAGTGGGTACCGACCATCAGTGTGCTAGTGACCGCCTCGAACGTACTCCCGTTTGGCATAGATTTAGGCTTTCTGTAAGTATATGGATCAAGTTGTAAATATAATGTGTTACAACGAAACACTTAGTAGTATTTTGAGGATCGTACCCAAAGGAGGCGTAAGGCGATAGTAAATAAAATTCTTGCAAAGAATAAATTTAATTAATACTCATTTTAGGTATTATAGAACGAAGAAATAAAGAGTGGATTTTGAGAGCATAAAATAAAAGATAAAAAAATAGGAAATAAAAGCAAAAGTTTGAGATGTAATCCTTATAAACAACTTTGGGGATATTAGGTCGTTTTCGTATGAGTTATTCAATTGTTGGGTTTTGGGAATTTTTTTCCAATCAACTATTCACTACCCTAGTGTAACACTCGAATCCCGTACACCATCGCTAGTTAGGATTTCGATGTCTACTATTCATTGATACTATTAATCTTTTACGAATATCCGACTATTTACATCATTATTCCATACAAAAATCATTTCACACAATTTAAAACAATATCTAAATATAACACAATTTTATCAAGGGTAAAAATGGTATTTCTAATATTTTTGGAGACTTCTACAGGTACCTGATGGTCAAGTATCGATAGTAATCAATTCAATGAACAATTTTAGAACTATGCAAATTTTTACCTGTACCTATACTAGTTTCTACAAGCATGATTTTTACCGACACAAGTCATGCAACTATCGATACCAAAAACTCTAGAGAGCTAAAATCCACTTCCTACAACTTCTACCGATACAAGCTTACATACTACTGATACATCAGTACCATGAACTACTGATACTTGCAATGAAACTACCGATACAATCCAAGTCAGAGAACAACCTCTCTCCTACCCTGTACTTTTACCGATACATGCAATAATTCTATCGAAACAAGTATGCAAAATTTCATTAATAATGCCAATACACAAGTTTAATACCTCAAACACAACTAATATAAGTTATGCTTTAAAACATTACAACACACACATAACCTCTAAGTTCTTACAAGCTTTATAAGCCTAAGCATCAAGTTATACTTTGTGCATTTACAAAATCAAAATAGTATGATTTCAACATCTTTGGTTCCATTTCAAAAGGTTAATAACATCTTAGTACATGCCAAATAACCAAGTGATGTAAATACTACCGATCGAGCTCCCAGAATAGTGTGATTGTCTTCAAGATGATCCGATCTTCAAGTCATAAAACGAGATCTACAAAACAACAACAAATTCACCGGCAAGCACATAGCTTAATAAGTTTGCAAGTTCATAATTTACCAAGTCTTATGAGATAGGAAACTCTATAAATTTGTCAAGTCAGCACAACTGAACTTCAAGGGTCACTATTCGTTTTACTCCCTGTTGACACAAAGGTCATGTTGCTCATTTAATCTCTATTGACCCAAGGGTCATGTTTGTTACCAGTATTCGATGTTATTCTTAACCATTGATACGGTACATTTGTTCCCTACGATGCTTCTCACACTAAGCTGACAAGAACATGCAACATGCATGAATCTCAGCCATCGTAGGGCCTGTAATCCATTCTCGGATTCTATTCACCTTACAGTGACTCACGATGCGATAAAGTATCCGCAATAAATGCAGAATCTCAACCATCGGACCATTTTTTATCTTTGGCACAAGGCCGAGAAATTCTCATCTCGATGTTTCTCATTTTCAACAATCATTAAAAAGGCAGTTATAAGCAGTTAATAATAAGAATTTGACATTACAAACTTACCGAACTGAATTGCAATTTAGGAAAAACTTTAAGGACTAACCCGGTAATTTCCCTTTTCCACGGTCGGTAGCATGATCGTAGTCTACATTCACAAATAATTCAATTTTCACATTAAATTACATAATTTAGTCATCCAACACAATTTAGCCTTTTTTGGAAAATTACAGTTTTACCCCTACTAGTTTCTCTTTATCCAATCTAGTCCTTTCAACACAAAACATACAAAATAACCATTCTCTTAGACAAAAACCATAGCCGAATTCTCTTAGGTACTTACCCAACCTATTCACATATCTTTTTTCACAACAATACATGAAATTTCACCAATTTTCTCATTTTAGTCCTTTAACTCTAATTCCATCAAAAATCACTTTACAAAAAGATTTAACCCAAGTATCAAACATTAAAATATGTCAAAAACTTCCAAGAACAATCAATTTCAACAATGACAAGTTTTCTAACATTTTACAGATTCACAAATTAGTCCTTGCATAAGCTAGCTTAAGTTGATACGGACTCAAAAACATAAAAATTACCAAAAATGATCAAGGTTTGCTTACCCAAATCAAAGCTCAAAGGTTGAAATTGAAAACCTTAGGTTTTCTCCCCCTTGTTGTCGTGTGAAGAAGAAAGAAGAAGAAAATGGAATGAAATTTACTTTCTTTTCTTTTAATTTCATATATATAGTAATGACATTTTTGTAATTATTGAGACTTTCCTCATTAAGCTTTAAGTAATCATCTTTTTAATCTTAATTAAACCTATTTATACTTAATATAAACCACATCAATCCACTAACTAATATTTCTTTGGTTAATTTATTCATTTGGTCCTTCTAATTAAACATCTATACTTTTACCCTCTTTATAAATTAGTCTTTTCTATTGAATTATCTATTTAATCTATGAAATATTCAAATCATAATTTCATACGATACGTATATCACCAAAAATACTTAAAATAAATAAAATTGCGACTCGACTTGTCGGAGCTGTGCTTCCAAAATAACTATTTTCGACACCACTGAAAATCAGGCTGTTACACCTAGTTGGATCTTTAGATCTTCCGCCGGCATAACAAGTCTATAGAGATTATTATCGTTAGATGTCATAATCTAAACCGGTTTAGGAAAAAGCTGTTCACGGATGGACAATACAAATTTTAGGTTCATTCCCACCTAAATGACTTTCTAAGGTTCTCAGGTCTAGTGTTTGTTCGATGTTCTTCTTTTTCCAAACAATTGATCCGAAAGGTAAAATCCCTGTAAAACAACAATTAATTATTCATACATTCACTCCTTAATTCCCCAAAATAGAATTAGTTCCTCATAGTTTCTTTAATCATCAATAAAACAATATACAAAAACATATAATTGAAAAAGAGAATAAAAAAGAAACTAAAATTGTATTAGTAATCTGTCGGGAAAAAATCCTCAATCATTTATGCGAGTTTTTACAATCTCGTTTCCAATCGAAAATATAAAGTAAAACTAAAAACTAAGATCTACTAAATGGTATGTAAAACCCTAATGCTAAAGGCCCTATTTATAGCTTTGGGTGATCATTTTTCCTCAACCCTGGGTCAATTGTCGTTCCTCGTGTTTAAGTGGCATTGTAAAGACCAAGATGCCCTTAATTTAGTATGAAATCTACGTATAAAGGTCGATGTCACCACACACAAGAGCCGTGTCGCGACGTAGAAGGCAATCCACTCCTTCAAGTACATTTCCTAGGCGTTGTCGCGACATGTCGTGCCCACGTCGTGACATAGGAGGCAATTTTGACATTTTGTAATTCTGGTCCCTTTGTTGCGACACAGATTAGTTTGTGTCGTGACGTAGTGATCAGCTTCATATTTTTTCATCTTTTAAATGTTTCCTGCGCACTCACAAAGTTCGTTAGTTAACCCTTAGGCCTTAAGCGACATCAAAGACAACAATAAGCACATTTTTGAACTTTGTACACAATTTATTCAATAAAAGAAAACTAAACTAAATCCTAAGGAAACAAAGCGAAAATACTTGATTTCAAGGTCTTCAAGTGTGAAAAATAGTTTAATCTATTAGATATGAAACTGACAGATAAAACTCCCCCACACTTAAGTCTTTGTTTGTCCTCAAGCAAACAAAACAAGAACAATAAGGAAAAATGAAGAGCTTGAGTTCATAGCTATACAAAGAGTGGGCTCGTAGCATGTATTCTAAGCATCATATATCTCCTAATAACTTTGACATGATAATTAAGCAACTTTACCATTTTTTATTAGAAATAATATAAGTTCAATAAGTTATAGAAAATACAAATATTAAGGTTTTATCAATATATATCCATCAATGCCAAATGTAAGTATTTTAATTATCCTAGTACAATATAGACAACCATAATGATATCATGCAATTTCCATATCTATTCATGCATAGAGTGGTTTAAGTCACATAAGGCTTTTCGGCTTAAAATGTGTTGAGACTTAGGATAGGTATGAATTTCAAATAATAGTTAAGCACAAAAGATTACAATCACGAAAATAGTTTGACATATTTTATTGTTCCCTATTCTTCCCCTTTATGTCCCACTCTTTCTCACCCCCTTATTTCTCCTTCTTTGACCATATTTTTTTTTCTCCATTTTAGGAACTCTCAATATAAATCAATCCCCTTAGTTAGCCTATAAGTATTCTTTTTCCTTTTGTTTATTGAGTAAGATTATCTTTCCCTTCTTTTTGGTGATTTTATAATTTTGTTACTATTCAAATGTTTTCTTATTCATGATTCTTTTGTTTCTACTCATTTTTCTTTTCTTTTTGATTTTTCTTTATTTCTCTCTTTTTGGGTAAACTAAAGTTCATATATTATATTGAGTTTCCTATTTTTATTTTGTTACCTCCACCTTAATGTGTCTACTTACCCTCAATACCAATCGTCATGCGTCTATTTATATGCAAAACAGGATAATAAAAAAAAGAGTATGCACAAATCTTTCATTTAAGGCTAAATAGGCTTATAATGTGGTTCATCAAAAAGGGTCATAAGGCTCAAAGATGGTACTAATTGAAAATTCAGAATAGGGTTTGTCTTTGTAGCTCTAGGTGAGTCTAAACAATGCCTTAGGTCATCCATAAACACCTTTCTATCTATACTTAATATAATCTATAGAACTCAAAACGTTTCATGCTCAAAAATTAAAAATTTCTTATTATCATGTCAAATTTATCAATAAACACAATCAACCTATTATACATGCTCCTAACCAATCACTTGTATTTCTACAAGCTCAAGCACACACATAAAAACTAAAATTAAAAACTATATGCATAAATTTGTTATTTTACCCCCACACTTTAGAAAACACATTGTCCTCAATATGTAGTCCCTTAAAATAATAAAAGAAAGAAGTTAACCGATTTATTGTGAAGTTCTCTTCTTTTAATGGTGGTTGTCCTTCTCCTTTTAGCGTTGTTGCTCGAAACTATTGTGTCTTTCACAATGTGGGGTTCCTACAAGAAGAATTAAAGCATATATACAAAGATAAATTATAATCCTACTTCAACAAATTATATATGTCTAAAATAAAAAAAAATTATCCAAAATTTACAAAATTAAATTGTCTCAAACAATTATTCTTCCCCATCCATCTCATCCTCTTCATTGCTGTCATTTCCTACTTCCGACTCTTCATCATCATGCTCCTCATCCACCGTCTTAAACATGTTAGTAGTGTAGTTAGGGACCCTAAGGTTATGTTGTCGAGCAATCTCTTAGAATACCGGTCCCAATTCGTGCATCTATTGGATCATCCAATCCAGCTTTGCATGGGTCCCTTCAACAAACTTCTTGTTAGGTTAGTGCCAACCTTCGTCTGAAGGTTGGTGTAGCCGTCGAATCTCGTGATTTCTTCTTCCCTTCTCTTATTTGTTTTGCACGAAGCTCGTCATATTGTTGGAAGAGTGCGTCACCAATGACACTTTTCGATAGCTTCAAGGTTTGTTTAGTGGATGTCATGAGCACTCCTACCCTTCTACACAAAGCTATGATTAGGTGAGGAAAGATAATCTCCACCTTTTGGCTTCCTACACAATGAATCATTTCTTGGTGGATCTATTTTCCTATACAAACCTACTTTTTTTACAATATTTTAAACAACAAGATTGCGCGAAAAGCATTAACATTAGAAACATTTAAAGCAGGTATCATTCGTGTGCAAGTAAATTGAATCCATAATTTAGCTTTAGGAGACATGATAGCTTAATTAAATGATATGGGAATGCTAGTGCCTGGCCTAAATTCTCATTCCCCCTTCCTTCAGTTAGATAAGTAATTACTTCATACATGTCTATATCACTAAAGGATTCTAAATCAATTTCATCTAAGAAATCCTGTTCATAATAAGGGGCATTAAAGAAATTACAAATTACTTTGAGGGTTACCTTAACACTAATTCCTCTAATTACTAAGGTTTTCCAATTGACTTCGTCCTTTAGTACTAGAGATATGATCTTTTAAGACAACATAAAATTCTTGGACTATAAGGATAACAACAGGTTTTGTGGGGATTGTCTAAAAACGTTCCCATCTATGGTACCTAACTAAAGGCTAGACTTCCTTGTACAAAACCATCAATGGATAAAAACCCCTCTCTTGAATGAAGGTTTTTTCTTCAAGTTCATTAAAATATTTTTCCACATTCATATTCAAAAAATTCGAAGGATTCATACTTGACTGCCCCCGAACGTACTCACGTTCGGTGTAGATTTTAGCTTTCGCAAGTATACGGGTCAGGTTGTAAATATAGTGTGTTTACAATGGAACACTTGGAAGTATTCCAAGGATCGTACCCAGAGGAGGCTTAAGGCTATAGTAAATGGAATCCATGCAAATAATAAAATTAATTAGTATTGGTTCTAAGGTTTATAGTACGAGGGAAAATAATAGAGTTGTGTGAAAGCATAAAAATAAAAAGGTAAAAATAAAATAAGTAAATAAGAGAAAAAGCTTAAGTTGTAGAAATCTTATAAATGGTGTTCATGGATGGACAATACCAATTTTGGGCTCATTCCCACCTAGATGACTTTCTAAGGTTGTCAGGCCTAGTGTTTGTTTGATGCTCATCCTTTCCCAAACAGCTGATCTGAAAGGTAAAATCCCTATAAAACAACAGTCAATTATTCATACGCCCACTCCTTAATTCCTGAAATGCAATTAGTTCCACATGGTTTCTTTATTCATCAATAACACATTATATGAAAACATGTAAATCAAGAATTGAATGAAAAAGAAACTGAAATTGTGTTAAGCGATTTGTCGGGAAAAATTCCTCGATCATTTACGCTAGTTTCTACAATCTTGTCTTGAAAACTAAAAATACAAATAAACTGAAAACTGAAAACTAAAGTCTAAGTAATAGTGTGTAAACTGTAACACCCAAAACCCGAAACCATCATCGATTAGGGTCCCGATGTCCGTCCGATCTTATAAGGCATTTTATCTCATGATACTTTTCCATTTAATCATATTTTAATAGAGTATGCAAAGTACACAACATAAATCATTAATTGAATGTCAACGCAACTCGTAAAGGGCAAAATATCATTTTCTCGAATTTTTGGAGACTACTACCGATACTTGTTGAACATGTATCGGTAGTTGTCCAGTCAGTGAGCAACTTATTTCACAGTGTAGACTTCTACCGATACAAGTGACTCTTTTATCAAAACGAGTCTTACATCTATCGATAATAAAAACTCTTGAGAGCTAAGAAGTTAACCTTGCAACTTCTACCGATACAAGTATCCCAACTATCGATACCTGAGTAAACAGTACTATTGATACTTCAATTGTTTCTACTGATACAATGTAAGCCAGAATATAACCTCTCTCCTACCCTGTACTTCTACTAATACATACAAGGGTATCGAAACAAGTAAGCAGAATTGCAAGATACACCAAAATTTTTACTAAGTGTTATGACATTTCATCAAAATACCTTTCATATTGCCTTTACATTTCATGATAATCATCCAAAGGCATGCATATGAAGACTACAAAAAAATGACACAAGTACTAACAACATCAAATACATTTATGAGTTACCATAATGTTCCTAATTATTATAATACACAACAAACTTCAAACATAACAAGTTTCAAAATCCTACTACATGCCACATAAGTCAGGTGATAATGAAGTCTACCAAACAAACTCTCGGGATAGTGTGATTCGTCTTGAGGATCCAAACTTCAATCGTAAAAAGGAATCTACAAAACAAGGAACAAAGGCACATGTAAGCTTACAATGCTTAGTAAGTTCGTAGAACGGTTATCTTATAGATTGTTATATTTAAATTTAGGATGAGTAATTTAACAACTCTGATGTCTCGAATACTTTGTCAAGTTGTTGTCCTCAAGTCTTCTAGAATTTGACTCAAAAAAGCCTAGACAAAATATTGCTCATACAAGCCAAACAGAATTATGCTCATACGAGCCAAACAGAATTACGCTCTTACGAGCCAAAAACAGAATTAAGCTTTTACGAGCTAGAATCAGAATTATGCTCTTACAAGCCAAAAATAATTACACTCTTATGAGCCAGAATCAGAATTATGCTCTTACGAGCCAGAATCAGAATTATTCTCTTACGAGCCAAACAGAATTACGCTCTTACGAGCCAGAATCAGAATTACGCTCTTACGAGCTAGAATTAGAATTTCTTTGTCTTCTTCTATCTCGTCCTTTCATCAAAAGTAACACAAAACAAAGAAAAATTAGTGCAATTAAGTAAAGTTTTGGTTTCACGAACTTACCTGATGAAATTACAGTAATGACTGAACTTCAGCGTCTACTCTATAATTTCCCTTTTCTTCGATCTACAGCCCGCTCATGATCTAAATCAACAAATCATTAAATCCCAAATTAAATCATGATATTTCACTCATTTCTTGCAATAAGGCCCTTTTCGATAAATTTACAAAATTACCCCTACACTTTTCATTTTCATTCAATTTAGTCCTTAGACCTCAAATTAACAAAATAGCCATTTTTAGACTTAACCCATGCCAATCGACTATACTATAACACAGCCTAAACTCAAACATCTAACTTATTTCCCTCTCAAGTACAAGTATTCCACTATTTTAGCAATTTAATCCTCAAACCCTAAAATCATAAAAAATCACTTTACAAAACCAACCAATCTTATATCCAAGCTTCTAAAACTTTCATAAAATAATAAGATTAAGCTTATTCAAAATGGAAAAACATTTAGCTTTTGACAGAATCACAAATTGGTCCTTAGATTAGGTAGATTAAGTTAACACAAACTCAAAAACATAAAAATTACTAAAAACGATTAACATTTGCTTACTCAAATCAAAGCTCAAACTTTGGAGATGGAAACCTTAACGCCTCTTTCCCTATCCGTGCAGAAGAAGAAGAAACAAGTGAAAATTTTCTATTTTTCTTCTTTTAATTTCCCTTATATAATTAAGGGTAATTTTGTAAATAATTTGACTTTCTTAATTAATTTAATTAATCACTTGCTTAACATTAATAAATCTTAATTATAATCATAGTATTCCATGATACTCCACCCACTAACATGTTTTAGGTTAATTCACCTATTTGGTCCTTCTAATCACTTAATTTTACTTTTGCATCTTTTTTGATTTAATCCTTTCCATTCAATTTACTATCTAAACATTAAAATTTAATAACTGAATTTTAGTACGATGCTAACGATGTCTTAAGTATTTAAATAAATACTTAATGACTCAACTCGTCAGATTTGTGATTTCGAAATCACTATTTTCGACACCACTGAAAATCGGGTTATTACATAAACCCTAGTGTTAAAAGTCCTATTTATAACTTTACATGACCGTTTTTCCTCAACCTTAAGTCAACTACCATCCTTTGTGTTTAAGTTGCATTGTGAAGATGAAAACGCCCCTCGCAGGATACAGAGTTGGAGTCTGAGGTCGATGTCGCGACACATCAAGACCTATGTCGCGACGTAAAAGGCAGTTTTAGAATTCTTCACTGCTGATCCTTATGTTGCGCCATAGAGCTGTCTATCTCGTGACGAAGTGGTTAGTATCACTATGGCTTGCTGCTATCAGTCTCCTATGCACTCACGAAGTATGTTAGCTAACCTTTAGGCCTCGTTTGGCCTTAAAAGTAATAATATAACCCTTTTAGCACATTTTATTAGAAAACGAAACTAGACAAAAAAAATGCATAAAATATAAAGGAAATTACTTGATTTCAAGCTCATCAAATGTGGAAATAAGTTCAATCTGCTAGGTATGAAACCGGTAGATCAAACTCCCACACACTAAGTCTTTGCTTGCCTTCAAGCAAACAAGAAAACAAGGCAACTAGCAAGAAAAAGAAAAAGATAAGTGAGCTTGAAACAATGTCATACAAGGATAGGCTTGCAACACTTATTGTAGGTTTCATGTATCTTTAGACAATATTAACATGATAATAGAGCAATTTCATTATTTCAGAGTAGAGACAATTCATGTTCAGTAGGTTACAAAAGATACAAATATCAAAGTTCTATCAATATGATTCCATCAATGCCTCTTATGAGTACTTTGATTATCCTAGTACAATACAAACAATTATATGAGATTATGCAATGTCTATATTCATCTATGCACAGAGTTGATCAAGTCACATAGGGCTTTCGGCTTGTAATATGTTGAGGCTTAGGACATGTGTGATTTTCAATGAACAGTTAAGCACACAAAAGGTTACCAAGCACGAAAATAGTTTGGCACATTGCATTGTTCCCTATTCTCCCCCTTTACGTCTCACTCTATCTCACTTCCTTATTTCTCCTTCTCTCGCCTTCTTTATTTCTCCATTTAAGAAATTAATCCAAAGTACTTCTTCTAGCTAGCCTATGAGTATACGATTTGCAAGTAAGTTTTATCTTTTTTCTATTTGTGACTTTGTCACTTTTAACACTTTTTCTTACTCTTTTCTTTTTGTATTTTTAGTCATTTTCTTTTTGATCTTTTTCACTTGTTTTTCTCTTCTTTGGTTGACTCTAAAATTCATACTTTGTCATGATTTCCCTCTTTTATTTTACAACCTCCATCGTAATGTGCATACCTACCCTCAATACATATGGCCATACATCCATTTTCATGCAAAATAGGACCAAAGAAAAGGATATACACAAATCATTATTTGAGGCTTAGAAGGCTTGTAGTGTGACTCTTTAAGAAGGTGGCATAAGGCTCAAATATGGGTACTAACTGATAATTCAAAATAGGTTTGGCTTTTTAGCTCTAGTTGTGTCAAACAATTCCTTAGGTCATCCATAAACAACTCAATATGCACAAATGTCATTTTAATTATCTAATCTTCATATTATCATTTATCATATATACTAGCATGCTCATTTCCTCATATTATGCATATCATGTGGTACAAATACAACTTTTTCTATCTATACATTGTGTAACCTATAGAACTTCAAAAATATCATGCTCAAAATGTAAAATTTCTTCAACATCATTCCAAATTTATCAAGAAAACATAATCAACCTATTATTCATGCTCCTAACCGGTCACTTGTATTTCTTCAAGCTCAAGCACACATGTGCCAAAATTCCTATGTTACCCTTCACACTTTGGATAACACATTGTCCTCAATTTGTACCCATATAAGTATTAAAGAAAGAAGTTACCCGATTTATGCCAACAATTACAAGTCTTTAAATAAAAACAAAGTCTTAAAAAAAATTCAATCATCCTTCTCCTCCTCAGGTTGGGGATCCATGGGAGCCTTGCCCTTGCCGGTGTACTTTTGTTAGAAGCTTCCACCTTGTTGTCGTGTTGGGCTCCGAATCATCGATCCTTTGGGAGTTGAGTATTGAGGCTGAAACATTGCCTCATACTCGTCATTAGTGTCGGACTCATTTTGCTCCTCATTCGCTCTACCCAACTTGGATTCATCCTCGTTTCCTTCCTTCCAAAACATGTTTGGTAGTTTGAGGTTTGTAGCCCATGTATCCTCGCAAACTCTGTCAGTAACGGGGTTGTTTCTTTCATCCAAGCTATCATTCCGTTGAGCTTGGACTCAATGCTTCCTTGGCTCTTCGTGGTATTCTCCCTTCTTTTCAACGAGGCTGATACATTTATCTTTTCTCTTCATCTCTGATTCTGCTCTTTGATTTGCTTCCATTGGAGCTCGATATATTGCTTATGTAGGGAGTCTCCAATGATGCTCTAATTTAGATTGAGAAACTATTCATCATCTTTCATTGGTACTCCAGCCTTTTTACATAAAGCGGTTACCAAGTGTGGGAAAAAAAAGCCTACACAAACCATTGCAAAATGCCATACAATAGAAAAGCTCGCAAAGAATTAACGTTAAAAGCATTTAAAGCAAGTATAAGTCATGTAGCTAGGAATTGCATCCACCTTTTAGCTACCGAAAAAATGATAGCTTGGTTAAAATTAGATGGTGTGCCAGTGTCGAGCCTAAAATTCCAGATGCCCTTCGCTTCTATCAAAAATTGAATGATTTCCCCCATATCTATGTTCTCGAACATATTAAGGTCTATTTTTTGAACATAATATTTTTCAAAGTAAGGTACGTTATAGTATTTCCATATATCTTTAGGTGACATGCTAACCTCATAGTCTCGAACTATCATTACGTCTAGAGGTTTCCTCTTAACTATGTCATCCTTAAGGGATGCGTAAAATTCGTGAACTATTGGTATTACAGCATTACCTGTTGGGAGAACACAGAATTGCTTCCAATAATGATATCGTACCAATGACCATACCTCTTTGCAAAGAATCATCGATGGCTCAAAGACGCATTCTTGAATGAGCGTCCACTCTTGTGAAGCCAAAAAGTATTTTTCTGTTTGGGCATTTACAAATCGTTCAAAGTTTGAGTCACTGTCGCTTTCTTGGATTATCGCTCTCTTTCATGGCGACATCGTTATCAACTCAAAGAAGAGATGAAAAATAATCAATGAAATAGTAAAAAGGAATAAAATACCTTTGATTTTGAGGGAGAGCTTTGATGGAGTCCTCTTGCACCATTGAATGAAGGTTTCCTTTTGGATGGTTTTAGGTTTGTGAGTGAAGAAAGGATAATGTAAGTGTTAAAGGGTGTGGGATTTGTTTGGGAGGTGTTTAAGTGAGGGAAAAGGGTTTAGTTTAAGTTAGTATATATAGGGGTGTTAGAAATTAGGGGTTTTAAGTGTTTAAAGCCAGGAAAATAAGGTTTTAAGGGATTGGGTTACGCGATTGGGTCGGGTCATCTCTGTAAAAATTGAAGACGATGTCGTGACGTTGCCCAAAGTTTATCGTAACTAACCCATCAGTGCTTGTTTGTCGCGACAAAGCTCACCCTGTATCGCGACAAACTCTTCAGCTCCTCTGTTCCAACAGACAGCCTCCTATGTCGTAATGTAGGTCTTGTAATGTCGTGACATAGCCATCAGTTTCAAGTTTTTGGTATCCTGACCCCCTTTGTTGCGATGTACGAGAGGTATGTCGCGTCATAGCATGCCTAGGCGTCCTTGGAGCAGTCTGATTGCTTTGTCATGACATGGCTTATCTGAGTTGCGACAAACTTGTCAGTTTTGAAAGAAATACCCTGAAATCGATGAGAGGTAATTAAGTTAGTATATTAGTGACTAAAATATAAAATTAAGGGTTAGCTCTTGTCAGAATTATCTGACAAGAGTGTTAAGGTGCACTGTGACTGGTCTATTTTATCATTGTTCATCTAGCAGTCGTCGTGCCAAGCTACTCTCTGGAGTTTATCTCTTTCTCAAAGTTTTCCTTTCCTTCCTGCGTAGATCACCGCCAGTTCCCTTCATCGATCATATTGACTGACGACATCTATAAACTTATACCACCATACCTTTGCATACTTACTTTTATTAGTGATCCCCTTCAGGAACTCATATACCTTTCTGTGGTGGCATAATAGCTGCTCGATTACATCGTTTAGAAAAATGATGGATTTACTGTCAATTCATGTTTTTATGTTACAAAAGCTATTTGTCTTCCCTTGTAATTTCCATCACTGTGTTCTGGTTCCCTTGGCTTGTGGTACCCTTGGAGTAATTGTCTTTCCCACAAATGCACACTTTCTTGTTCCACGGATGTAATTATTGTGCTAGTTGATGGTTGGGACTCTAGCTTGTAAATGTTTCCTATTTTCTATAAAAATTGAAAAATTTTGACATTAGTAATTTCTTTAGGGATTTGCTGCACCAGGAAAGTATTATACATAACATATAATTTCCACTGAAAATTGAACTTTTTATTAATAAATTTTTTCAACTAATACTTCTTTTGTTGACGATGTTGTAACAATCATTAGTTGAAGTTCTAGATCTGGAGTATTGGAATTGTCTTCTTTTTTTAGGTGGATTTATTCGTTACTAGATTGGGACTCAATCTCGATTACTACATGATTATCCATTTCCCCTTCTAGAGGCGAGATCTTGTTTTGCTCAGTGGCCCAATCATCTTACTCATAACACTTTCTGTTTGGTTCGTCTTCCAATCATCGCCCTTGTTCTCGTTCTATATGTACGGATTCAAAGCACATTTCTCTAAAAGACTGACCACCATGTGGATCGAGGATTTAGGTTTTTCATGAAGTTGACTTAATTCTAACATTAATAACTTATGATTTTCCTAAATCTCCCAATCTTCATAATATTCGTCATCGTAGATTTCAGCATCATAATCATCATCGAACATGAGATCTGAACAATATAAGCCATAGGCATCCATAGGTTTAAATATAATGGAAATTAAAAGAAAATTATTAGATTTGAAAAAGAAAAATTGTTAGTGTAGTTAACTCATATCTATAACCTAAAATTTTCCTAAATATTTTAGTACAATGCAAGAATAAATTTTACTAAAGCGTTGCCTCCCCGGTAATGGCGCTAACAACTTGACAACCCCTGAACGCACTCCCATTCAATGTAGATTTTGGCTTCGTCAAGTTGTAAAAATAGTGTGTACAAGGGAAAATAATAGAGTTACGTGAGAGCATAAAAATAAAAAGGTAAAAATAAAATAAACATATAAGAAAAAAAGCTTGAGTTGTAAAAATCTTAAAAACGAATTGGAGATATTAGGTCATTTCCGTAAGAGTTTATCGATCGTTGAATTTTGGGGATTTTCCTCCAATCAACTATTCACTACCCTAGTTGGATCTCTCGATCTTCCGCTGGCATAGCAAGTCGATAGAGATTACTTATCGCTAAATGTCACAATCTAAACCGATTTGGCGAAAAGGTGTTCATGAATGGGAAATACCAATTTTCGGTTCATTCTCACCTAGATGACTTTCTAGGATTGTCAGGCCTAGTGTTTGTTTGATGCTCATCCTTTCTTAAACAGCTGATTCGAAAGGTAAAACCCCTGTAAAACAACAATCAATTATTCATACGTCCACTCCCTAATTCCCTAAAATGGGATTAGTTCCTCATGGTTTCTTTATTCATCAATAACACAATATATGAAAACATGTAAATCAATAATTGAATGAAAAAGAAATTGAAATTGTATTAAGCGATTTGTTAGGAAAAATTCCTCGATCGTTTACGCGAGTTTCTACAATCTATTCTCAAAAACTAAAAATACAAATAAACTAAAAAAATGAAAACTAAAGTCTAAGTAATGGTGTGTAAACCCTAGTGCTAAAGGTTATATTTATAGCTTTACATGGTCGTTTTTTCTCAACCCTAAGTCAACTACCGTCCTTCGTGTTTAAGTTGCATTGTGAAGATGAAAACGCCTCTCGTAGGATGCAGTTGGACTTTGAGGTCGATGTCGTGACACACCAGGACCTATGTCATGACGTAATAGGTAGTCTTGGAATTCTTCGTTGCTGATCTCTATGTTGCGACATAGAGTTGTTTATATCATGACGAAGTCATTAGTATCACTATGGCTTGCTGCTATCAGTCTCCTGTGCACTCACGAAGTATGTTAGCTAACCTTTAGGCCTCGTTTGGCCTTAAAAGCAATAAAACAACCTTCTTAGCACATTTTATTAGAAAACAAAACTAGATAAAAAAATACATAAAATAAAAAGGAAATTACTCGATTTCAAGCTCATCAAATGTGGAAATAAGTTCAATCTGCTAGGTATGAAATCAACAGATCAGTACCCAATGATGGTTCTGATTCTACAGTACGTCTAATCTTTCTAGGAGGCATTGAAATAATAAAATGAAAGTAGGAACTTTGAACCTGGATTGGTGTGCTTCTCCCTTTGCTTGGAAACTTGAAAAATTAGAAGAGAAAATAGGAAAAAAGAGGATTTTTAAGTTTTTTATGAGTTAAAATAGAGTGGAGTAAGTTAGAATAATGTTTTAATACTTATAGGGGTTAGGTTATAGGGTTTTAAGGTGTAAAAATTAGGAAAAAATAAGCCCTTAGCCGTCGGGTTGCGTAGTCGGGCTAGGTAAATTCTATAAAAAAACTTGCAATCGATGTCGCGACATACCCTTCAATTTCTCTTGGTTGTAACGTTCTTGGGGCTTTGTCGCAACATCCTCCTCAATTCTGATATTTGTCAAATATGTACACGTTGTCGCGAAAAAGGGATGTCCACGTCGCGACGTCGGCTTTAGTCTTGCTTTTTCCAGTATTCTGTCACCTTTGTTGCGACACAGCAAATAGTGTGTCACAACATACCCTTGTTTTCTGTTAAATATTGAAATAAAAACATGTTAGAATGATATACAATAATATACATAAGTTAATACCACTGATTTACCTTTAAGTCTTACTACCGGACTCATCCGGTATGCTTACCCTTGCCGAGTGGATCCAACTTTGTTCTTCTTTGGTCCACTTCTCATTTGATCTGTCTATCCTCTTCAATCGATCTCTTTCCTTGAATCAGTTAATTCTTTCCTTGTTCATAAAAGGAATTCGATTGTGCCCTTCTCTCTTATTCAATTCGAGCAGATGACATTGGTCATTGTGCTCCTTACTTTCATCACTTTTACCCTCACACTTGAAGGTTTCCACTTCACCATTAATCCATATAGTAAGCTCATTATTGTTCAAATCAATCGTGGATCAAGATATGGCTAAGAACGGTCTTTCTAGCAAGATGGGGATATTCCTATCTTCATTAAAATCCAATACAACAAAGTCCACAAGGATTATGAAACTTTGTATCCGGACTAAGACGTCCTCTAAAATTCCCCTCTATCTTACAGATGACCGATCAGCTAGTTCTAGAGTAACTTAGGTATTCTTAAGATTTCCACTCCCAAGTTTCTCGAATACTGACAAAAGCATTAGGTTTATGCTTGCATCGAGATCACACAAAGCCTTGTTGAACTGAAGATTCTCGATTTTAATTGGAATGGTAAAACTATCGGGATCCTTCAATTTTTGGGGAATTACCTTAGAGATAATAGTACTGTAGGATGCGTTTACCTCCACTTGTTTGCCTACTTTGATTTTTTGACACCGTGTCATGATTTCCTTTAGGAATTTGGCACACTTGGGTATTGTAACACCCCTATACCCGGTTCATATGTATAAACCTAATATAAAAGTATTACATTAAGGTTCAGTACAGAAAAACCGAGTCATGAATTTTTTTTTTCAACCAATGCATTTTAGGCTTCTTGATTCAAAATATCGTAAATTAATCATGTATAAGTAAGATCAAGACTTACAATTTGATTTAAAGGAAATAAAATATGATTTTTAGTCCAAAACACAATTTCATCCAAAATACCTCATTTCATTTCGTCAAACAAAACATTTCAAAACAACATTTTTGTCTTCTAATAAGTACACATATAAGTTCCATAGTACATGTCATTTTACATCAAAAGTAATATACCTAAATTTGAGCTCCAAGTGATGTGATGTGATGAGATGTCCCGATTTAGCTTCTTGTATTCCTTGTACCTACGCGTTAAAATAAACGCGTTAAGCCGGTGAAGGCTTAGTAAGTACTACAAAAGCAAAGTATAAACTTTTAAATTTTCTCATGTAATTTTCTCTTTCGCCTTACCAGTATATAGTTTAAATTTTCTCATGTAATTTTCTCTTTCGCCTTACCAGTATATAGCTTGTATCTTACCACATTGACATTCATTTCACTTTGGTCCACATTTTTTTTCCACAATTTAGCCTAATGTAGACTTCTGTAGAACCCATCGGATAAACGGAACAGAAAGTATCGAAGTAGTTAACAGTAAGCACACAAGTGCTTGGGAAATAGTAAGCACACACAGTGCAATCCAGTAGGCACACACAGTGCAATCAGTAGACGCACATAGCGCAAATCAGTAGGCACACAAAGTGCGAAACAGTAAGCGCGCTAGCGTTCCTTAATGGCATGCCACTACTATGTCAATGGTTCTAACTTGTCTACATGGACATAACACTTCATATTCATCATTTCTCATTATTTAACACATCACATTTACATTTCTATTCACATATACATAATCATCATATACCTCTTTACTCTTATTTTTATATTAATTTTCAAAGCTGTCCCCTTCCGTCATAGTCACTAAAATATTTATATCTTGAGCTAAAGAATTCAAAATTATAATCCTCTTGATTTTTCTGAAACTAGACTCAATTCTCTTTTTACCATAAAATTTCCAGAATTTTTACTTTAGCCAATTTGTACAGTAAATTCTTTCAATTTACCCCTTTGCTGCTGCCTGACAGTTTCGACCTTTCTTCACTAAAAATTATCTATCTTTTAGTACAGAGATCAAATAATGTCCCTGTCTATTTATTTTTAAAATAGACTCATTAGATATTTATCCATATAAATTTCACACTCTAATGATTTTTCTACATTTTTCTATGATTTTTCAAATTCAGAAGAGGGGAACTCGAACCTACTCTGACCTTGTTACACAAAATCAGTTATATCTCAGAATATAAAGATCCATTTCCATCACCGTTTCTTCCATATGAAACTAAACTCAATAATATTTAATTACATATATAATATGACCCTTAACTCTTTATATACAATTTTTAGTGAATTTTCGAAGTTAATCCTCTGATTCTGTCCAATCTGTTTCAATGAAAACATTTTCTTTCTCATGTTTCATTACACTAACCTCACTTAATCATCTTTATAACACATAATTAAACAACAATTTTCATTCTAACAATTTAAATATATTATGGAATATAGACTATAAACTAAAATTCTTGTAGTACTTACAACAAAAAGACTGAATTTCCTCTGTTTTACCCCTTGCTCTATTCTTTTCCTTTGCTTCAATTTGATTCTTGCCTCTCTTCTCTTTCTCTTCAATTTCACATAAACACATATAAGCTATAAGCTATAATTCAATAATTTTCATGCTAAATAACAGTAAAATACATGTATGTCATGAGAATTTAACCATTTCTTACCTTAACCATTGAATTCAAATTTTCTCAATTTAGTCCTTTATCTCTCTAACACCCCAAAAGTAACTCTATATGACATTTGAGGTGTCTAACTCTCTTTTATGACTTTCTTTCAGAAATTCCAAAGAAAATGGAAGGTTTTGGAGTTTGGAAGGCTTAAAAATGATGGAAGGACCTATTTGGAATAAAAGCAAAAATTGGAAATGGAAGAAAAGGGCATGAACGACTAACATATGAAAAAGATGATAGTTTCATCTTTTTAACCATTTTTTCTTCTCTCAAATTCTCTAGAATTTTCACTTAAAATATCTCACTTAAGAAAAATAGTAAAATTGCACTTTTAGTCCTTGAGCCTTCCAACTTTACACTTTGGCCCAAAACTTTGCCTCCAAAAATATCTTCCACCAAATTACTCTTTTGCCCCTCCTCAATCAATCTAATTCCCATGATGACTTAAAATTTAATTTGGATAATTCGCTATTTAATCTCCCATATTTTCTCTCCTTTACTATTTAATCCTTAAATTTTTCTAACCTTCCTTACTTCAACTAAATATTTCTAATTCTCTATTCTATTTTATCACTATTCCAAATCCGGTTCAAACATGTTATAGGTGTCTTTTCTATCAATTCAATCAACAGTAAGTTAATATTGAGGGATTTGAAAAGGTTGAGAAAACTTACAAAATCGTCTTCTTCTTATCGCTTCTTTTCTTCTAACTTTTTCGGGAAGGGAAATAAGGTACTCTTTTCTTTAGGCATGTCTTCTTTCATTTCTAATGCCTCTTTTGCTGGCACCTCTTTGGGCTTGATGACTTCAGTGTCATCGTCAGAAGGGATGTTTATGATGTCATGAGATTCAGTAGGCTCTTCTCCCTTATTAGGTCGTTTTGGGCTACTCAGTACTTTGCTCGATCTTAATTCGATCACCTTAACCTGCTCTTTACCTTCTGTTCGGGGATTATTCTCGGTGTTGCTAGGGATCCCTAAACCAATTTATCTTGAAAGATCACTCATCATGCTTATCAGATGATCAATTCTTTCCTCTAGCTTCACCATATATCTAGTGATATTAATACAACCATACTGCACTTGTTGCACGTCCACCCTCATAGAGTGCATCTCCCATTCAATTTTGTTTAACCTTTACCACATGCAGTATGATCACCTTGGCTCGCTTTTTCTAGTTGTCTCTGTAAAAATAGGAGTTGATAACTAGGGTTTCTAGCTTGTGCATTACTATTACTGTTTTCCCCTTGGCTTCCTCCCCACCTAAAGTTGGGGTGATCTTTTCATCCCGGATTATAAGTATTTGAATAGGGATTTCGACTACTTACGTAATTGGCCTCCTCTGGATTGACGAGATAATGATAGAGAGGCTTATCTTCTCCATGGGATGGTGGTGCCCTTGTAGCAAACTTGATTCAGTTCAGTCTCTCCAACAGTTGTTGGTATTTTCCATCTTCGTGTATTATTTTTATTGAAGCAAGTTTCTACCCATAAGTGAACCTTTCAGTAAGCCACTGGCAAGAGTTCATCGCCATATTCTCTATTAGCCCATAAGCATCATTATAACTATGGTTCATTAGGGATCCTCTTGTTGCACCATCTAGAGTAGATTTGGCGGATGCATCCAACCCATTGTAAAAAGTTTGTAGTTGCATCCATTCCGGTATAGCTTGACTAGGGCATTTTCGTACTAATGTCTTAAACCATTCCCATGTTTCATGGAGCCCTTCGCCCTTGAATTTTCGGAAGGTTGGCAATTCTCTCCTCAATTGGATGGTTTTTCTCGCAAGGAAAAACTATTACAAAAATTTCCTTGCTAGTTATCTCAAGTTGTGATAGATCTAGGTGCCAGTGCATCTAGCCATGAAAAAGCATTGTCGATTAGTGAAAAGGGAAATAGTCTCAAATGAATGGAATCATCAATAATACCAGTAAACCTAAAAGTATAGCATAATTGTAAAAACTGTTTCAAATGCAAACTAGGATCTTCAGCCATTGTCCCTCTAAATTGTAAATTATTTTGAATCATTTGAATCATTGCTGATTTTATTTTAAAGTTATTAGCGACGATAGTAGGTCTAACAATACTTCCTTGAGTTAGATCTAGAGTAGGTAAAGAGTACTCTCTTAAAGTTCTTTATGCTTCCACCATTGGTTCGTTTACAAGGAGTTGTTGAGGTATATGAACGTTTTCTACGTTAATAGCAGCATCTTCTATTGGATCGACTCGTTCTTCCCTTTCCTCTGGTGTGGGTTTTGCATCATCTGCTGGGTTCTGCAATTACGTCTAATTAGCAACTCGGGGTTAGAAATATAATCAACCAAATTTCCTTGGTTTTGAGTCATAAATCAAAATAAAATAAAAAGTAAAGAAAATGAAATACGAAAAATAAAATCGTATTTATAGCCTAAAATTTTTCAAATTATTTTATTAGCAATGAAAGAATAAAATTTACTGAAGCGTTGTCTCCCGGCAACGACGCCAACAACTTGATCACCCTCGAACGTACTCTCGTTCGGCAAAGATTTAGGCTTTTCACAAGTATACGGGTCAGGTTGTAAATATAGTGTGTTACAACGGAACACTAGGTAGTATTCCGAGGATCGTACCCAAAGGAGGCATAAAGGGATAGTAAATCAAATCCCTACAAAGAATAAATTTAATTAATACTCATTTTAGGTATTATAGTACGAAGATATAAAGAGTGGATTTTGAGAGCATAAAATAAAATAGAAAATAAAAGCAAAAGTTTAAGATGTAAAAATCCTAATAAACGACTTTGGGGATATTAGGTCGTTTCCGTATGAGGTCTTTAATTGTTGGGTTTTAGGGATTTTCCTCCAATCAATTAGTCACTACCCCAGTTGGATCTCTCGATCTTCCGTCAGCATAACAAGTCGATAGAGATTACTTATCGCTAGATGTCACAATCTAAACCAGTCTAGGGAAAAGGCATTCATGGATGGGCAATACCAATTTTGGGTTCATTTCCACCTAGATGACTTCTAAGGTTGTCAGACCTAGTGTTTGTTCGATGTTCTTCCTTTCCCAAACAGTTGATCCGAAAGGTAAAATCCCTATAAAACAACAATTAATTATTCATACGTCCACTCCCTAATTCCCAAAAATGGAATTAGTTCCTCATGGTTTATTTGATCATCAATAAAACAATATATGAAAACATATAATTGAAGAAGAGAATGAAAAAGAAACTAAAATTGTATTAGCAATCTATCGAGAAAAATTCGTCAATTGTTTATACTAGTTTCTACAATCTCGTTTCAAACTGAAAATATAAAGTAAAACTAAAAACTAAGATTTACTGAATGGTGTGTAAAACCCTAGTGTTAAAGGCCTTATTTATAGCTTTGGACGATTGTTTTTCCTCAACCCTAGGTTAGTTGTCACTCCTCGTGTTTAAGTGGCACTGTAAAAACCAAAATGCCCTTCATTTAGTGTGAAATTTGCGTCCAGGGGTCAATGTCGCGACACATAGGAGCCATGTCGCGACGTAGAAGGCAGTCCACTCCTTCAGGTAAATTTTCCAGGTGTTGTTGCAACACGTCATGCCCACATTGCGACATAGAAGGCAATTTGTTCATCTTTTAAATGTTTTCTATACACTGACAAAATTCGTTAGCTAACCCTTAGGCCTCAAACCGCCTCAAAGACAACAATAAGCACCTTTTTGTACTTTGCACAAAATTTATTTAATAAAAGAAAACTAAACTAAATCCTAGAGAAACAAAGTGAAAATACTTAATTTCAAGCTCTTCAAGTATGAAAAATAGTTCAATCTGCTAGGTATGAAACTGACAGATCAACCATCACCCAAAAAAAATAATTTTTTTATATGCAAAAGTGGTCTAAAAATTATTATTTTTTAACCCCTGACAAATCATTTCTTGATGATTGTGTTAGAAAAATACTGGTGCCAGCAGAGGCGAAGCCAGGAAAAAAAATTTAGGGATGTCGAAATTAAATTATCTATATTTTTATAATTTTTAAAGGATCAAATCAAATTTTTATCATTTTTAGAGGGTCCAAAGTGTAATTTTTTTACTAATTTAAAAATTTTAAGGGCCAAAATGGTAAAATAATCTTTTTAGGGGGTCGAGGCCCTTGCCATCCCCCTCTAAATGTGTCTCTAGGTACTGACCGTTTAATCCTCCAAACCCAATTTGAATATTCATTTTAAATCATTTAGTTGATTATATTTGAATCAGCGATTTATATAAATAATTCATTTTTTTAATTATTTGATTAAAATAGCCTAAATTAACAATTTATCTCAATATATATATTGTTTTACAAGCTGTGTTCATATCACAAATCATAATTCATTTGTCTAACAATCCTATTTTTCGTAATTTTTTACTTTGTATTTAGGGATAATAATCTTTTTCTCTCTCCGAGGAAAAAAAATAATTTAGTTTTATTTTATTTTTTTGTTTTCTTTAACTTTTGAATTAATTTTTTGTCAAATCATTCTAAAATAAATAATTTTTTTAAATTTTAAAAATTAAATAAATATTGATGTATCATACACGTGTATGTGACAATTCATGGTATGCAGTGTTAGTAAAATTAAAAAAAAAACTTTAATTTTTCCATTTATTTTGACGTGATTTGACAAAAAATATAAGTTTAAAAGCTAAAAAATAAATAAAAGTTAAATTTTTTTTATAAAATTGAAAAGCCAAATACCTTATATTTATTCTTATCCTTATAGTTATAAGATGCAAAAACGTGTGATATAAAGTTAGATATTTATCTACTTGATGCCACACACTTAAAAAATTCCAAAATAGAGTTTGATGCTAAATATGGCTTGAACGATTTTTACTTTTATATCACAAGCCAACAAGTTTTGAAAGAGTCCTAGTTCAAGTATAAGACTTAAAGTTGAGATATTACAAAGACTCGATGATAATTTATTTGAAAAATTCGGAACTAAAACTTCAAGATAAAGCTTTCGAAATTAAAAGGATTTATCTCATTTTACATGGATATAATTTTGAGATTATTTGAAGTGTATATACAAACAATTTGTGGGTTGCAAATGTATATGTCACATGTCGCAGATCAAAACTCGTGATAAATGTGTACATAGCGTCTCATAAAAGTCACTTGATGAAATGAGGTTTATTCAACCCATTTGAATTAGTTTGATTTGTGGAACATGTGAAGAAATGTGCCTCAGAGAAATACTTAGGGCTACCTTGGTAAATATGAAAAGTAATATGTAATCTGATAAGATTTGATTTTGTAATCTTAAAAGATTGAATCAATCCTTAATCTCAATTGTTGTAAATAGATTTCAATATTGACTGTCGATGTAACTAAATATGTACCATTGATTTTGAGAGCTCAACTATAAGTAAAAACCTTCCCCTCATTTCTAATCACTCAATTGTAATTTTCATAGCAATTGATTACTGTTGAGAGTATTTATTTAAACATCTTGTGTGCTTCGGTTTCTTGTGGCATTTTCTATCCTTTCGTTTTGAGTTATTTCTGCTTCGTTTTTATTGCCTTAGAGAAGAGAATCATCACTTTGTGATTGTTAGGAAGATTTAGGTGGATTTAAACTCAAAACATCGTTTAAAAACTTTTAATGAGGGCATTTTATTGTTTATTCAATTTTGAGTGATTAGTTAACATCATTTAGTAGGAGAGTTTATATTAAATGTATTAGAGTGAACTCGCAATTATCCAAGGATAAGAGTAGATTGGGTTGCTTTTTTTGTATTGTTGTGTTAGTACCTGTGCCAAAGTTTGTGGTCATATCTTATACCATAACCTAGCTAGACAAAGTTTCAATTGGTATTAATTAAGGTCTCTCACCTAACATAATTGATGAAATCATTTGTTTGATAGTCAATAATGGAATCTACAAAGAAAGAAAATTCAATAGTACATTTACCACTTTTGGATAAATCCAATAATGTCTATTAAAAAAGTTCGAAAAAGAGCTTTTTATCAAATGAATTAATGGAGGCTAATATAAAGCTTGACGAGGCTTTCAAAAAGAAAGATGTATTGATTAAGAGGTCAAATTGTACATAGACAAGATTAAATACTGTTTAGAAGGAGTTTTTATAAGTTCAAACCATCTTTGGTAAGATGTTTAACTGTTGGAAGAAGGGAAATTGGTAGAGACGAATCCGGAAATTTTTTCAGGGGCTAGAATTAAGTTAGTATTTTTATAAGAGCTAAAACGTATTTTTATTATTTTATTAGCTTATTATTTTATATTTTTTAAAAGATTAAATTAAAATTTTATTATTTAGAGGTAAACTGCAATTTTATTATGTACTAACTTATAATTTTATAAATTATAAAAAACCAAACATGTAATTTTTTATTTTAAAGGTGACCGTGCCCTTGCCTACCCCTGACGTCATCCTTGAAAGCTAGACATAGAGGCCTAGGCTATATTAATAATGATGAGAAAATTTAAATTTCAAAAAATTGTTCAAATTTTAATTCAATGAAATTGTTCGAGTTTTCAATCAAATCGAAATTTCTTCTATCTTTGTGTTCCAAGGAAATGCATAAAAAAAACTCACTAGTGCAAAAAAGAAAAAGTAAAATGCAATGTCCTAGGATAGGAGGATTCTGCAAAAAGCTAAGATGTAAGATTGATGATATCCAACCACTATCACACTGTGTTGCATGCTTGCCTCCTCTAAAATGCCTAGGTTTTGAAAACAAACAAGACAAATTAACTTATATGTCAAAACACATTTCATAAGTTGCAAAAGGCAATGTTAGGGCAAAAGTAGCCACCCCATTAACCTTTATTATTATCAAGCTAAAAAAAAGGTGGAAGAATCTCCATGCAGACTGCAGATGCTGATATAAATGGAAGGTAGGCACATGTATCTAGTTCTTTAGTTCTTTCTACATTTTTTATAATTATTTTTATTCCATGATTGTATTTAAAGTTATATAATTATTTTAATTGGTAAAAATACTTGTTATATTTTTATTATTGTATCATTTTAATTTTAACATATTTTAATTGTGTGTTCCAACTACAATCAAAAGCAACAAATGAATAAAAACAACAAAGAAATGTTATTTACCACAATGAAAAGAGATTAAAACAGGTAGTTTTACAGTACAATGATGGGAGATTTTGCCTTGGGCCAAAATGGAGTTATAATCTGCATTCTGTTTGCAGCCCTAGCTATTATCAAATACCAAACAGAAATAGTGGAGCAATTCTCTTAAGCTATGCACAATATATATGAACTGATAGCTGGATCTATATCTGTACAAATTCTCTAGGCATTTGATTGTGTTGCCGATTCGATGAAGTTGTGAGAATATGCTTAAGACCCTTGCAAGAAGCATACCCCAGAAATTTGACCCCAAACCTATGTTTTCACTTGCATGATAGAGCTTATCTCATTAAATCCAAAAAAACAAAGCCATTCCAAAGGCTGTGGAGAAGCATAGATGGCAATAGATTCCTCGTTCGTGAGAAAACAACACCCATCACCATTCCTAGGAAAATAAGTGGTAGCATTCTTTGTACGTTAAAATGTGCCAGTGCAAAGGCAACTGAACTCACCAGTATAGCACACCATACAGGCATGTATTTGGTCAACGAAGGAAGAAGGAAACCACGGAAAATTATCTCTTCCCATATCGGAGCACAGACTGAAACTACAATTGCGTATAGTGCCATGGCTACTGGATCCCTTGCTAAGATTGACTGCTCAACGCTTGAAAGTGTTACAGGTGCAGAGGGAATAACAGGCAGCAAGTTGAGGTTGAATTGCGATAATTGGTTGATGACGGGAAACATGAGGCATCCTAGCGCAACATCGAAAACCCACTTTCCTCTCAAGCTGAATTTAAACCAATCTGATGGAAGGGGATGAAACTGAGACAGACAGCGGTGAAGTATTGCTATCCCGGTAAGGCCTTCACTTACATCTGTCACAAGGCTGAACAAGGCTTGTCCCCTGAATGTTAGAGAATCCTTGCTCAACCCTGCCATGTGAGCAGCAAAAGGAATTATCCAAGACCCCATGAACCAGAATGCTGCTACCCAGAAAAGCATAACCTGTGTGAGCACAGAAAATAAGGATTAACATTCACTACATGTCATTTCGGCAGTTCCCAATAGGCAACTTTACCGCATATGATGTTCGTGGTTACATTTCATGGACTTATGGTGCTTATTTCTGTATAAATCATTGAAAAACAAGCTTAACATCCATAAAGCTAAGAAGGCAGTTGCATATGGGAAATATGTTACAATCAAATATAAAGTAAAACAAACTAACCTTCAGAATAGTCTCTGCGGTCCATGGCACAGTCCACCTGCTGCCAACTGTCCTTAAAACTGCATCTGCAACCTGCATCATAACCAACCAATTTCATAATTTTCTGTATAAAAATTAAAAGGAAAGAAGGGAAAAGAAAATGTAAAGAGATTAGCAAACATGTAGAAATTCCAAATATTTCACAATTCTGCACTACACTTGGATTCTATATCCCTTGAAACTATGAAATTCTCTGTATTAATAAGCCATTTTGATTTTCAAACAAGACATCGAAAAAATAAATAAAAACAAACATCTTAAACCCAATTTAATAAATTATTTGATATGGCTGATAAGGCCTCAGCTTAACGGCAAGGAGAATACCCTAGGAGCTTTGAGGCCCCATGTTCACATCCCACCATGTGTAGATTTAGTATTTATATTGGTTGTAGTAATGGTTTTTGAGTGCAAGACAAATTTTCAAAAACAATGGATGGAGTTGCCACCAATCTTTTATTTTTCTTTTAGGTTTGATTGATGTGTTCTTGCGTATAGGTAGCGATGTAGCGTTTTAGAGTGCTAATATTTTAGACTGATGGTGGAGGTAAGCAAAGGGTTTAGAGTTGTGTTGATGATATAGCTAGTCTTGGGTTGACAGACTGGTTGTTAGGACAGAGAAATGGAAGATAGTTGCCGTGGGGTTCAGGTAGCTTGTTGGTTTCATTGGTGGGAATCGGGTTTAGTGAGGGGTTGTAAAGGGATAGTTTTATGTGGCTTGGTGATAGTGAGCTGTGGCCTTGGTTGACTATTCAGCTTTGATTTTGAGTTTAAAGGTTTAGGTTGTTTCGATTATGAAATCTGTTTTTGGTAAGGAAGCCGAGAGTGATAAGGGTGTCTACATTAGTGTTGTCCAAATATATTGTGGTTTGTTAGTTTGATAGTTTATTCAGTTATTTGATGATATATGGATGAAATAATTGATATAGTTTCAATAGTGAGCTTAGACACTGAACGGGTTATAGACGATTCATCAACTCAAAACTACTAAATGCAACTACATGAACCAAACCAACTCTACCAGTTTCCATGATCTGAAGCCACCTATAGTTCATATGCCAAGAGACAGATGATTCAGTTAAATAGCCCACAACGAATTCTCATGAGTTGCCAGTAAGTTCACCTAGGACACATTATCACCGCCTAAATTCTCCCATAAATATTATACCAGACTGAACCATCAGCTTACAAATTCATCGTCCAGCATATAAAGAGACCGGCATAATAGATTCATTGATCCAGTAATGGCTGGTAGTGGATGTACGGATTAAACAGAATGCGATATTGATTGCACTCATAAACAAATAAACATAGCATCGAGTTAAAATAACGCATTACCTCCGGAAGAGTTGATTTCCAATCTCTTTTGTGAGGACTAGACTTATCAGCCTCAGGTTTTACTGTTTCTTCAGGCAGGAAATGATCAATATATTCGGATTTTGGATTTTCTGGGGAGAACCCTTCATGCCTAAAGCATGAAATTTTCCACTTCTGCAAATCAAAGCCAAAATAAAACCAAACCAGAAACTGATTTTACAATAATGGTATACAACTATAGATAGCATAATTTTATTAACAGGACCAAAAAGGAAAGAGATTTTCAATTGAAATTTTGAAACCTTAAAACTCCACCAACTAAAGCTACTAACTTTCAGGGTTTACATCAAATTCCCTGCTACATAATTTACTCTTTAACTGTTTCCTCCATTTTCTCAGCAACCAAACATAGTGAAACTTACCATAGTTCAGCTTCAGGGTAAAAACTAGCCAATTAAACAAAATTTTCATTTATGTAAAAGTTAAATTAACCAAGGAGGGCATAAAAGGGATTAAACTTTTCAACTTTATAACTTCCAATTAACTTTTTCCTTCATTTTCTCGGTAACCAAGTATATCCCACTTCAAATTTGAACTCCAGAGTCTAATAAAAACCAAAATTGAACATTAAAAATTAACTTTTTTAAAACATGGAAACAAAACCAAAAAAAAAAAATGGAACCTTGTGAATTTATACTTACGTTCTTTGTGAGCTTGAAATTGGATTCAAAGACCCGGGAGCTCCGGTTCAAAGAAAAGATACAGCGTCGGGTCTGAACACGAAATTTGGTGTAAGAAGGTGCAAGAACTGGGCACTGAGTGACACAGTGGAAGGAATAGGAGCTTAACATGAGGACCTAATATCAAGAACTACAATAACTTATATAAAAAATTCATAAATTTTACAAATAATTAGGGTACTATTTATAAAAAAAAAATAAAAACCCTTTTTATTCTGTGAATTTGGGTTTTGAGTTTATATGGGTGAGGAAGCTGCTTTCCAGTTTCGTTGCAGTGATATTTTTTGCTCCTGAGAGAGGAGGACGTTAGGGGGTTTTTGGAAACGAGGATTACATTTTCTTATTGCTAAGTTCCCGGAAATTATTTTTTCTTCACAAAAACATGAATTTTTTTAGTTTAAATTATTAGTCCCTCTATTTTACAAAAGTTGTAGATTTAGTTCTTATACTTTAATTTGATCAATTTTTAGTTCCTGTACACTTCAAATTAGTTAATTTTAGTCCTCACTCAAATAGCAGCAATTAAATTTGTTGGATTAAATTCAATTATTAGTATTGTATTATGAGTATAATTGTAGATTTAGCCCATGTTCTCCAATTGGATCATTCAAAATCTCTATACTTTTCGAATTTTGAAATTTCAATCTTGATAAAAATGCCATCCGTTAATGTATTATTTAGATTTTTACTAAGTAATATGTGAAAATAACAAGCTGACATGACATTACACATATGATAAAACATTTATCATATCAGATTTTGGAAATAATAGAACTTAATAAATTTTACCGTCACCGTTTTGGTGAAGGCTAAAATTTTAAAACTTGAGAAATATAGATACCAAAAAAACCAAATTAAAGTATAAGGATTAAATCTATTACTTTCATAAGTACATGGACTAGCAACAAATTTTAACCTTATTTTATGGTCCTTTTCATGTCATGTACTTAAAAAATCAAGTTTTTTTCTCAAGGTTTTTTGGTCTAATATAACATTTGGTATTTTAATTTGATACTTTTTCTGCCCAAATTCTCGAGTCAATGTTCAAGTGTTGAACCGGGTTAACAATGGATAAATTTATTTAGGGATCGGGTTTTGTTGGAATTAATTTAGGTGAATTTTGAACCTTTTTATAAGAAATTAAAGATGTTGGTAAGCTTGTGTGAAGTGAAGAGAAGGTGGATGGCTAATATGATAATTTTACCATTTTTAAATAAAAATCTTCTCCCATTTAATGGAAAAAAAATTGTTTCCCATATTGAGATGAAGAATAAAGTTGACTTGTTTCCATTTTCTCTATATTATAATCACTCTATTTTTCTTTATTTTTCTTCATTTCCATAGCTTCTACACATTTCTTTTTATATTTCTTCATTTTTTTTTCTTCCATCTATTTTCTTTAGCAAGCCGTGTAGAGAGAGAGAGATTTGAGTGAGTTTTCTCATCATTTTCATCCTCTAAATTCCAAAGAAGGTAAGAGTCTTGATCTAACTTTTTAAAGTTTCATGGAAAAATCTATATTCTTAAAGGATAAAGGTTGAGATTATTGGGTGTTTAAAAGAGTTTGAGTTTGAGGAAGTCTTTACTCATTTTCTCATATTTTTATTTAAAGCATAATTTTTTCATCTTATAGATCATTATTTATGTGGGAAATCTTGTGTGGTACATGGTTATTAGTTAAAGAGGATGGTGAATCTTCTAAAGCTAAGGGTAAACGCAAAGTGGTGGAGAGCTACGCAAGAAGCTTTTTTGGTGTTCTTTCATCAAGGTGATACCCTCTAACTCTCCTATGCTTCTTGATAATTCATAAATATGACGCTTGTGTGATAGGTATGGATGTTGTACGTCTTTGGGTGGAAATCATGTTTGGATGAATAAAATGAAACTAAAAACTTAGTTGTGAAATATGTCAGAAATAGGGGCGGAGCCACATTAAGACCCAAGGCGGTCATGGCCCCCCAAGTTTATTGTTTTTCAATTTAATCTTTTGTAAATTTATACTATGATCCTCCCAAAAATATAAATGGGCCCCCTCAAGGTTTAAGATTTTTGCAATTTTCTCCTTTGTATATATATATTATAACCCCTTAAAATGTTAAATTTTAACTTAGGCCCTTTATAATTTATAAAATTTTAAATTAGTAATGGTAAAATTACACTTTGGCTCGCTTAAAAATGATAAAAATTTAATTTAACCCTCTAAAAATATAAACTATTAAAATGTTAAAATTATATTTGTATTATCGTAAAAATATTCAATTTAATTCCGGCCCCCCAAAAATTTTTTTTGGCTCCGCCACTGGACAGAAACAACTTATTACATGAGCAGTAAGTTTGAAAATTCTCCATAAATTCTGTAAAAATAATTAAGAAGTGATCTATACATTGTTGTAATCGTGTGTCAATCTAGTTTTGTTTAGAACAAACAGATATTGATTTCTATTTGTATTTTGAAAGATATAAAATTTTTAGTGTCGAAAGGTCATAAAAATCTGACAGCAGAATTCTTATAAAACAAATTTAGAAGTGACTTTAAAAAATCACAAAAAATTTTATAAGAAAAAATAGAAAGTAAGTCTTATATCTTTATAACCGTACGGAAGTCTAGTTTTGTCTAAATCAAACGGTACTCGATTTAGAATTATATATTAAGAGTTATTAATTTTTGAATGAGCAAAGGTCAGAATATCAAGGCAGCAGACTGCCATATTTCTTTAGTTAATATTTTAGCCAGAATGATAAGCAAGTTGAAACGAGTATGTGACTCGAATGTCATGGTTGTATATTTGTGATTAAATGTTTGATGCTTTGTTTGCGCTCAGCCTTCAAGTTCTAACCTAACTAGTGGCCATGAGTGGCGCTCGGGATAACACTACGGACACCCGAGATTATTTGACTAGTGGCCATAAGTCGCGCGGGACTATCCGGATACCCGATTATTCGAGCACATGTGCAATCTAACAAGTTTGACAAGTTTGATATGCAAGTAATTTGATTATGTAGATTGAGGTAACTTATGATTTGATTATTTGATACTCATGTCATGCTTCTATGTATAGTTTGATTTGCATGCTTATATTTATGAATTGCTTGAAGTATGGTAGATTAGTTGTGTACCACTAAGCCTATAAAGTTCAACCTTCGAATTGTCTTTATTTTCAGATTAATAAACTTTTGTTTGTGTCCGAGAAGCATCATCGACGAGAGACTTTCAGCATCACGTATATAGAGTACAGTACCTTATCTGTTAGTAGGCATTGTATTCTAAGGCCTTACTTGTATTTTGTAGGTCTGTAACTCATTTATCGTTTTGATTATTTTGACTATTTTGATATACGATGATATTGGAGCTCTACATATTTTGTATAACTACTTTTATTACTATTTTCAATATAATTATGTATGATATTTTCTCTTATATAAAATGTATTTCAATGTTTTAAATTATTTAAAATTTTTGTTAGGTTACTCCAATGACTTGATGTAGGGCCTTAGTCTTCGGGTACCCCGTATTCGAGATTAGAGTGTTACATTTTCATAATTTGGTACTTAATTTTTTTTTGTCTAAATTGGTATTTAAACTTCACACTTTTTTTTTAATTTGGTATTTAAGCTTTTTTTAGCCCAATTTAGTACCTAAACTTATCAAATGTTATCAATTTACCCCCAAACACAAATTGTGATAGTTTTTTTTTTATGAGGAGATAGAAATAATTAATGTATTATCAACATATGACAGATGACATGAAGTTTAATGACAAAAATAACATTAATCCATGTAAAAATTATACTTTTAGCTATGCTTAATGAATAGATATTAAAAAAGAAAACAAAAGTTTTAAAAAACCAAAATAAAATAAATTCATTATGTTAAATTAAATAATTAAAAAAATTAAACTAAAAATAATTGAACGTTTAAGTTACGAAAATAATCTCATGTCATCTATCATATATCAATCATATATTGATTTTTTTTGCTTTATATTAATTTTTTTTTTATAAAAATAACCAAGTTGTTTAGTAAATAGAAAATTTTAATATTTTAAAAATCTCGGGAAAAAAAAAATCTTGTTAGGCACTAGAGAACGTCTTGCACATGTAATTTATTCTACAGTTTTTATCGGAAAAAGCTATCATGTAATTATAAAATAGTATTTTATCTTTATTTTGAAAAGGAAATTAATCATAGATTTATTTAATAGGTCACGCTTAAAAGAAAATAAATATTTTTTAAAATATTATTATTATAAGTGATGTGGTAAAAAATTTGGATATAAATTTTATTAAACAGATTTTTTTATTGTTTTAGTTCAAAATTATATAAAAATATGAAAATATAAAATATCATCATAAAAATATTAATTATCATTTAAAAATAAATATAATTTTATTGTTTTATTTTCTACTACTTGTTTATATTTGTTTATGGTAAAACACATTTAAACTCACTCATTATTTTTTTACAAAACAAATATATTATTTTTATCTAATATTTAGTATTTTTATATTTACATTATAATATTATATATTTAATTATATAATGCAAAAGTAATTCCCTATAATGTTTTAAGAAGAAATTGCAAAAAGAATTTCTATATTTGCAGACACAGTTAAAACTTTCTGAAAATCTCTTATTGGAAATTAGAAAAAGAAAGTAGTAGTTCTACAGATAATAGTTCATGCCAACCTCAATCAAACATGTCTGAGGAATGTTGAGAACCACGGCAGGTGCCCTGCAGTTTTTACGTAAGAATAAATAGGCCACATGGATCACAAATCTCTTCAAGCATGGTGCATTCATTTTTGCTTTTATATGAGAGTGTCCTAATACGTATGCCACCCCAGATTGCTTGGCTTCTACTAGCTCCGACAGCTCGTCCTTCACGTTCGGATCCCTGTAATTCATGTTTGGTTGCAGCTTGAATCGGACACGCCGCCTTAGGGTGAATCCGGGTGATTCCATCTCATATGTGGATTGGAGGTACTGTAATATGTGTGACTTGGTGCTATTCAAAATGGTAGGGGGCATTGAACTGCTAGCTTCTCCATTTCGTTCGAGTTCAGAGATTTCTAACCTTTTGCCGAATTTTTCGGATGTCCTTACAACAGCCATTCGTCCGTCGACAGATCCTTCGAGTGTGCCAGAGCCTTCAGCTTCTAGTTGGATAAACTCTGCTATGCTCATGATAAGGTCGTTCTCGAAATCATCTTCGTTCTTTTGCACGTCTTTGTAACCATTTCGAACAATGCAGCGGTACATTCGGAAAGATTTGGGACCGATACGGCCTATGAGGTACCGTTCTTTTTGAGGGACATATGGTACAAGAACAGTCTTCTCACAGACAAAGACAGCCACTTGATAAAATGTCGGTAGATTGGTTAAAAAACGGGTAAATGTGGCCGGAACTCCGCTAACCAAGGCAGTGAAAATAAGGCCTATCCCTGGGACTCGGACAATTCCGAGACTAGGACCCAGCGTGAGGATTTGTTTCATGGGTACTTTGTTGTGCAAATCATATAAATACTTTTTCCTAGAACCATAATGCCACACGAACATGATGAGCATGAAGATCACAGAGAGAACAAGAGGAACCCATCCACCTTTAGAGATTCTAAAAAAAGACGATGATAGGAAGATTATCTCGATTGACCCAAAGAAGAAGGCAAATAGTAGAGCAAGCACAAGACTCTGACACCACACGAAATTAATTATCAATGCTGTCAACCACGTTGTCACAATCGTTGCAGACATGTAGGTGAGTCCTGCAATTAAGATTGCAATCATATTCTCAGATAAGAACGATAACGAGGAAAGACATTATCTATGAATTGAAAGCATTTGACCTCACCCTTCAAAGCAAAATGATATAACTTTATACCTTTCACTTCGTTTTCGTAAACTAACATTCGATAGATCTAACTAATACAAAAAGCATAGTAAATTGTGTATAAAAAGGCAAAAGACAAGAAGAAAAAACATTATAAACTATGGTTTCCCACCATTTCTAAAACAAATACGAAGAACATGCACCATGCATCGGTATGAATTTTTTGCCAGGATAAATAATTACTGTTTTTAAGGCAAATATAATATCAGTTGAAGCAGAACAGATGCGTCACATTTTAATCCAATATTCGAGAGTATACGTTAAAATGAAAACAACTTACCATAAGCGTTTCCCAAATGATTAATGTCTCTAAACCCAACCGTGACTGCCAGACAGAGAACCAGAAGGACCCAATTGAGCTCTGGAATGTATATCTGACCACGGAACCATTTCGATTTATGTACAACTTTGACACGAGGGAAACAACCTATGGCATAGCATTGTTTCACGATAGAGAATGTGGCAGAGATTACAGACTGGCTAGCGACGATTGCAGCCAAAGTTGCCATCACAAGAACTGGCCAAAACAAAGAATCTACAAACATGGAAAGAATATTCCGTAAACAATAATAACGAAATAAATTTTTAAGTGACTCTAGGAGAAGGATATACATCTTTCTTGTTTAACAGTGATCAAATACAAGAATTGCAGTGGCTGACAGTCCACAAATTATAGTAGAATTGTACGGTTACGACTTACAAGTCCTATCGAAAGGATATTGATGAGATGGTGTAAGCATAATATACTCACACATAAAAGAAATGTTTTGGTGTTTTGGACTGTGCTTAGAATTTCATAAAGTATAAATGCTATGAAAACCTTTATGCATATAGCAAATAGAAACCTTATAACCCCGATTTAGAAAAGCAGAATGTAGAAGCTTACCTGGAATAGAAGCATAGAAGCTTGTGGATATTGCGGCAAAATTCTTTGAAAGAAAAGCAGCCTGCCCCATGTATTGAAGCACTAGACAAGGGTAAATTACGCAGAAAAAGGATAACTACACACAGAAACAAGCTTTCAGAGTTTTTCTTGGACAACATATAAAATTATATGAAAAAGAAGCTGCAAACCAACTAAGAGATGCTTATAGAAAACCAGTCAGAACTCTTAACCTTGCATCAATAATAAAATGAACATTTGAACAAACTCAAAAAGCTTAGGTAGATTCAAGAACTGCAAGACTAAGGATGAATTACAACACAATGCCCACCAATCCGCTCAGTTGGTTAAAAAATGAACAGATAAACAGTGTTCCGGTTATGCTTTTGTGAAAATAGACTTCCTTTATTTCCATAATGGGCCAAAGCCTGAATAAAAATTTTGCCTCAAGAGCCCTTATTTCTTAATTATGCCAGCAAGAAGCAGTAAATGCATTAAGTTCTCTTTAATAGTTGGTCTAAATACCCTTATTGATGCAGCTGTGTACTGGCCAAGGTCAGCAAACATAGCTTCAGCTCCTGCAGTTGACAAGAAAGGCAGGCATGAATCTAGAAAACAAAGGTACCGTCAATTTAACTTCTATTGAATCCCAGATCTCGAGTTTACCAGTGACACATAAAAGAACTCCTCCAAGAGAAATCCAACCATCATATCTAGTGTCCCTAAAGAATGTGTAGATATAATAAGGAGAAAGGGCCTTGTAAACTCTCGGATTCCACTTAAGGATATTGTAAACACCAATAGCCGCAATGGACAATGACCATAAAATCACAATGGGGGCAAACATGAAGGCCACTCTATACGTGCCACGGTGTTGCAAAACAAAGAGGCCAACCAACAAAATACAGGCTATGATAAGCACCACACCTGTGTATAGACAAAAATGTTAGCAGTTTAAAATATCAATACTATTTCCCAGAGAGCTGTACTTACCATAATGCAGTTCGCTTGATCGAACTTTGACCCCTTCAATGGCCGAACGAACTGAAAATTGCAAGTAATAACGATTAGCACTGAAATTAAGCAATGATGATGACTAGCACTAGGAAAAGTTAAGAGATCATGAAATTGAACAGAAAGACAAAAGCACATACTGGAAATTGCCGGCGTGAGGAAGCCAACACAAATAAGCAGGCAAGTACCAAACAAAACTAGAAGAAGCAAAGCAGTTTTTGCCCTTTTATGCCTCTCGGCAAACTTTTTGACTGTCGGAGACTGCAGATTTCTGTACGAGTAACGGGGATTGTGATACGTAGAAAGCTCTTCATCTGCTGTTTGATGATTGGGAAGCAAAGAAAACTTGGCGTGCCTACAAAGGAGCGAATACAAAGCAAAAATTCCTCCTGAAAATGACCCCGGAAGGTTTATCACTAATCAACTACATAAAACTCATAACATTGTAAATATATGATAAAAAAAGGTCAAGCCTTACCTTCACCATTATCGTCTGCATTTAACAAAATAATGACATGTTTGAACAAGGAGAGAAGTGTCAAAGTCCAAAAAATCAAAGATAGGGCCCCAAAGATAACATCTTCGGATTGATAATTATTCAAATTCCCAGAGAATGTACTTTTAAAGACATAAAGCGGTGAAATACTTAGGTCACCAAAGAGTACACCAAAACTCTGGTAAGCTAAGATTAGCACATCTTTGCACTGATAGCTTCTGTCAACCTGCTTTCAAGAAAAGAAAAAAAAACAGATTTGCATGAAAATTTTTATGGGGTTGTTCATTAATTATCACAAGATCAACTTCCATTAGATCATCAATAAAAAACATTCATTAAAAATGAAAAAATTCCGACATCGACTTCATAACCTTAAATTTGCTACAGTAGATCACAGTTGATCGCTTAAATTGAAAGGCAACAACTTTCCACATTGTTCAAAATGAAATCAACATAGAAATCACAACAAACACTTAAATGGGTTCTTCATAATAAAGCCTAAATTGGGTTTTTTTTCTAAAATTTTTTCTCGGGAAACAAGCAAAAAATACACTTACCATAATTTGCCGTGAGGATTCTCGTGATCTTTGTTTAAAACCCCTAAAAGAAAGTCGAAAGGGAAGGAGAAGAAGATGCGTTTTCTAATTAATCAAAGTCCCTATTTTTCTTTCTTCGTTTGGATTTTCATAATTAAACAGAGACTGCACTTAAAAGCTGGAAATCCCAGACAGAAAATGACCAAAAACATAAAATATGAAATTTATTCAGATTGACCCAAAAAAAGAACTTTTTTCATTTAGTCAGCTTTATATATATACCACTAGATTGGCCATTGTATTTTTCTATATAATACCTTAAAAAAATAATTATCCTTATTTAAATAGAAAAAAAATTCATGGCTGTGGGACTGTGCATCTCCAATAATTAATCAACGATCCGGACAAAGAGTGATGAATAGATTAAATTTGAAAAATGTGAAATATTTATGCCTACATTAAGACATAGTTTATCTTAAAATATATATTTTAAAAATGATTTCATATCATAATTATGGACATCATAAGATTAAATTAAAACAGAAAACAGAAAATACGATATAAAGACATATTGGTGTTAAATTTATATAATATAAATTATTAAAATATGATAAAATTATATATATATAACAGTTTATAATACAAATGCTATTCTAGACAACTTTGATCCTATATAGTTATTCACAAACTATTAATATTATTTTAGATTTATATATAGCATATGTGGATATTTAACTTTTAAGTAAAATGTGCTATAGATTATTGTATTTTTTTATAAATTTGATTTTTATATTTTATTTTTAGAAATTTATTTTTTCTATTTTTAAATATTAAAATTTAAGTCATTATTAATATCTTCAATTTTTTTTATTCAAGTTACTGGTATGACATTTTAAAATTTAAAAAAAAAAACTCATAATTAGAAAAATGATCAATTAAATTTAACAAAAAAATTTTAATTATATTAGTAATTGAACTTAAATTAAAAGTAGTAAATTTTTTGAAACAAAAGTAATTTAAAAACACAAAAAGTATATGTACTCAAAGCATTTTTTTTACATAAATTTTACAACGTATAACTCTCAAACCCTTAAATCGAAAAATTATATTCACTTAAACACACTCAAATTATGCTAAGTATACAGATTATTGGTGTTAAATTTATATAATATAAATTATTAAAATATGATAAAAAATTATAAATGTAACACTTTATAATATATAAAAATTAATATAAATGCTAATATTAACTATTTTAGAGAACTGTGATCCTATATATAATATATAGTTATTCACATTATTTTAGATTTATTTATAGCATGTGGAATTATATTTAACTTTTAAGTAAAATGTGCTATTCATCGCTGTATTATTTATAAATTTGTATATCTGACCAAGGAACCATTTTTATACAATTTTTTCTATACAATTTCTACTACCATGTATAACTGTTAAACCGAAAGATTATATTCGAAGATTATATTCACTTAAACGCATTCAAACTCACATCATTCCATATGTTGCAACAACAATACCAATTAAACCAGAATTTAATCGGCTTTTTACGTTATTTTTTAAATACATACAATGGAATCAAAGTAAATTTTGTTATACAATTGATTGAACCAAAATAAAAATTCCATACATGTAATTTCAACAAACCAAAGTTAATATATCACAAAGCAGGTTTGTGTTTGAAACTTATCCCTTCCAGAAATAAAGCCATGTTCTCTGCCGTATACTTTGGGTATGGGGGTGGATTTGTTTCAACAAAAGCAAGGAGAAACCCTTGTTCTGTATAAAACTAACATCCGGGAAACATATTAAATTAACAGGTTAAAACGTTAACATCTGCAAGAGTTCGTTCAGTTCCTAGTCACGAGCTCATTCGCTCAACAAGGAAAGGATTTGCAGCAGCAGTTTTCTGGAAGCGTCGAGTCAAGTAGCCTAACTTCAGTGGTATAATCGTGTTCTAGCAATGGCGCAATGCGCAAGTAAGCAAAAAACTCAACAACGTGTCCAAGGAAAGTTTGAAGTTCCTTTTTAGTTTTGGGACTCCAGCATTCTACCAACAAATCAGTTGAACCTCGATATAGAAAAGTTCTCTTGCAGTTTGAGGGCAATCTAGTCCATTCGATAGCAAAGGCAGGACTAGACAAACCATTAATGATTTTGAAACCCGAGGACTACCTAATGATCCCAAGAATGGAAACCGAAAAGGGACGAGATTGTGGTCATAACAAAACCATACAAATTAACATACCAGTTGAGACATGAATTAGGAGCCAGCAGACATGCAAGCTTTGCATTTAGCTTACTTGCGACGTCGACTACCAACCAACTCTGGGTTGCCTTTTCTCATCATGGCAACGAACTCATCGTAGTTAATTCTCCCATCCTGCAGGCCAAACATGGCATCTTAAGAATAGCATGTTAAGATATAAGAACAGATACATGTCTTCTAGAACTGAAGAAGTATACCCTGTCAGTGTCAACTTCTGCAATTATCTCTTTTATTGTTTTCTCGTCACCCATATTATACTTCCTAAGGGCCTGCTCTAGCTCTTCCATTGTAATAAACCTTAATTCGAGTAGCAAATAAACACGTTCAGTTATTACATGGGAAGATATGATTAAGGAATGGAAATTACACGAAAATGGTTATGTAATATAACAGATGGTAAGACAGGTTACCCGCTATTGTCCTTGTCAAAGTATTGAAATGCAGTATATAAGTGTTCTTCTCTATCTGTTCTATTCATGTGCATGGTAGCTGTTATAAACTCGATATAATCAATTGCTCCATTTCCATCAAAGTCAGCCTGGGAAATTAATAAAAGGTCATATACCATAGCGAAGCTCTGAAGAATGTTTTGCACAAGATAATCATCTATGCTTTTTCCGGTTATTGTCAATTTCTTGTTAATCAAGTAATATCACATTTAATGGACAATACCATGCTTGGATGCTGAAATGGAGTGTTGCAATGCAAAAAATGATATGTTGAGCATACTTTTTAATCGCATGTTAGCTTACAGTCAGATACCTAAGCCAGCCCCTAGAGTGTACATTTTCTATTTTATACACGAGCAATATTCAAATTATACTTAATACTAAATGGTAGTGACCAGTTCTACAAGGAAAGCAATGTTGTCCCGTCGAGATAATAATTGTGCGTAGTTAGATTGGAGTTTCAAGTAAATTGTTTAAAAGCACAGTGATTAACTGATTATCAGGCCAAATATTTATAAAAGAACCAAGACATACCGCTTCCATTAACTGCCTCACTTCAGACTCGGAAAGCTTAGTACCAAGTTTAGGAAGGCCGGCTTTTAACTCCTCGAAGCTGATTGTTCCACTGTTGTCGGTATCCATGGATTTGAACATTTCCTTCAAACCAATAATTTCTTCTTCAGATAGATTTTCAGCAATTACCTGAACGGAGAGAAAGAAAAAGAAAATAACTAATAATGATAGATAATGATGGTGCCAAGGCCTTGTAGATCTTACATATACTTGAATAGATGACTGATCTTTCAAATTTAGCACAAACAAAATGCACTTGGGCGACTATGTCAACCAAAGAACAGTGTTTCAGAAAAGAGGCATATCACATTAGCACAGCCATCTTTAGCTTTGTTCTGTTGAAGATGGATATTTTAAAACAATTTCCTTCTTTTTCACATTCATGAATTTTTGGAGCTCGAAATAGTAATATTTCATAATGGTGACAGAGAAAGCATTTTACCTTTAGAGCAACCTTTTTGAGTTTGTTCATTGCGCTGAATTGCTTCATTCTAGTTAAAACAGCAATATCAAGAGGCTTATCAGATGCATCACCGTCTTCACGCATCCATGGATGATCTGTGGTGCAACTTGTAAATGAAGCTTCATTCTCTATTAAAGAACTACCAAGAAACTTGAAGGAAAATTAAGATTCGAAATATGAAATTGGCAGGCAACTTGATAGTATTCAACTTTCAAGTCCAAGGCTTTTAACTTGCAAGAAACCATAATGACTTCATAGGTCCTTGAAATTCAATTAAAAAATGACAAAAAAGGAAAAACTTACTTAAGACTTCAGATGCTGAAAGTCGTTCGCTAGGATCATCCCGTAGCATCTTCCTCACAAGATCTTTGGCACTGCTGGAAATGGAAGGCCATGGATCTGATGAGAAATCAATATTTCCCCGAAGAATAGAATCAAAGATACTCTGCTCAGTTTCTGCATACAAAATCAAAAGCGGAGTTGTCAGATTTCTCACTCATCCACCACCAAGCAGAGCTCATTACCAATCAGCTCTTAATTAATATATGATATATACAGTCAACTGGATATCATCAAAATTTAAAACTACAAAGTTTCCAACACCTATAAAAGGAATATGGCCGTAGTACATTAAAATGAAGATTTTATAATTAAGTACCTCCATAGAATGGTGGTACCCCACTAAGAAGAACGTAAAGAATCACCCCAGAACTCCAAATATCAGCTTCAGGTCCATAGCGCCGGCGCAATACTTCTGGAGCAACATAATAAGCACTTCCAACAAGGTCCTTAAAAACATCTCCTGCATCAGTAGAGAAGCTTTCTAGTTGATACCCATCATTCGATAATAAGGTTAGGAACTACCTTCTCCTGTTAGATGAACTGTGGCTAAAACATGAGAAATCAACATATACTTTTAAGTAGTAGCATTTTGTGCCTAGAAACATCTAAGATAAATAAAGATCTTCGATATGAAGTTTCCATCATTTCAGTATTCCACAATACATAATGATTGACTATAGCTACAATTACTGTCCAGCACAATAAGTCTCTAGTCCCTATGCATCCTTACTCAATCGAGAGCCCACAAAATGGCTCACCTGGCTTGAAAAACACAGAGAGCCCGAAATCAGTAGCTTTCAATGGAGAATCCTCATCCTTATTCAAGAACAAGAAATTCTCAGGCTTCAAGTCCCTATGCATTACCCCCATGGAATGACAATTATGCAGCATCATCACTATCTGCCTACACAAGTTAGCTGCTTTCCTCTCTGAAAAATGACCTTTAGCTATAATCCGATCAAATAACTCCCCTCCAGCACACAGTTCCATAATCAAATTCACTGATTGGTGATCCTCATAAGCCCCTTTCAGCTCCACAATATTCCTTTCAAAACCCATTTACTAAGACTTCTTTTTTAAAGTTACAAAAAAAAAAAATGAAAAGCTATGAAGGTTTTTATCAGGGGAAGAAACCTGTGGCCGGTTAGGTGGTACATAATTTGTACTTCACGGCGGACATCTTGGATATCTTCACTGTTGATAAGCTTACGCTTGGGGATAGATTTACAAGCAAACTGCTGCTTGGTTTTTCTGTGAGTTACCAAGTAGGAAATACCAAACTGCCCACGGCCGAGCTCACCGCTGAAGACGTAAGTTGAACGGACGTCTTCCATGGGACGGCCGAGGACACGACCGACGGCAGGTGAAGGATGGTGGTGATGGGATGAAGATTGTTGAGGTCTTGGAGGTGATGGGGCAGGTTGGACGTTGATGCCACCATCGAGGAGACCAACGCCGGAGTCGGATAGTGATTGGAACTGGTTACCGGTGGACGGAAGACCATTGCAGTTACCCATAGTTTAAAAGAATGAATAACGGGAAACTCCGTTCCGTTTGCTAGGTCGAATGTGAGTCAATGGAGTTGTTAGAAGGGACGGGACGGTGTTTTATTTGTTTATCCGAAACTGAAACTCAATCTTTTTAGGATAAATTGCAAAAGTAATCATTTATGAAGAACTTAAATTACGTTTTGATCTCAGTCAATAAAATTACATTTTGACGATCAAAATTCTTTTTTTTTTTAAGAAAATAAATGATTTAAGATTTTATTATGGATAAACTCCATTTAAATATCCTGGTCGTAAAACAAACAAGCTGTAATAAAAGAATCATCAAAATGTAACTCAATTATTATTTTTAATTACAAATTAGGAAAAAATTCAAATATCCGTTTTTTTTTCCTATAGTAATAAAAGAATAGATAAACTACATTTAAAGTCATTCAATTATTAGTAAGCTTACACTTTGGTCACTCAGTTTCTAACTGTTACAAGTTGATCACTAAATTACTTAAAAGTTAGAAGTTGTTCACCAATCGTAAAGGACATCAAATATGGTCGTTAACTCACTATTCATCATAAGGAAACTACACTTTGGTCATTCAATTCAAAGATGTTACAATTTGATTATTGAATCATTCGAAAGTTTTAGGGATTTAGGGACCTCCTTTGTATTTGTATTCTAGTAATCTTGTCACCATCCAGCCTCTTCCTCCTCCTCCTCCAATAAAGAAACACCAAATCAAATCTTTTTGCTCCTATTTCAACTTTAAGGATTAATTTTCCTTGAAATGGCTCGAAATTCCACTGATTTGAACCCAAAGCTCTAACAAATAAGCTCTTCATCTTCGTCCATCATAGTCTGATATGTGCTTGACTTCAATGAGTTCCTCTTTTAGAGACGTTCTCCTTGACCTTTTGAATTGAGCCTTTGTCGCTTTGAATTTTTCACCTAACTCATGATTGAATCTAGTGCATTTGACTGTCTTTTATATATTGATTCTCTTTTCTGATTTTATTTTGTCCCTTTGCTTTTACAAGTTCTTTTTACGACTTGCTAAAACATGAGACATTCTTCCCTTTTTATTTAATTTTGGTATTTTTGTTTACTTTTATTGTGGTTGTGGTGATATTTAATTGTTGGTTCAGGGTAATGATACGTGAATAACTTGATTGTGAATTTTCTTGGGATATGGTTTGGCATAATAGGAAATGGTGAGTGGGTTAAGAATGAAAGGTTGTTGAGTTAGTTGGGTTAAATATAACAATCGATTTTCAGTGGTATCGAAAAATACAGTTTCGAAATTCTATTTCTGTAAATTGAGTCCATAAATATAAAATAGAAATATTTACGAAGTTAATATAGAAATATATTAAAGAATGGTTGAATAATTTCTTCGATTAAATAATTAATTAAGGCTTAGAGATTAAATTGTAAAAGTTCAATCGCTATAGAATTTTAATTGACAAAAGGCTTGAGGACCTAGAAGGCAATTATGCAATGGACCAAAATAGAAAATAAACCAATAATAAATATGAGATAGTGGATAATGATGGTGAAAAACATTAAGAAAGATTAGTTGTTAATTAAGGAATAATAAAGTTTAATTAAACAAATTAACCAAAGTTAATTAACCTATAATCTATATATAAAAATGAAGTAAGTGGAGAAACTATCATCTTTTTCTATCATCCCACCGTCAACCATTGTTGAAACCAAAAACCTTCCACGCTTTTAAAGCATTTGATCAAGCCAAATATAAGTTAATTAAGTCTTTTTTCTTGTAATTTTTATAAATTCATGACCATGAGAGCTTAATTTAGCTAGCCCATTTATCAATTTGATCAATTATTGAAATTTTAGTAAGTTTCCATTGTTGATTAATTGATGAAATTTGCTTGAAATTGATGGATATTGAATTTATATTATAAAATGACTAAATTATAAAGCTAGTTAAGCTTGTTTGTTAACTTCGTTACATTAGGGACCAAATTGAATAAAAATAAAATCTACCATGAAATTATGTTAGAAATAGAAAGTATAAGGTCCCTAGTGAGAATATGTGAAATTGAATTTTAATCCGAAGCTAGAAATCAAAAGTTATACTTTTCTCGAGTTTAGAGACTAAATTGATTAAAATGTAAAACATGGGAAAATCGAAAAATGGATTTATTTAGGATCATGCATCTCATGGCAATGTATGATAATGTTTGATATTGATTTGGTATAAAAAATATTTTTATAGATTAAAAATTGGATCAAAGTGGAGCAAATAGGGGAAAAGCTAAAATTATGGATTTACCCCTAAAGAATCCACTCATTTTGTGTTTTGAATAGGTAAGTTCCATACTTACTATCTTATCTTGTGTTATATGTATGCTTGTGTATAATTTGAAATTCTAATGAATTTGGCATACATGGCTAGTAATGGAATGAATTGAAATGATATGTGATAAAATTAACTATTATGAGACAATACAGGGTATAAATGTGAAAACTTAAATGATTACAGGGTACGAAAATGTAAATGTGATCAATTACAAGGTGTGATATGTAAATATGGATAATTATAGGATATAAACATGTGAAAATGATTGTTTACAGGGACTGGTAATGCATATATGTATAATTGATGCCCATGTGAACTTAGTAAAAAGTTAGGATATGATTGTCATGCCAATAGGATTTTATGCACGCTTTTATGAGATATGTGATTGTACAAAGATTATTACAAGTTATATCGAGATCCGACATATGTTGCGGATCACCGAGTATTATGTGTCTTTACGAAGACTTTGGTGTGGTGGAGGGATGCATTTGAAATGTTTATACACTTAATGCCTATAAGCTTTGCATGTAACGACCCGTTCTGTGGTGCTAGTAATTATGAAATTGAGTTAGTAGGCTCGATTATTATTATATATCTTTAGTTGAGATTTAGTTACTATAGAAAACTAGTACATAAAATAAGGATTTAATTAAAAGGCTTTTAAAAGTAAATTATTACATAAACGCGAACAAAGTGGGGCTTAAGAAAATTTAAGTTAATAGTGTTATTTGAGGGTAAATAAGTAATTAAATAATAGCATAATAAACCAAAAGAAAGTAAAAGAAAAGTCTTGTCTTCTTCTTCTTCTTGGTCTTACCGAAATTGAGAGAGAAAAATATGAGGAAATAGCCATTTGTGAAGCTTGAAGAGTTGGGTAGTGAAAGTGCTTTGCATGTAAGTGATCTTTACTTTATTTTGTTAAAAATGTGGATTTCCATGGAATGTGAAATTTAGATAATGCAAAGTGAAGTTTATTTCATGGTAAAATGTGAGTCGATGCTTAGCATTTGGGGTAAATTTTACATCTTGTAGATGGTTGTAGATGAGCACATTATGTGATGATGTTTTGATTAAGCTAGTTTGAAATCATGTTTATTTTGCTTAAATGGGGGGCTTTGTTGCTATGAATTTATATATTTTTATAGGGATTTTAGTTAAAATCCAATTAGATGGGGCGGTTGGAAAGTACAAAATTTCTAGTACAAGTCTCCTTAATTTTTTTAAATTAATCAAGTGATGGTTTTAGTTAAGGGACTAACTCGCATGAGAAGAGAGGTTTAGGGATTAAATGCGTAAAATGCCTAAATGAAAAAGATGTGGAATTTTTCATTTTAAAATAAGATGATTAAAGAATTGTGGAAATTAAGAGTAACTAAGTTAAATTGATATTTACTTATTTAGGTCAAGAGACAAGTAGAGTGGTGGAAAATCGTGGAAAGGGTAAAGCCGTGGAGTAGAGATCATCGAGTTTCGTCGTGGTCGGGAAGGTAAGTTCATAACTTACAAGTAAATTCTTACTCAAATGTTTTGTGTATCTTTATAATATATATATATATATATTTGTATGTTTAAATGCATATATTGATATACGTAGAGTATAAGATGATGGCTTGAGGACTTTGGAAGGTTGAATTGTTAAATTCGGTGTTAATATTCAAGCTTTAGCTTAGCATGCTATGAGCCGGTGTTAATATTCAAGCTTCAGCTTAGCAGGCTATGAGCTGGTGTTAATATTCAAGCTTCAGCTTAGTAGGCTATGAGTAGGTGTTAGTATTCAAGCTTTGGCTTAGCAAGCCATGAATCAGTGTAATATTCAAGCTTCGGCTTAGCAGGCTATGAGCCGGTGAATATGTAAGAAATAAATGTGGAATAATGGAGTAACAGTGACAAGAAAGTCATTTGTAAAAAAGTGGGAAGTAATGAGAGAAAGAATCATGAGCATGAAAGAATGAGGTGTAAAAGTGAGTAGTTATGAGATGGTTTGGAAATGGTAAATGGAAGTACTTATATTAAGTATATGTGTATATGATGCTAGAATTTGGAAGTTGGTTATTTGGCCATATAAACTTTGTGAGAAAGTGATATTGTATCAAGTCTTAAAATTTACTAAGTTATTATACGAACTTACATTGTTGTGTTCTATTGTGTGTAGGTCACCGGATATAAAAAGTAGATCGGAGGGCTCGGGAGATCACACTATTAACTCATTTTGGTAACTTTTGTTCTTTATGCTTTTGGGTTAAAAGTGGCATGTACATAGGACTTTTGGTCAAAGTTTTTGGGTAGTTCCTAGTAAATACTTGAATGTAGGATCATGTGTTTCCTTTTGATTAGGATGAACAATATGTAGTAAATAACAATGGCATATAATTTATGAAGTCAAATGAGGAATACTTTGAATGATGTTGTGGAGTTAATGTTTGAGTGTGGATGTGTTCTAAACATTATTAGTGAAATGTTGCATGCATATACATACATATTATATATATATATATATATATATATATATAGATATGTATTGAAATCTTGTAATGTTTGGTTGGTGTATGTATGAGTGAATTAAAGGGGTGTTTTTACTCTTTGGTATAGCATGATGTTGTATTTAGCTTGTTGCTCAAGTTTGAGTCTATCTATAGCTTGTTGGAGGGGTCATCTCGTCACACACGGCCTGGGACATGGGTTGTCACATGGCTATGTGTGATTTTTTGAATTAGGATAAGGGTTTGTTCGAATTTATACACGGGCTAACACACGGGCTGGGACATGGCCATGTGTCATCATTTCACACATGCACAAGGGCTGATGCACGGTTGTGTGTCCTTATTTCGAATGTTCACACGATCTGAGCCAATGTCACACGGCCTGGCACACGGTCATGTGACCCCTTCTTTCAATTTTTTCTTAAGTTTTATTTAAAACATTTTGACTTGTTTCGATTAGCTTCGAGACATATCTCACCTGAGTTTAAGCATACTTGTTAATTATATATAATTATAGGATAGAAATGTTTAGTTAATTCATTTTTAAATTTATTAATCTTTGAGAAATGATTAAGTATATTGATTGAGATTCGTAAGAAAGGTTTAGTACTGAGTATGCATGCTAGAAACGGGATTGAGGTGTTTCATTGCAGTTCGGTGCCTTGATGTGGTGTATGAGCTTATACGTGCTATCTGGTGTAGTGTAGTTCACCCATGTGTCAGAGTCAATTTTACTAAGGTTCCATCGGGCGAAATGTTATAATTGAACTAATTTCAGAATGAAATGATTTGTACTTAATGAACCATTATGATATATAATTCAATTGAAATATAAGAATTTGTGAACTTGTGATGGAATATGGTATTGAGATAAGTTATATGAAATTGGTTCATATTGTTGATTTTTGAGTTATACCTATAATATTTTATATATACATGAACAATTATGCTTACATTGTCGTTGTATTGAGTGCCATGTTCTAGCCAAAAGGATGCCAAAATTATGATAGTTAGTATGTGCACCTTTAAAGCAAGGTAAGTGTGTATTTTTCATTTGAACTTATTAAACATTTATATGTTTTCTCTAGTTGTTTTTCCTATTTGTAGATCTTCATTTACAAAACTCTCGAATCCTGATCTTTGCGAACATCGAATTATTGTCAAAATAATAGAAATGTGTTCATTTTGGTTCTTAAAGTTGTGGCATTTATATAAGATCATTATGTCATATACATGGTCAACTTAATGTGTGTGTCGAAGATGTAATTGTGGATAAGCTTGTGTTTGCATTTTAAGCTTGATATATGGCCAAATTGATGCTTGGTTCGATCAAGCCAAATGCCATTTGAATTCACGATCTCAAGCTTACTTAAGCTTTATATGTCATAATTGGCTAAATGAGGTATCTTGGCATGTTAATGTGGAAGTATGACTTGAAATGTTTAAATTTTAGAATGTGATTGTGCTTTGTGATCCATGAATGCAAAAGTGCTATGAATGTGATTTGACATAGTTGGTATGATGTTATGCATTGCTAAAATTGGTTAATGAATGTTTATTTGAATTTTGTATGTTCATATGAATGCATAAACATGTTTTGTAGAGAGCTTGAATAAGTAACAATGTGATTTTTTATCAAAATAGGGGCAACTTCGTGAACTTATGACCCCAATGTCGCGACATAGTTTGATAGTGAGTAGCATCGTGACATTAAGATTCCTGAAGTCATGAAGTAACTCACTAACTAGCAATGTTGCGACGTGGATACTATGATGTCGCAACGTCAACGCGTAAGTTTAAAATCTTTTCAATTAAGTTCTTATCCGACCTCGGGTTAACAAAAGAGCTTTTGTAAGTTCGTATAAGACCCCAAAATGTTTTTATTTTATACTGAAAAGTGATTTATCCTAATGAACATGTTGGAATGGCTGAATTATATTGAAGTTTATTGTAATTGCTCCGACATTAAATGTAGCATAATGTAGATTGGACTCGACGATTGGGTTGGGTTAGGGGTGTTATATTAAAGGTGAAGCATGGAGTTGATATAGACTTTGCTAAGTTTGGGGCTTAAGTTTTTGTTGATACTATTTAGATTATCAGGTTAAGGGGTAATAGTGCAAAGGTTGAGTGACCAAAGTGTAAATTTGTGAACTAAATAATAATTCAATGAACAATTTGTATCTTTTTGAAAATGAGTGACTAAATTGTAAATTTACGCATCTCACATCTAACGTTCGTTACCAAGTTAAAACGTCAACAACCAACTTGTAACCTGTTGAAATTGAGTGACCAAATTGTAAATTTACCCATCACACATCTGACGTCCGTTACAAAGTTAAGGAGCCACTAATCAACTTGTAACTTTTGAAGTTTTGAATAGTTCAATGAGTAATTTGTAATCTTTTGAAATATAGCTAAAATAATTTTTTCTATTCTATTTTTTGCATAAATATAAAAAGAATAAATTATATAAAAATAAGATGATTTAACTCTTTACCTATTTTTATTCTTTTTTTTTAAATTAAGACTTGTAGAATTAAAATTAAAGCAAGTAATGAAAAAGTTGAATTACAACATCAACCCTAAAGAGGATTGGAGCACATGATTTTTACACGCGGCACACCAGGGGTAAAAAAGTCCAATAAAAAATTAATATTGTTAATTCCGTTTTCCTTCCCTCTCTAAAAAGAGAAGCCTCATTTTTCTCTGCTTTCATGCTAAAGAACAAGAAGAAGAAGCAGAGACCTTGCCTTTCTTCTTCCTTTAATATTCTTTAATCTGCTTCTTCTTTAAGTTCTTTACGCAAAACCCGTATACAGTATTCGCCTTTCTTCTTCCTTTTTGCCTTCCATTTCTATTTCTCTCTTGTTTATTTCCAAGGAAAAGAAAAAGGCAGATACTTGAGTTAAGGAAAGATAGTGAGAGATGGGCAATTGCTTACCATCATTATTCCATGCTCGACCAAGAAGTCCTATCCAGTTGTGTACTAAAGCTTTAGGTAATGTTTTAATGGGGGTCTTGTCCTTTCATGCAGTCGTTTCTTTCTGTCTTGAAAGCTTTCATTCAATTACTTCAGATAATGTTTTAGTGGTTTTTATTCATTTCATGCAGTGGTTTCTTCTTTTTTTTTTTCTTGCTTGCTTGAACGGTTTTTGTTTACTTTAGATAATGTTTTAATGAGGTCTTATTATTTCATGCAATTTCTTTCTCTTTAAGAATCATGGATGGCTACCTTTATCCTTTATATTCAATTCATTAATGGCATTCTTTTTGGTTTTTATACAGGATTTGTTGTTTTGTCTTTGTGGAATTCTTGATTTCAGGTTGCCATATCAAGTCTTTAACCTAAACCCTCTACCCTTAAATTGTGTATTTGTCAATCACTTCAAGTGGTCTTAAAAACAAGCAGACAGGTACTAATGCTACCATTGGTTTGGTACTATCTTAAAATGTGAGCAAAGATATATGCTTGCACTGGTAAATTGCCACTTGGAAGATAGTAATCAATGGTGGCATGTTATAGTATAGTAATATGGAATTGTTTCCCTTCTTTGATAGTAAATTCATTGAATGAATTCAATTATGATAATCTAGCAATGTATTTAGTTCATGTAGAAAGTTCCTTTTTTCATGGTTAGAATTGTATGGTTGCATACATCACTAGGCTGTTTTAAAGTTTAGCATAAGATTGTGATGTAGATGAACTGATATTGATAAGATTACTAAAATTTATTCTTTATGTTCTTTGCTAATCTGGTTTTTTGATTGAAAATGATATTTGAAGGTGAGCAATTAAATAACCTTTTTTTTGTTACTTTTTGGACTATCACACAATGTACCATTCATACAGCATTGTTCTAGCTCATAGCAGGGAACCTTTTATTTTTTCTCTTTCAGTTTCAGGACTTCCAAACCCTCGCCTGAATGAAGCAACAAATGAAAGTGGTTGTATATCGTCACCCTCTCTTCTGAAATCATTCACATATTCTGAGCTAGAACAGGCTACCATGAACTTTAGTTCCCAGAATCTCATAGGGGAAGGTGGGTTTGGTTATGTTTACATGGGTTCATTGATGAGTAGACCCTTAGTGCTGCAAAACCTGAAAGTGGAATGGCTGTTGCTGTGAAGAAGCTTAGTTCCAGTGGAACTCAAGGTCATGAGCAGTGAGGAGTTGGTTTCTTCATTCTATCATGTTCACTTTCTTTGAAAAATGTTCTTGGCTCATGTTTTGATTGTGTTGACTGTATACTAAACTTAAAAACCTCGGGAGACTTCGTCATCGGAATCTGGTCAAGCTTTTAGGATATTGCTCGAAAGGGGAGGAAAGGCTTTTGGTCTATGAATATCTATCTAAAGGCAGCTTACATGATCTTCTTTACAAAGGTGAATTAATGCCTTTTTCAATGTATACTTTATTGCTTATGATTGCTTTTCCTATTATGCCAAAAGATGTGTGTTTGTTCATTAGATTTGAGGCTGTCTTAATTTCAGATTGTTCTCCACCATTGTCATGGGAAACAAGGCTTGGAATTGCCATAGATACGGTTAGAGTCATTTCTTTCTTACATGAACTAGGGCTTATAATACGAGATATAAAGTCAGCGAATATCCTACTAGATTCGGTATGTTGCCTAAAAATCGAGTTGCAATATGCTGTAGTGCTGAATCAAAGTTATATTCTACCAACTATAAATGATACAAGTAAAACCCATCTTATATCATTGTTGCAAGATTTCAAAGCAAAACTTTCGGATTTGGGCTACGTAAAAGAAGGCCCTACTGGGGATGAATCTTATGTTTTAACTCGAATCCTTGGTACTGAAGGATATACTGACCCTCTATATCTTGCTACAGGTTACTATAGCTGCCCTCTTATGCAATATTTGTTTACTATAGTATTTAGTAAAGCTCTTGGCCATCTTATTGTACGAATGAGCTCTTCCAATGTTGTGCAGGTATGCTAAGTACACGGTAGCTTCAGGGTCGTGTTACTTGAACTGTTTTCCGGATGCAAGGCTGCTTGTGAAACAGAAGCTGGTAGTTTGAAATTTCTAGTGTATTGGGCCAAAGCATATTTAGGCGATAAGCGTCTGTTATCCCGAATCATGGATACCAAGTTAAATGGCGACTACTCCAAGAGAGAAGCTTATGGTGTTGCAGTCATTGCATCGCAATGTGTAAGTCGAGCCAGGGTCCGGCCCTCAATGGGTGAGGTTTTATCAGCACTTAAACAACTTCATATTCCCTCGAGCTCCCATGCATCCCCAAGTGTTTCATCTTCACTAGACAGTGTTTCTTCACAAAGATCAATTTCCCCTCCTCGCTCGACTCCCCCTTGGTCCTCCCTTTCGTCCCAAAGTGATGGACCTCCCTTTAACTTAAGAGAGTTACGTAGTCAACTATTCCCTCACCGAGACAGAGGTTCATCTCAAAGATCTATTTCCACTTCCTTGGCTTTCACTTTATCCGCAAGCGATTTTCCTTTGTCCTTCCTTGGGTCCCCAAGCAGTGTATTAGGGGCTGTCTCTCCCTCAAGTGATATACCTCCGGTTGTCTCTCCCTTAAGTGATGTATCTCGGAGTTCAATATTGAATCAGAAGTACCCTTGGAAGCGGGGGTTATGGAAATCATTTTAGTTTAATGCAAGGTAAGTTGTTCATCTAAAAACCAAAAAGATTATTTGGATTTTGTATACAACATAATACCATTTGCAGAAGCTTTTATGAACAAATTTAATGAATGGTTTCGTATAGGAAAATGGAAATCTTCAGTTGTTTGATATTTTGCATACTAAATCAATTATGTCAAAATCATATTCCATTTATTTGTTGGTTTCATGACGTTGATGTTACATGCATGCATAGTACAAATCCCATAACTTTTAAGTTTCATCTATGGCAACGATCAATTTCTCCGATGTGTAAACCAAGCTTTAAAAGTTGTCATCAACATTCACAGTGGTGGACAACCAATTTCAGGTTGTCGAAAACCCACCCCGTCCGGTGACCTTAGTACAAAACAGTAGCATGAAATGTCGAGTTTTGTTTGGTACTAATGGCTTGATCTAATGTTTTACAAATGTAGAAAATAGGTGACCACCTAAATTATATCTTTCAAAATTTGTGTTTCCGACCACTATAAGTTGTTATGATATGTGAGCTTCATTTTTGTATAAAATACATATCTATTTTCATTTTATATTATGAGTTTTAAGGACTCAAAGTAGACTAAATGAACATGATTTTAGAATTTAATGTTTAATAAAATTATATCTTGATTAATAAAATTTAACATATTTTGGGTGGTGGGAAGAGAAAAAATAAAAATAAAAAAGTAATTAACATTTATTAAATATAATAAAAATAAAAAGGAAATAAATGTGATGATTAATTTTCATGCTTCACGTGTAGGAATTAAAATTTTTTTTATTTGAAAAAGTCTAGAGTTCTCTCTCTAAGGTTTCAGAGGAACGACGCTAGTTGTGATTGAGCCAAGAGCAAAGTAGCGACTCTGTCTTTGATTTGTTATTGTTTCTTATCTAGTTTCATGATCTTTCGTCTTTCAGCGAGGATTTTTCTGTTGATTGGTACATTTCTTTGGTTTTCTCCGAACTGTAAGGATGGAAAGAGATACGTTATCCTTTCTGGAAGAGGTGATGGTTGAATTATCAGTCAAGAGTTCGACAATGGCCTATATTGGGAAACCAATGCTTTTATGTACAGTTTGGACATCCAAAACATATAATCCAGACAATTTTCAAGCCCAGATGAAAAGTATTTGGAAAATGAGGAAGAAATTTGAGATTAAGGTGGTTGCTCAGAATTTGTTTTTAGTAGTTTTTGAGGAAGAGGAAGATTTAAAGTCAATATTGGAAGGACGTCCATGGTTGTTTAGGGGTCAATTGGTTATCTTCGATAAACTAGTCGAAACCGTGGAAAGAAGTAAAGTTCGACTTGTGTTGTCCTTGTTTTGGATTAGGTTGAATTCATGTCCTCTAGAGTGTGATAAAAAGGATCTTATGGATGCAGTAGAATCAATGTTTGGGGGATTGATACGGTCAGAAGTATTGGGAGATGTATGCCGAATTAATGTTTGGTTAGATGTGAAAAAGCCATTAAGAAGAGGTGTGTTTGTCCAGGTGGACTTGAACGATGAAATATGGCTTCCCTTTAAATATGAGAACCTTCCGGGATTTTGCTTTGGATGTGGAAAAATGGAACATGTTTTATGTGAGTGTGCCGAAGTATCTATGATGGTTAAGGATATGTCCGAAGATTATCTTCCTTTTTTAGTTGTATTACGAGCAGAATCGAAATTCATGAGGAAATTTAATCAGATTTTAAGGTCAGGAACTAAGAAAACCATGAAGCAATGTCTTTATGATGGAATAAGTACATCAGAAACATCTCTGCAGAATTGTTCCAAACAAGATAGGAGAGAAGGGGAGTTACAATGTTATTTTCTGATAAAGGTGAGGGGAGAGACGGAAGAGGGTAAATCTGGAAATAGTAAAAAAGAGGAGTTAGCTCCGAATTGTGACACACAACAGTTGGCTCTACCTTGGAAGTGTACTGAAAATGAAACAACTTCAATCTCGATGATGGAATCTGATTTGAATTCATCTTTGAAGCAATGTGCTTTCAAAGATGTGGTGTTGGAAAAGGAGTGTAAACTGTGTGAAAATCCTCTTTTTGTTGATACGAACTAGGTTGGAATTGAGAGGATAGCCCAGACGCATATGTTAGGGCCTAACATGGGCCAAACTGAAATCCAAGAAGCTTACAATGGCCGAATAAGTTTGGGCCACAAAAATCATTGAGAAGTTGGAGGCGTTTAATTAGAAGTACCTACCAAAACTTGACTCCGGAGTTCACGATGGGTGGCAAGTGGAAAAATACTACTGAATCTGTGAATGAAGACCGTACTGAAGGGCACAAAAGAGGAAAATGGGAGGAAGGTGCTAGAGATGTGATGGATACCTTTGAGTTTGATGTTCTACTGTCAAAGATATTATCTCTCCAACTTTAATAGGATCGACAGTTGCAAAGGGCAAGCCCACTGGACGCAATGAAACTCTTAAGTTGGAATGTCCGTGACCAAGAGAACCTACAGGCAATAAGAAGGCTTCGACACACGTTGAGGCTTCATAAACCTCAAGCGGGCTTTTTAATGGAGGCTTCATAAACCTCAAGCGATCTTTTTAATGGAGAAAGTTCGACGACATTGTGGTTACACATCGAGAATTGAAATAAGTTCGAAAGGTAGTAAAAGTGGTTTATGTTTAGCATGGAAAGAAAATGTTAGAATTAAATTGAGAAGTTCTGCTAATTTTTCTATTGACTCAACGATTAACTTTATAAAAGATGATGTGCAGTGGTGATTTACAGGCTTCTACAACTCCCTCTTTGCCATCATAAATCAGCTTCATGGGACGCTTTAAGACAATTAGGGCAAACTAAAGACCAGTTATGGTTTGTTTGTGACTATTTCAATGAAATAATGTGACCATGAAAAGTTAGGGGGAAACGGAGAATGAAAGCTTTTCGAAATACTCTGAAAGAGTACGATCTATTTGATGTTGGGTATTCGGCCCGTTAGTACACTTGGGAAAGAGGGAACTCTCTAATGACCAATATTAAGGAACACCTCGATAAGCGTGTAACAACTATTGAGTGGTTGGATTGTTTTCTGAATGTGATGGTTCGGCATCTATCCCATTGTCACTTAGATCATTTCTCGTTATTAATCTCTTCTTCTCCTACCTCGACTAAGAAAAGCTACAGTTTTAAATTTGAGACATGGTGGACTTTGGAACCGAAATTTGAAGATTTTATTAAAGACATATGGAACATCTCCGAAGGGAATGTGCTATTGAAAATGGAGAACCTACGCGATGGTATTTGAAAGTGAGGCAAACAAAGACAAAGATGTTCTCACAAAACGGTTGGAGGATCTATTAAATTTGGAAAGGGATAAGGACGTGTTCTTAGAAATTATTGATACTAAAATTCATCTGAATTGGGAAATTGAAAAAGAGGAAACTTTTTAGGAACAAACGACAAGAATAAATTGGTTAAAATGTGGAAATAGGAATACCTCTTATTTCTATAAATGTGTAACACAAAGGAAGAGGTTGAATACTATCAAGGCATTGGAAAACGAAGAAGGAAGATTGACGAGGAACCAAGGTCGAATGGAGCAGATGACGAAAGAAATATTTTTAGAAACTTTATACCTCGCAAAAAGGGTTGAATGATTCAAGACGCATTCTGATCGATATTAATCGGTGCATTACTGATTTGGATAACATGAAGCTGACAGCACTGTTCATGGAGGAAGAGTTAGTGTTGGCTCTAAAAGAAATGGGCTCGTCTAAGGCACTAGATAATGACGATTTTTCAGCCCTCTTATATCAGAAATATTGGCACATTGTTGGAAAGGAGGTTAAATTTTGTTTGGATATCCTAAACAATGGCTCTAGCATTGAAAAGTTGAACAAGACCAATATAGTCCTTATTCCAAAGATCTTTAATCCTATGAAAATGGCAAATTTTTGACCTATTAGTCTTTGTAATGTGCTTTATAAAATTATCACTAAGACTATTGCTAATAAATTTCGAAGATTTCTAAACAGATGCATTGCTAAGGCACAGAGTGCCTTTGTTCCTGGATGAATGATCACAGATAATGTTCTTCTAACCTATGAGATTCTGCACACCTTTGGCCAAAAACGAGGAGGAAGGAAAGGATTCATGGCCTTGAACCTAGACATGAGTAAGACTTATGATAGGATTGAGTGGGGTTTTGTTAGTGAGATACTGAAGAAAATGAGATTTTCAACAGAATGGATTAATCTTATTATGCGATATATAACGTCAAATTCTTATTCAATATGCTTAAATAATAGTACGAGTCCATCCTTTTAACCGACAAGAGGGCAGCGATAAGACGACCGTCTCAACCCCTTCCTTTTCCTTATTTGCAGTAAGGGACTTTCATACCTTATACCTCTAGCGCTTTAAGAAGGAAGAATGCAAGGTGCTGAGGCTAGTCAACATGGTCCTATTATTTCCTATCTCCTATTTGCAGATGACTCCATTCTATTTGGAAAAGCCTCAGTAAAAGGTGTTCGAATTTTGAAAGAGGTATTGCATGAATATGAATTAAATTTTGGTCAATGTCTCAATTTCGAAAAGACCATTGTTTTTTCAATCCAAACACAAGGAGTTCATTGAAAAGGAGAATTTCGAGTGAGTTAGTGTTACAAATTTCGAACAATTCGAAAAGGTACTTGGGTTTGCTGAACATTGTTGGAAGGAAAAAAAAAGCTTCGTTTCAAATCCTAAAGGATCAGTTGAAGAAAAAGATCAATAGTTGGAGTTCACGATCCATATCCTAAAGAGGAAAAAAGTATTTATTAAATCGATTCTGCAAGCGATTCCTACGTACACAATGTCATGTTTCCTATTGTCGAAATCCTTATGTGCAGAATTAGAAGCCTTAGTGGCTCGATTTTGGTGGCAAAAGGCGCATGGGAAAAAAAAGCCTGCTTTGGTGCGATTGGCAGAATCGATAAATTTAATATTGTATTGGTGTGGCGAAAGTATGTTGGTGTGACGATGCAATCGATTAGGGGAGTTCTCGATCAAAGGGGCTTACAGGTTTATTCAAAACAACAACTCTAGCCTAGACCCAAATGAATTACAAAACAAACCTTCTACTCTAAGCTATGGAGAATCGAAATTCCAACCAAAATCAAAATAATGGTGTGGCGCATAGCTAAAAATTTCATCACCACAAGATCTAATCTATTCAGAAAACACCTTATTTCTGATGCCATGTGTCCACGCTGCGGGGTTGAGACAGAGATGATGGTGCATGCTTTTAGTCACTGTCCTGACATTAAGGATGTGTGGCGTTTGGGTTTCCTTAGAAGATTTTTCAGAAGGATTCTAATGGCTTACATGGATTTTTCAAAGAGCATCGAGTGAACAGTGGCGTCTATTTTGCTGCTCCCTTTGGTGTCTATGGACAGATCGCAACAAGAGAGTCCATGAGCAATCCATGAAAAACAGCACAGACATTTCAAGATTTATCACCTATTATATGCAAGAACTAGATGGGATTGAAGGTGAAAAAATTACTAGGGATGCTGACATGGCCAAATGAGAACCACCACGAGAAATAGAACAAAAGGTTAACTTCGACGTCGCCTAAGATTGTGCCTCTTTTAGGTCGGGATCAGATATTGTGGTTAGAAACTCAAGGGGTCGGATCCTCACCTCAAAATCGGTTTATCATTTCGATGTAGGATCGACATTTGCGGCGGAGGCATTGACCTACACGGAAGCAGTGGAACTATGCATAGAGTTAGACTTACGGAGGGTAATGGTAGAAGGTGATGCCCTTTCTATTATAAAGAAAGGTCAGTCAAACTCGGTGGATAGATCAGAAGTAAGTCCCCTCATTCGAAATATCAAAAATCTAATTAATAGGTTTGGCCCGATTCGGTTTCAGCACATACCGTGAGTCAAGAATAAATTAGCAGATATCATTGCGAAAGAATGTCTTAAAAAAGAAGAAACTCTTTACCTTGTGGGAAGGGTTCCTAGGTTTGCGAAATAAATCTAGGTTGATGAATCGTTACAAGAACCTGATTAAAAATTTGATAAAGCTTTTGCAACTTTTCCCTTTTCAGCAAATCGGCAACCTAGCAAGAAAAATAAGGGTTTCTCAAGCTTGGTGAAGAGGAAGGGGAGAAGTTTGTTTTCAATGGAGATAGGAACCGTCCGGAGGTGATAAATTTCTTGTAAATGACGGGGTAGCTGACTTTATGGTGGATAAGGGTTTTGCTTTCCTATTTTGATTTCTTATTTTATTTAGTTATTGGTTTTAATTCTATGAGGACCCATCTTTGATCAATTTTGGGCCTCTTGATGGTTTTTGCTTTTTCTTACTAGACCTTTTATTGTTTGTCCTTTTTAGTCAATAAAGCCTTATCCATGTTGTTCAAAAATATATATTTTTATTTTGATAATAGTTTAATACTTTTTATTTTAAAAATTTATGATTAAGTTTTTCCTATATCATGGTTTTCAATTGGGTTTTAATTTATTTAATTGTTTTAATGTTAAATTCCATTTATGTTTGATATGGTGATTTTATTTATTTATGTTATTACATGTGTTTAATTTAGATTCGATTATTATATGATTTAATTTATTTGAGTTATATTTAACATGATTTATGATGAATATATAATTATTTATGTGTGGTTACTTAGCAAGAGAAATTATTATTATTATTATTATTATTATTATTATTAATGTGGAATTAATTTGTCTTAAAATGAAATAATTAAATAGTCACAATTGTAAAAAAGTTAAAAATGAATAATTTGTCAGTTTTTATGATTTTATGAAATAAAAAATAAATTTTAAAATTATACATGAAATTCGATTAACATATGATGAGATATTTGAAATTTTAATTTTTTTTATTCAAGTGTTAATTTTTTTTGATAAAATAATTTTTTTCAATAATTAAAAATGTTATAATCATTGTCCAGTTACGTCAAATAAAATGCATTTTTTATTCTTAATGCCATTAGTGAATGAATTCAGAGATGGGATTTTTCAATGGCGAGGTTAAAGGGGTTGACAGTGATTTTGATCTATATTAAAATAAAAAAAAATCATTTAAACCCTTTTATTATTTATAAAATTTTAAATTAATAATGATAAAATTACATTTTGATACTCAAAATAATAAAAATTTGATTTAATTCTTTAAAAATTATAAAGATATAAACTATTAAAATTGTGAAATTATATTTTTATTATAATATAAATATAAAATTTGATCATCACCCTTCAAAAAAATTTCCGACTTTGCTTCTGAGGATAATTACTTGCTGTATAATCATAAACTCTTCAGTTTTTTTTTTTTTTAATATAATGGATAGAAAAAATAACATCGAAAAAACTTTGTTTTCTGTTTATAAATTTAACTCGACTTGAATTTAAATTTTTTCGAAACTTAATAAATTTATTAGATACCAAATAATTGGGTTTTGATTCCTGGAATATATCTCTTCCCCAATTAGTCGATTTGTTTATGGAGAATAAAGATAACAAATATCTCAATTCTCAACATAGGGTTCATTTATGCTCTGAAAAATGCGTAGTCAAATGTAAGATACAATTCCAGCATTGATTCGTCTCCAACCAAAAGCGTTAAACACTGACATACATTAGAAATATATAGCCTAATCATATACATTTATTAATATTTTTCATGTTGATTTTATAATTTATATTTAAGATTAGTGATTGTATCTCTAAAATTTGAATTTACGTTCTTTTCTTGAAAACATATTTAATATTACATCCAACGTTTATTAGTAAAATATATACTACTTTAAAATCATCAATAAAATAACGGAATATGAGAGATGACTAAATTCTAATACAGTGTCTAATCATTTTTTACAAGTTGTGCACAATCTCGATTAGGGGTGTTTAATTGGTTAACCGAATCGAACTAACATTAATCGAGTTAATTGAATTTTTTAAACTCTTAACCATTAACCGATTTGGTTTTTTTTTTTAAATTAACCGAACCGAACCATTTCGATTAACCTAAATTTTTATGTTTTTGTTTTTTGTTAAAACAAATATAAAATATATCAAAAAATAAATTGTTAATGTTCATTTAACAAAATTAATCAAATTAACCAAAATTAACCAAATTCGTAATATATAATATTGATTTTTTGAAAGTTCAGTTAATTACCCAATTTCAAATTGAATTAACAGATAATCGAACTTTCAAAAAACTATTAATCGATCTCTAACTGAATTAAATCAATTAAATTAATTTAATTTTAATAGAAATTTTAGCCTCCCTAATCTCTACAGCCTAACAATATAAAATATTCCCCCAAAGGAGAAAGTGAGAGCACTTTTTTAATTTCAGTAGTGTGAACTTCTTGTTTACGTCATCTCTGAACACGGACGTGTTTGATACTTATATTCAACACATTCAAATATTCTAAATATATGAATATACATTATTATGATATTCCAGATAGATGGATGTAAACTACCAAAGAAAATTGTGCATTCCCATGAAACTCTTTTCCTATTGAAAGATTTAAAAAATCAGCTTTCATATATAAAAGTTTTTTTTAACATATCCTTTTTGAATTTTTTAGATTTTTAAAATTCTATACATTTTTAATGTAATTATTTTAAAATTGGTATAAAATTGATAAAATAAGTAACATTAAAAGTTTTATTTATTATTAATTATACCAATCAAAATCAGGTCTGATTCTGAGATAGTTTGGGAATACAATCGTTCAGGGTTCAAGATTGAAAAGGATTCAAATAATTTTTTTATAGCTTTTAAGTTTTCTGATTGACGTTTCATTACAGACAAAAAAAAAAAGGTCTAATTTTTTTATTTTATTATATTATATTTTAAATTTTTTTTAAAAGAGGTCTCAATTTATTATTTCGTTTAATGCTTTAAAAATGTAAAAAAGGGCCTGATCAAAATCACATACTGTACACAAAAAATATTGATTGTTGTTATTAATTATTCTTAATTTCTTTTTTTTTTTTTTTTAAATTGAAAGGGATCAAATTGTTTATGAGAATGACAAATTTACTTAACATGGAAATTGAGAGGGTTTACTAAGGAAATATATTTTATAGGAGTTAAAAATGGGTACTGAAATATGCATTTGCAATTAAATTATTTTAGATTTTAATTTTCTATCCATGCTACATTATTGAGGTTTAAGCATCTCTATCCTAAATTTTAAGCTCCATTTACTCTTCTATTATTGCAGCATAACTCTTTTTTTTCCCCTTTATAACCAGCTTCCATACACATCCACCTCCAAGCTCAATTCTTGTAGTTTTTCATAATTTTCCGGGAAAATCTAATCAGAAAATTCAACAAAAAAACCAGCTCAACAATACCAAGAACTTGAAGCAAAGTTATACATATTATTTTATTGGAGAATGAGTGGGAAAAGGGGTAGTGTGGAAATCAACATTTTAGCAGCTACTAAAGCTAAAAATCCACAAGAAAGCAAGGGGGTTTTCCTGCAAATCATGGATATTGAATTTATGGGAATTTTGCAAAGAAGATAGTAACAGAGTAACATTTTCATTCAAAGTTGGACTTGCTGTTCTACTGGTTTCTTGGTTGATACTAGTACAAGGACCTTATGAAATTTTTGGCACCGATATCATTTGATCCATCCTCACTGTTGCCATGATGTTTGAATACACTGTTGGTATGTATGTGTGTATGTATGTATGTATGTATGTATGTGTGTATGCATGCATGTATCACATTCATAATGTGAAATGTCTAACGCCTGTTCTGAAATTTGCCAAGGTTCAACTTTTAATAGAGGATTCAACCGAGCACTTGGAAGCTTGCTTGCAGGAATATTAGCCATTGGAGTTGCTTAGTTAGCTCTACATACCGGCCGAGTTGTGGAGCCTATAATAATTGGAATTAGCATCTTCTTTATTGGTATATCTTCGATTTCATCATCCACAGAGAAGAAATGTATATCTTCTAATGTCCAACAATTATGTGCAGGGGCTATTACATCATTCATAAAACTATGGCCATCTTTCGTTCCTTACGAATATGGTTTCCGGGTCATACTTTCACCTATTGCTTGATAATTGTCTCTGGATACAGAATGGGGAACCCGATTAGAACTGCCATGGATAGGCTCTACTCCATTGCCATCGGAGGCTTCGTGGCAGTATTTGTGAACGTGCTTGTTTTCCCTATATGGTCCGGGGAGCAATTAGTCAAAGAGCTTGTCGACAACTTTAACTCGCTGGCTGCTGCTCTTGAAGGTAAATAAATCTCTCTTTAATGAAAGTTTTTAAGCATGATGTTAATCCGATTCAGTGATAAAGAACTCAATTATAATGGAAATTCAGAATGTGTAAAGAAATATTTAGAAGATGAGGGATTAGATAAACAAGAATTCACCAAGGAAATGTTGTTGGATCAGTTCCCTGATGAACCTGCCTACCGAAAATGCCTAGTCATGTTGAATTCATCGGCCAAATTTGAGTCCTTGGTAAATTTTCTTTTTGTGCATTTGCATGTTTTCTAATCACCATTCGAGTGATTGAAACAATCTTCACGTTCCAAAATTTCATCAGGCTAATGCAGCAAGTGGGAGCCACCGCATGGTAGGTTCCAACAATTCTTTTATCCATGGTCAGAGTATGAAGTTGGAGCAGTTCTGAGATACTGTGCTTATGAGGTTATGGCACTCCATGGTGTTCTTCACTCCGAGATTCAGGTATTCGATCACAGCATTCATGGGAAGCTAGTTTTCGAAGTCGGGCTCAAGTTTCTTTTAACTATGTGTATTGCACTACCATTAGAAAGGAAAGTAACCTAGGAATAATGCCTAAGATTATGCAACTAAAACACTTACATCAAGGGTCGAGATTTGTTGTAACAAAGGAACACTAAAAAGTTGAAAATGACAAGGAATCCAAATTGTTTAGGAATTATATAATATGCATTTGTTCTGGTACCACAATTATGGGCATACAAAATAGGTTCCTATGATTATATAAACATTAGTAAATGAAAATTACTGTTGTATTAAGCTCCTCTTCCATGGTTTTTCAGGCACCTTACAACCTGCGAATTATGTTCCAGTCGGAGATCTTAGATGCAGCAAACCAGGCTGCAGAGCTACTGAGGAGCTTGGGGAAAGACATTTGCAACATGAAACAGAGCCTCAAAGTCTCCTTGTTAAAGAGTGTTCACAGCTCAACCGAGCGACTCCAATGTGCCATCGACATGCACTCATACCTCCTCACTGCACGTTGTGACCCTCCTCTGCCACATGATAACTCATCCAAGCCACTTCTGAAGCTTTCACATGCTGTGTCATCGACTCCATATAACCTCCAATTGGATGATCTCGACGATGCAAGCATTGAAAAAAGCTTGAATCAATTAACGCAATTGAAATCGTACCACGAGGTGATGAGTAAACAACCGCTAAGATTGCATTCTTGGCCATCTCGAGAAGTGGATGCTTGTTGTTTTAGCACAGACAGTGTGCTGCCGCGGATGAGAGCACTAGAGAGCACTTCTGCATTATCACTTATCACCTTTACTTCATTGCTCATTGAATTTGTAGCTAGGGTTTACCACTTGGTTGATGAACTTTCAAAGTTGGCAAAGTTCAAAGCATGAAGGTCTATAGTATATAACTTGATACTGTAACAAACAACACAATTAATAAAGTTAAAGTGATGATACAACCAAAATAACACTCCAATGAAAACCTTAATAAAATCATAATGTTCGACAAACAGACAGACCATACAGGCACTACCTGTATTCACAACCACCTGCTGGACATATCTAAATATTTACAATAAGTAACAAAGACCTGATTAATTGCTAACTATATTCCGCTCCTACATTTTCCACCATATTTGTCTTATCACTATCTAGACCAATGAATGACCAGGACTTTCTAACACTTGGGACTAACGCAAAGGACACAAACAAGCAAGAAAAGGAGGCCAACTTCCAATACCACTTTGACAATTGTTGTTAACTTGTAGTTACATCCACTTTTGGGGCGCCAAATAAGACTTATTTGGCTCTGATGGATTACCAGCCAAACCCTCGCGGTTGCCTGAGCCAAGACCAGAACCACCTGCAAGCATTGCCATCAAACTCCCACCATGTACCCTACCTTCAGGAACAAATTGAGAGAAGCCTCCTTCCACGGCAGAGTTGCAGGGATTTGGAACTCTATGTTGATTCAAACCCGAACAAGTTGCTTCTGTGCTACTTCCCATGATGTCAACATTCATGTCCTCGGGGGTAACAATCGCTTTCATCTTCTCAGACTTGCTAAGTTTAGGGTCATGGACAATAGGCCCAGTTGTATCACCACCATGAACCCTCTTATCCTGAACCAGCCCACTGTGGAGTGCACAGAGGCCCGTCTTGCCCCTTGAAAATGAGTTACAGGGACCAGACTGTTGGTTGCCATATTCTGACCCAAGATGGCCCCAGGAGCATCTCTTCCCTCCACCATGTGCCTTGCAGAAATCTGTGCTACCTTGTGCACTTTTGCCACACCCTTCAACCTTACACCTTTTGCCTCCACCATGGCGAACACAATAATCAGTGCGTCCCCTAGCACTCTTAGTGCATTGAGGCACAGCACATCTCTTACCTCCTCCATGTGCTACACAAAAGTTGGTTCCCCCATGCACACTCTTAGTGCAAACCCCACCACCTTTGAATGCACATCTTTTCCCCCCTCCATGACCCTTACAGAAAGGGGTACTCCCTTCAGCACCCTTGGTACACCCTGGAAATGTGCATCGCTTTCCACCACCGTGCGCCTTGCAGAACATTGTGCTCCCTTGTGCCCCTTTTGTGCATCCTATAAATTGGCATCTACGGCCACCTCCATGTGAAATGCAGAGCCCTGAGAGGCCTTCAGCACTCCTCGTGCAATTTTCTTTTTGACATCTCTTCCCACCACCATGACGTATACATAGTCCAGATTTACCTCTGGCAGCTCGAGTGCAACCCTCATGATTACATCTCCGACCACCACCATGGGCAATACAGAAATCAGTCCGACCTTCTGCACTCTTTGTGCAACCAAGAAATTCACATCGCCGACCACCACCATGGGCCTTGCAGTACACAGTCCGGCCCTCTGCCCCCTTATGGCAGCCAGGTTTCTGGCACCTCCTGCCACCACCATGAGATATGCAATGGCCAGAAGCACCTCTGGCCCCCTTTCCACATCCTTCAACCTGACATACCTTTGAACTATAGTTTCGTTGTTGTGGCTGTTGTTGCCATGTTATCCTAGAAGTGCAGGTGACTGAGCTTTTTCTTGGGGTGATCATACTTGAAGAAAGGTCTGGAACAATGGAAGAAAGATCAATGTTTCTTGGAACATCCTTGAAGAGGATGCTAGTCGCTTTTGTCGGTAAACACTCAGATTTCGAGCAACATGAGGTAGATCCTTCATCAGAATTTGGGGGGCCATCAACAGCTATGAGCATCTCCATACCCAACTGATTAGGAGAAGAGCTAAGATGGACACCAGTGATTTCAGATTCAGAAGGCCCAGTGGAGAGACTTAACTCCAGGTCAACTTTTGGCTGCAATTCCAGTCCATTGAGATTTGAACTAGCACATTTCTTGGGGTTGATTACCTTTTCATTCCCAAGATGGAGGGTAAAGTCCAATTCAATATCCATTGAGGACTCTGCATCTGCTTCTTTTGCTGAAGATGTGGTAGTGCAAACAGTTGTTGAACTCCCCTTGCTGTCTGAGGAACTTGTGGAGCCACCTAGCCCAAGAGACAACAATGACCCAACTTGCTCACCGATAGAGCCATCCATCAAACTCCACTTCCTCTTGATTCCTTTTGCAGTGGACCTGCAAGGGATTGAAGAACCAGGGGAATCAAGACGAAGATCAGTATCTGTGCTGTATGCAGCCTCATTTCCTGCAACTTGTATTGAACTACCCAAAATCTTGAAGGCATTGGCAGAATAATTAGCTGCAAAACCCAAGTGTGAGAACCTGGTGTCCATCTACCGAATAGCAGAAATCAAATAACTATATGCAGACCAAATCCCAATTGCAATATGCAGTCAACCAGACTTCCGGGTGAAGACAATTAGCCACAAAACTAAGGTTAGAAGTCGTTGCGTGAGCAAATCCCACCCCCACTAACAAATCCTGAAGTGTCACAACGATCCATTAGCTTAAAAGTGTTTTAACCCTTTAGCCAATCAGTTGAAGCAGAAAAAGGTAAACCCGTGCGATGCGACAAGTTTAGAACAGCATCCTGGTGCTCCACCATCCTGTTACAGAAAAGAAATAAGAAAGTTGAGGCTTGATAAATAAACTGCAACTAGACTTAACCAAAAACTAAAACTTTGGAAAAACAAAATTAGCTTCTAATCAAGCTAACTTCAGCCAATTTATAAAAAGGGTTAGACCTCTAATGTTTAAAACATACTGTTAGTATTTAATAAAGTGAATAAATATGCTAACCAGGATAGAAATATAATCTTACTACTCCAGACACAAAGTGAGACCAAACTTGATCAGCCAGCCAAAGCAAACAGCAGTCCTGTCAGAGGTAGGAACAACCCAAAGTATCAGGAGGAGAAATGAATACAGCTAAACACAAGTTAGTTTGTGCAGGAAGGTGATAGATTTTCATTGAAATAATATATTTAAATGCAGGAGAACTGAAGAACAAATTTAAAGCTGGCTATAGACATGAATTATTCTTCTTTTTAGGACATTTCAAGGAATGCAAAATACGAAAAAACAATTAGATCCTTTCTTTTTCTCTCCTTTATAAGCAGCCAAAGACAGCATCAATAATGGGGTTAGAAGCCAAGCTGATGAATCAAACATAACATTGAAATCACATAACATAATAGTAGTAAAAGTTTCATTATTGACATGGTTAGAAGGCCCCAAATGATGAAAGATGATCTCTGTCTTTAATACCATATTTGATCTACTTAAACTCCCTCAAGCTAAGTAATTTTCCAATACCAACTCCACATGAAAAATATATTATTTATATAATTTAGCAAAATTTGTTTAAAAATGGACTTAAATTATGAAAAGATAACTATATGAGTTCCAATATATCAGTAACAAATCATAACTGAAGCAATCACTTAAAAACATAGACCATCAAAAACAACAATTTGAGTCAAGATCTATGAAACAGTTGAGGCTGGATTCCTGGTGATGAAATTAATTACCAAAAAGAAATGTTTTCATTTTAAAAGAAAAAAGAAGTACCGGTTTTCCCTGAGAAAAATATATGAAAGGAATAATAAATAAATTAATAACACCGGTTTCTTCATTGGTGGTTCCCATTTTTTTAAAAATTAAACTAAACGAATTGGATTCAGCTCAATTGAGGTTTTCTAAGAATTCACGTCTCTTGGCTCAAAACATAAAATAAAAAGGAACGAATTTTTTCTAACTGAATTTTCATTACGGGTTTGAGTTTCTTGGCAACCAACCAGACCCAGATGCTAACATGCATATGCGTGTGTGTGTGTGTGTGTGTGTCAGGAAAAGAAGACTCAGCTAGTCTGCAACTGGACGGGATTTTAAGAATATCAAGCATTTGTAAAGGGGAAAAAATAGGAGTTGTTGAAAGGAATAACAGTTTTTTTTTTTTTTTTTTTTAAAAAGAGAAAGAATTACCTTGAAATTGGATTGAAGGATTTGATCAGAGAAAAGGGAGTATACGTATTGGGGGGGGGGATTTCTAGGGCTTTGGCGCGTCGGCAATAGAGTGAGAGATGGAAATGAACGGCGAAAATACCAAGCAAGTGACAGACAAGAGTGAATAAAAAGGACGTGAAATGGTGGAATTTATGTTGTTGGCACCTGTCATGTATAGCTTCACGTGCTACATTTAGGGTTTTAGAATTTTCAGATATTAATCTATATTTCATATTCTACTTACAGATAAGATAGTCTACAATAGTAAGGATGAATGTTGGCTCAAATCGAATGAAAAAATTTCGAGTTAAACGAATTGATAAATTTTATTTTATCATTTTAATTCGATTTGAAATTTTTCGAATTGAATGTGATAGAATTTGAATATAATCTACTCGAATATATTTGTTCGGGTTAAATTTAACAAATAACTTTGGGTCATTATAATCACTGTTATCCACTGTAATCAAATTTATCCACTGTAATCAAAATTGTTATTAACTTTAGCACCTCATAATTTATTTATTAATATTTTATGTGCGGTTAACTTCTTTGTTTCCTTAGTTGCTTGAACATTTCAATTATCTTCTAATTATTGTTACTATATATTTTAAAATTAAAAAAAATATTAAATGTAAAAATATGGTTTTTTTAATAAAAATTATTTTAAAAATAAAATGTGAAATTGATATAACATAAAATTTTAATATGAATATTTTATGGCATAATTAATAATTCAATTTTAATATAAATATCAATATGATTAAACAATTCAATAATATAAATAGTACAAAATGTAAAATTTAATTTAATAATATAAATAGTAGATCTAAATAAATTTATTACTATTTAGGTTTAGGAAATTTTTAGATGATTTTAATTTTTTATTTGGGGTAAAAGATGAGAAGCAAAAGTTTAGAGGAAAAATAAAAAAATTTTGAGGGTTTTTGGGAAAACCAAATGAATGAGTAAAATTTTGAAGGGAAAACATTAAAAAAAATGAGGGAAATGGGTTTGAGATAAATGGGTAAGATGGGAGGGGAGTAAAAGTTTTTAGGGGCGGGTAGGAAGGAGTAAAAATTTTGAAAGAAAAGTAAAAATATTTAGGGGTTTAGGGTAAAAATGTAAAATACTATAGTTTGATATTCGGTTTATTTGAATTGTTCGAGTTATTCGAATTTGAAAACTCAACTCAATTCAAACTCGAAATTGGAAAAAAAATCGAGTTGACTCGAATAACTCTATTAGTTTAACTCGAAATTCAAAATTTTTTTTTCAAGTTGAATTGAGTTTTTGTAACAGCCCGTTTTTCAGTGGTTTCGGGACCATAAACCCGAGGAGAAAATTTTTATAATGAGTAATTAAATTAAATAAGTCAATAGTAATTTTATATGGAATTTTGAATTGAGAAATTTTAATTATTAAATTAAAAGTTAGTATAAGTAGTTTGGTTCAAAAGTCAATTGATTTTAGAAAATGAGGTATTGGAACCTTGTTTCTAAAATTAAAGACCGTAAATATTTTTATTAAATATTTATAGAGTCTTATTATATGTGAATTGAAGTTTGGTTAGGTAATTTTGATGATTAATTGCTTAATTAAAAAAAAGGGGTAAATTGTAAAAGATAAAAGTTAATTGCTATAAATTAAAATAATAAAATGGATCAAAATAGTAATTAAATCATGGTCAAAAAGTCCAAGCCGTGGTGAATGATTACCATCCACTAACTTTTGGGTTATTTATTCATTTTGTTCTTTTTAGTTTAAGGTTAAATTGTAAACAAGTTTGTTTAATTGGAATTTAATATAATTGAAGGACCAATTACGAAATTGGACTGCCTAATAATAGAAATTATGTGAAATTCTTTATATTTTGATAAATTGCAATTAAATCCTAATAAAAATGAGGATTTACTAATTAGTTTATTTTTTAGTGTGATCAAAATTAGTGGTTTTAGGGTCACAAATTTGATATGTTAGATTGTAAATATTAATTAATTAATATTTACGAGGTCATTGTTATAATATTTAATTTTTGTTACGAAATTTTGTTGATTAGATAGTTAATTAAGTAAAAAGGATTAAATCGCAAAAGGTGCAAAAGTTGAATTATATTAATTGCAAGGTAAGTTAAGGTACTTGAATGATAATTATACCATTGTAAGAGTAAGTGGACGATTTAGCCTTTGAAATGGGTTGGAATTGAAAGAATTAAAAAGGGTAAAAGTGTAATTACATAAATTAAACCTAAATTAATTAAGACAAAAGGGTGGAAAATTCATTTTCTTCTTTCTTCTTCTTTAGTCGAAAGCCCTAAGGAAACAAGTGAGTATATTCGGCCAAGCTTTAGATGTTGGTAGGTAAGTGAAATCTCATCTGTTTTTAGTAATTTTTACGTTTTTGAGCTCATATTAGCTTAATCTAGCTAGTCCAAGAACTAATTTGTGAATCTGTCAAATGTTATGGATTTTTCCATTGATGATTTTTGTATAATCTTGGAATTTTTTGATGGGATTATTAATTTTGGTTGCTAAATAGGATAATTTTGTAAAGCAGTTTTTGATGATTTTAACGTTTAAGGACTAAAATGTGAAAGTATAAAAGTATAAGGACTTGATGTTAAATAACAAAAAATATGGGCTGTGTAGAGACCCAATTTAACTCGGCTGAGCATATTTTTAAAGAAAAATGGTTAATTTTCAAGTTTTGATCTATAGGACTAAATTGAATAAAAGTGAAAAGTTAAGGGTAATTTTGTAAAAATAGGAAAAAAGCTTTGCATAAAATGATTTAAAATTTCATGTTGATTTAAATAATTGAATGAAATTATTGTAATAGATCAAAAAGGTGTTGTCAATTGTGGAAAAGAGAAATTTGTAAATTAGTCCCTAGAGTTCACTTTAACTGCAAATTCATCCAGTAAGTTCGTAACGTTAAATTTGTATTTAAATAGTACTTTTTTTTAGTATTCTTTATGATTGTTGCAGAATAGGTTATGGTACGTGAAATTGAGAAAGATGAAAAAAAAGAAATAAATGAAAGAGATCAAGCTTTGAGTCAGTGATTTGAAATCGATGCGATGGTTGAGGTATCGCATATGTTGCGAGACCTCGACAGCTCGTGTGAGCAGCATCGTGAGTCGAAAAATGAGTAAATGACCCAAGAATGGATTACAGGCCCTACGATGATTGAGATTTATGCATAAGTGTATATTCTCGACAGCTCGTGTGAGCAGCATCATTAGGGAATAGTTATATACATAGATACCGTATCGATGGTTGAGGTATCGCACATGTTACGAGTCCTCGAAAGCTCGTGTGAGTAGCATCGTAAGTCGAAAAAAGAGATATGAATCCTAGAATAGATTATAGGCCTTGCGATGGCGGAGACTTATGCATAAGTGCATACACCTAATAGCTCGTGTAAGCATCATCGTTAGGAGATAGTTATATAGACAAACACCGTATTGATGGTTGGGGTACCGCATATGTTGCGAGTCCTCGATAGCTTGTGTGAGCAGCATCGGGTACTAGTAACAAAAATGATACAGATAGGAAGTTCGAAATGCTAAATGACTCAAGGAAGCATTGGGTTATTCCAACTCGATTCAGTTATAACTGCTTTATGCATATTTTGTTAACTCTTTTACACTTTTCGAACTTACTAAGCTATAAAGCTTACCAAAGATGTTATTGTTGTTTTGTAGATTGTTTGCTGCTTGAAGATTGGATCATCTCAAAGAAATCACACTATCGCGGAGCTTGTTTAGTAGTTTTTCATCACTTGGTTATATGGCATGTACTAGGATGATGTTACCCTTGAAATGCTTGATTTTGGATTGTTGGTTTCTTTGTTAAACTAAACTTGCATGCTTGCTTGATGTTGTAATTAAGAAAATGTGTTTTGTAATGAATTGACATGTGAATTTAAGAATCCTTATGTTGATTGATTGTAATTTTATGTTATATGATGAAACAAATATTATCATGTATAGATTTTGCAAGATAAGAATTTGAATAAGAGTCTTGTGTTGAATTATGGTTGATAAACTTGAGGACTTGTGTGAATAATCGAATTCTGCATACTTGTTTCAGTAGAATTCATGCATGTATCGATAGAAGTACATGGTAGGAGAGAGGTTGTTCTCTGGCTTGTGTTGTAACGGTAATTGCATAGTAGGTATCGATAGTTCTGCACATAGAAGTACTGATAATTTGTGTACTTGTATCGGTAGAAGTTGCAGGTAAGACATCTTAGCTCTTTGGAGTTTTTAGTATTGGTAGAGGTCTCACTTGTATCGATAGTAATGCCTTAAGTATCGGTAGAAGTCTGCACTGTTCCTGAACTGTTTACTGACTTAACAACTACCGATACTTGTCCAACAAGTACTAGTAGAAGTCTTCAAAAATCATGAAAATGATCTTTTTTGCCCTTGTTGGATGTGCTGGGTGCATTTCTTTGATTAAGTATGATTGATTGACATGATATTAAAGGATGAACAGTTATAGATGAACAGCAAGACACTGGGACCATAACCGACGACGATTTCTAGATATTAGGTGTTATAGTTATGTGATCCTGAGTTCTTTTATGAATATACTTTATCTATGATTGATTTGTATGTATGGAAAAAAAAGACTCGTAAAGTTTTGTAAACCCAAAGACCTTAGATCGGAGATGGTTACGGTTTTTGGGTGTTACAGTTTTGCTCACCCCTACACAATAGTATGTTTTGGTTTTTTTTTTTTCACGTTTATCAATATTTTTAAATATTTTCACATATATTATAGAAATATATAAATATATTTTATAAAAATAATGCGATGTGTCTCTACAGTCTCCTATGCAGTTAGTATTAATGGAAAAATGGGAAGCTATTTTAAACCGACTTGAGGATTGCAACAGGGAGATCCCCTAAGCCCATTTCTTTTTCTTATATGTAGTGAAGGATTATCTGCTCTAATGCATCTTGTGGTTAAGGATGTGTTGCTGAAAGGGGCCAAGGTTAACCGTAATGGTCCACAGATCTCCCATTTGTTATTTGCAGATGACTACATTCTTTTTGGTAAAGCTACTTTGGAAGGTTCGAATGTTCTTAAAATGATCTTAAAAGAGTACGAAGTTGTTTCGGGGCAATGTGTAAATTTTGATAAATCGATAGCTTTTTTAAGTAAAAATACAGATGTTTTGTTAAGGGAGCAAATTTCGCATAACTTGAGGGTTAGCATTCCTCCAATCCAGAAAAGTACCTAGGGCTTCCTAATATGGTAGGTCGACATAGGAGAGCTTCGTATCAGAATCTAAAAGACAGAATGAAGGCTAAAGTTGATAATTGGATCACTCTATTTTTATCTTAGGGACGCAAGGAGGTTTTCATCAAGTCAGTCTTACAAGCTATTCCGACCTATGCAATGGCTTGTTTCCTTCTACCCAAATCCCTTTTTCTTGAAATGGAGAGTATTTTAGCAAAATTCTGGTGGGGTAAATCTCATGGTAAAAAAGGCATCTATTGGTGTAGATGGGAAAAATTATGTGAGATAAAGTAGAACGGTGGGTTAGGTTTCAGGAGTTTGGCCAAATTCAATTTCACCCTTCTTACTAAACAAGGGTGGTGAATTATGACTAATCTAGATTCTTTACTTACGGAGGTTTTAAAAGCAAATTATTTCCCTAACACAGATTTTTTTTAATTCTGTTTTAAAAACTGGTATATTATATACGTGGCAAATTATTTAGGCTTCGCAAAAAGTCTTGTGTGATGGTGTGTGCTAGCGTGTTGGTATAGGTTCAAAAATCTCCATTCTTAATGATGCGTGGGTTATTGGTGCTAATAATTACCGAGTTTCTAGTCCAGCTTTTAATACTCATTTGCGCTTAGTTGAAGAGTTGATTGATAGCAGTTCTAGAAAAAGGAAATCGAAAGTGGTAAGAAATACCTTTGAAGTGGTAGATGCAGATATGATCTTGTGAATACCATTGGCTGAGCAACCGCACGAGGATGAAGTAGCTTGAAGTGGTGAGGCCTCAAGAGTTTTCTTCGTGAGGAGTGCCTATAAACTATTACAACCAAATTTATCTAGAAATTTATACAAAAAATTATGGAGCCTAGATCTAGTAGAAAAGGTTAAAAATTCTCCTCTGGCGTGTTATTCACGATTTTGTGCTAACTTGTTTGAATATGCTCCATCGTTGATTGGTACCAGATGTGATGTGCCCGATCTGTGGAAATGGGATAGAAAATTTAGTTCATATTTTTTTCCAGTGCCTTGTAGCACAAGAGGTTTGGCCTTTGCTGGACATGCATCAAAATATACCACAAAGCAATCAAGATTGGTTTGTTAGGCTTACCGATTTGTTTGCCTTTGTTCCTGTTTCGAAGCTCCGTATTATTTGTTATGCCTTGTGGACATTCTGGTATGAGAGAAACTGGCGAATCCATGAGGGAACGACCTGATCCAGTCAAGAAATCATCAGATATATTACTGGATATTTAAATGAAACTGAAAAGATTAAGGAAAATATACCTACCAAAAATGACAGTCAGTTAAAGCGATCTCTGCTGCTTGAGGGGGTCACCAAAATCAATTTTGATGCCTCATATATAGTAGATGCCCTTAGATCGGGGTTGGGATTGGTTGTTCGAGATGAAACAGGTTCAATCTTGGGATCTTGTGCGGTCTTCATAGAAATGTCTCCTCAGCTTTCGAAGCCGAAGCCCTTGCATGTAGAGAAGCAGTGATGTTGGGGTTAGAAATGAGTCTTAGAACAATAATAATCGAAGGCGATTCATTAAGTATCATCAAGAAATGCAACTCCACTCTCTCATATAAGTCTACAATCGATGCCCATATCAAGAACATTAAACAAGATTTGGGAAATTTTCACATTATTGTTTTCAAGCACATAAGAAGGGGAGGTAACACCCTTGCAAATAGTATAGTAGTTGAGAGTCTTCAAAGAAGAGAGGAATATTACCTACTTCATGGTGTTCCTTGTTATGCGATTCGAGACCTGGAGAAGGAATGGAGCAGAAAACCATATTGATTTTTCGATTTAGGAAGAAGATAACTAGCCCCTGGTATTGGAAATGGCAAGATAAGTTTATGAAATGATTTTGCTTTGAGGGGTTAGGTTATGTGCTTATGAGAAGTTGCAATAGTCAGAAAATAAATGCTACAGCTGGTTTGATGGACGGGTAAAGATTTCCTAGGGACATGGGTAGATATGTTGCGTCTTTAGTAAGTTTTAGTATTTCTTAGATTTATTTTATTTTCCTTTTAAAAGCTTTTTGTCTTTTGGGCTGTTTGGTTTTTAAGGCCTTTGTTTTTTTTGACCTTTTTGTTTTTCAATTTTATTTAATAAATAGCCTAAGTTCTTTTTCTCAAAAAAAAAAAAAAAGTAGTTAAGATAAAAAAAATTAAAAATTTTCCCTTTTTTAAGAGTTTGATATAGACAATTAACCTAACTAGATTTGGGATTACAAGATGAGGTTCAGGATGCGAATGACATATAGGTCTCTAATTCATCAATCAGGGAATACTGAAAATACTAAGTGAAAGTATTGAGGGCTTCAACTTGTAAGAACTTTTCTTTGGCTTGTGTGCGAAGACAGGATTATCATGAATCATGAAAGGTATAAAAGGAAGCTTACGAATAATATGAATTGTTACTTTATTATAATAAAATTGAGGATATTGAGCATGTCTTGAGATCATGCTCGTGTTATAGGCTTATGGTATAACTTAGTCAAACCAATGAAATTGGTTGAGTTTATTAGCATGGATGTGTGATCAGGGTGAAGTCAGAAATTCTTTTGGGGCTAAAATTAAATTATAATTTTGACGATAGTAAAAATATAATTTTTAAAAGATTAAATCAAAATTTTATCCTTTTTAGGAGGGCAAAGTACAATTTTACCTTTACTAATTTAAAATTTTAAAAATTTTCAAGGGCTTAAATGAAAATTTTTCTATTTTAGGGGAGGCCAGAGCCCCTACCAGTCGCCTTGGGTTTGCCCTTGTGCGTGACCTGATTTTTTTCTTTGAGGATCCAACTTGGGACCTTCTCTTTGGATTCATATGCTAAATGTTATGGAAAGGGCGAAACTATCCGAATTTTATTGAGAAAGAAGGGGCTCTAGAATAGAGTAAAATCCTTTTGTATTGATATGAGCATTGGTTCATTAAAAAACCATAGTGTGCATGGTACATGTTGAATTGATCAGCTAGAAATTACTGCCTTTAGCGTTGTCTCAGGTTAGTATTATTGGTGCTTTGAAAAGGTCTAATGGGCTGGCTTTTGTAAGGGGTGTCATTCGAGATGAATAGGGATAATGGTTACAAGGTTTTGCTCGTAAATTAGAAAGCTACTCAATTATTGAGGTGGAATTGAAGGGAGCATTTGAAGGAGTTAGACAAGCATAGGACATGGGAGTTAGAAGATTAATTTTGAAGCTTGATAATTTATTGGTAGTCAATATGTTATGTAGCAAGGAAGATAATAGCTCGCTTACACTCATGTGATGACTAAAACTTATGTTAGAGCGAAATTGAGAAGTTAAAATAGAGCATAATTACAAGGAAAGAAATTGATCTGCCATGATTTACATTGTTATTTATATCCCTTTCACATAATTTAAGCTTGTTTAATAGCTAAATCAAGTCATTTTAATACTGATCTATGTTTTGACAGTTGAAGTAGCTAGATTATGCTTTTTAGTAATTTTATAGTATGCTGATATATAAATAAGGTTGTGGTTATGTAAGATGAATCGGGAGCTAAAGATGCAACTTTAGGTTGAAACTACTGCCAAAGTCGCAACAACGAAGCATGAAAGTTGTGACATAAAAAACATACTCGAAAATGACCCCCTTGAGTGAATGTCGTGACATTGGGCTACGAAAGTCACGACATTGAAGATAGACACAAGGAAAGGCTACAAATAGAGCCAGTGTCGCAACGAGCAAGGTGCTCCACGTTACAACGTCATGATGATTTCCCAACCGCGTCAACTATGTTTTTATGGGTGGTTCAAGGTGTCTTTTTTTTAGTTAAAACCCTCCTTGTTGTAATAAGTAGAGGGACATTTTAGTCTTTCAATTTTAGGCTATATAAGTAACATTATAACCAAAATTAAGGGGACTTTTGCAGATCTTTACATAGACTTTAATTTTTAGTTTTATTTAGTTAGGTTTTTACTTTCATGTTTGCTTAATCGGGAAATTTTCTATTTTGAGTTGAGACATTGCGAGTAGAGAATGTTCCAAATGTGTGCTTTTACATCGATATATCAATGAGAATTCTCTTTCTTATTCTTTTTATTTATATCTCTTTCATTAATTCTGTTAATTGAATGTTTGTATAAATATTACATTGAACTTGTGCTCTTATACATATCTCTTATGAATCAATTGTTCAACAGATAAATCGATTAAGTAAATAGTTATCTAAAATTGGGTTTTTAATCGAGTTTGCTAAATAACTTAGTATACTATGATTGACAATCCTAGTAAAACATCTAGACAGGTGAGACTAAAAGGGTATCCTGTTGAGTAAGCATTTAGTGAATTTGTGCTGAGAGGTGAGACTAAAAGGGTATCCGTATGCCTAGGTGAGACCGAAAGGTATCTTAGGTAGTAACTTTTAGAGAGGATGAGACTGATAGGGCATTCTTAGTTAATGGTGGTAAATAACTCAAATATGGGTAATTATTGGTCTAATTGATAATTAACAATTCAATCAATTCTAGGCTAAGTAGCTCATATCGTTGAAATTAAGAATAAAAAGTTCCGATAGTTTGATTTAGGTTTAATTTTAGTTTAATTAGTTTTATTGTCATCTTAATTTAAAGTTTGCACTACTAATTCATAACTCTATTAGACTAGTAATTATTTCCAGATAATTAATTTAATAATAGTTTTCACCAACTTAGCAAGCACTTGGTATGATCTTCGAAATACTTCCAAAGTGTTTAGTTGTAAATTTAACTATATGACAATTTGACTTGTACACTTGCAGATACCACACTTCATTCCATATTTTCTTGCATATTTCTAAGCCCCGGTGTACGCACGATAGGACGAGGTTAGAAATCTAGTAGTAGATGCTTTAGTAAGTATGGCTACGAAAGTACCTTTGAGAATTTGTGTTTATAGAAGTCCACCTGGTGAGATCTTAATACTATTGCATGAGGATGTTAGCCAAGTTGTTTGAATAAGGACTTGTTATGTGTAACAATTTTCTTTTCCTAAAAAACAAAAAAATATATATATATATTAAAATTTTGTACCAATTGGTACGAGTTGGTATGAGCTAATATGCACTGGTATAGGTCGAATTAAGAAGAACAAGTTCCACGATATCATAGGGGTTCGTTAAGCAACATTTTAAAGGGTAGGTTTAAGTGTAACCAGCTTGACCAATTCTTAAGTCCAACTAAGAAATTGATGGGGTTTTCACTATAGCATCTTTCGAAACCTGTTTTGACTACAGACTATCCCATAGGAAGTGGTTGATAGACTCTTGATGTGTTAAGCATAGTAGAAAATGATTAGAAACCTTCATCCCTCTATTGATAATAAGGGTGAGCAAAACTTGATTCAATTCAAAAAAATAAAAAAAAATTTAAACTTTAAGTTATTTGAGTAATTCGAATTATCGAGTCAACTCGAATAACTCGATTCGAGTTTGAGTCGAATTGAATTTCACAATTCGAATAATTTTTTTTGAAAAAGGCTTCCATATTAATAATATAAAGAAGAAGAAACAGAACAAACGGGCTAAACCCAAGTTCGAAAGGTAGCCCAATCCAAAGATAAGAAATAAACTAGGTAAAAACCTAATCCTGCCAAAACAAATAGCATATATAAGCCAAGTAACCAAAGCCAATAGAGATGAACAATAGAGCGCAGCTAAGGAAAGAAACAAGGAGAAGTATAATGAGAGAAAACAGATCTAGTCTAAGGTAGTTAACAACTTGACGACGAGGGAGCCACCGCCTCGCGATCCTCAGCCACCACGATGTCGATCTAAAAACAAGACCTCCACCCAGTATCTATTGAACTGCCAACAGAATCCTAGCGTCGTAACTTGGTGAGCAACATGATTCTACTCTTTGTAATAGTGTTGGATCGTGGATGAGCCAAACCAGGTAAGAAATCGATAGGGCCCTTCCATTATAAGTGTTCTAATCTCCGATGGATCCTCATGTGAATCAGTAAGTTTGCGGATGACATGCAGTGAATCACCCTCAAATATAGCCTGTGAAAGACCCAAATATTGAATGAGATCAAAAGCTAAAAAAAAGCCAAAGACTCTACAAAAAATGCCGATGAAACTTGACCATGAATCCAAGAACAAGCACCCAAAACCTGGTCGCTGTCATCTCGCACCACCACCCCCGATCATGACGATCTCGCGCCCTCTCTGTACGCAACGTCAAAATTAGCTTTTACCAGCGAAACGAACGAATGTTTCCAATGTACAAAACGTATGGAAATAATGGAGCCACCAAAGACGTCCAGCCCTAGCAGACCACCCACACAAGATTTGATGAAGGACACCAACTCCAGAATCGTGCCAACAAGCACTTCATGATAGAATTTGTTTCTTGATCACTAGAGAGCCCACATCGTGGTAAGTATAACTTTCCAAGAATCTTCTAAATAAGCCTGACATAACGATCCTATCTAACTCACCACATCCCCATTATTGTAGGTAGCAGCCCAAGATATGTGTAAACGATTCCAAACTAAGGCTGCAAACGGGCAGTCACGAAAAACATGAGCAGTAGTCTCAAGTAAAGTCAGGCACCTAGGATAATATTGTGTTGTAGAAATGTATTGTCTGTAAAGATTATGTAAGGTAGACACAGTAATATAAGAATCGCCATACTATGATATGTACCTTGGGAGGGACAAGAGCCCTCTAGACCCAAAGAAATTGATCATGCAAACTGATTGGGTGTGATGGAGTTGTAGGAATCAAAGAGAGATAGGTAACTGATCGACTGTTTAACGTCACAAAAATATTGTGCAAGCGTACACTATCGATACAAGTATAGTAAACATATGTGAGTCTGTCGAATATTGATCCCACGTGGATGGTTGTCTTTTGTCTATTAATGTCAGTGAATGAATAAGTAAAAATGAGATAATTTGTGATAATAGTTATCGGAGCAATAACTTGAAAATAAAAATGAAATGTGATAATGATAAAATGGGATTCCCAACATGAATATTCAACAGAATACTAAGTGCTACTCACAAGATATGGAAGATAGGTGGTTGTCGCTGCAATAAAGTGCAATGAATATCTTACCAAGCTTAACTTCTATATTTGACCTAAGACTTAAACATTCATATTAACCACACCTTCCGATGATGGCAATGAAACACTGTTAAGAACAAGTGGATTAAATTCCTTTAATCCTCAAGCAACTTTCGTTGTCATGCTTGTTAGCTTGAACTGTCACTACACCTTCTAGTGATAGTGACTGCAATAACATTTCCATACTAAAAATATTTAAACCCAAATACTAAACAGTAGAAGCAAGGTTGAATAAAATAACATTTAACCTAGAAATCATTTGTACTTCTATACAAACAAGAAATAGAAAGTAATCACCAGCGTTTAGAAAAGAAATGTAAAAGAAACAAGTGGAGAATACTATTCATAGCCAATCTTGACTTGATCTCTTGATTCCCTCTTATGTCGCACTTACGACTCCTTGTCAAGAGTTGATCTGCATCCTTTTCACGTCGGTTCACCTGTGAGTGCCTTAAGCCTCTATAGCCGAAAGCTTCCAAGGCGAGTTTTAGAAGATCACAAGAAAGCCATAGCCTGGAGCATCGTAGACATAAGAGGCATCAGTCCTTCTTTCTGCATGGATAAGATATGATTAGAAGATGAAGGGAAGAAATCCATTGAACAACAATGACAACTTAATGAGAAAATAAAAGAAGTGGTAAAAAAGGAAATTATCAAATGGTTGGATGCGAGCATTATATACCCTATTTCTGATAGTAACTGGGTAAGCCTTGTTCAATGTGTGCCTAAAAATAGTGGTTTCACAGTTGTGACTAATGATAAGAATAAGTTAATTCCTACTCGTATTGTAACTGGATGGCAAGTGTGCATCAATTACCGATGACTAAATACGGCCACAAAGAAGGACCATTTTTCACTTCCTTTCATCGATCAAATGTTAGATAGGCTAGTTGGTAAAGCCTACTATTGCTTCCTGGATGGTTCTTCTGGATACAATCAAATAGCTATTGCACCAAAAGATCAAGCAAAGACTACATTCACGTGTCCTTTTGGAACCTTTGCCTTTCGACGGATGCCATTTGGGTTGTGTAATGCCAGCAACATTCTAGAGATGGGTGATGGAAATATTCTCGAATATGATTAAGGACTCACTTGAGGTATTCATGGATGATTTTTCGGTTTATGGATAGAGTTTTGACAAATGCCCCGACAATTTGGTAAGAGTTTCGAAAAAATGCGAGGAAACAAATCTGGTTCTAAATTGGGAAAAATGCCATTTTGTGGCAACTGAAGGAATTGTTCTTAGGCATCGTATTTCTTTTCAAGGCATTGAGGTTGATAAAGCAAAGGTCGAAATCATCGAAAATTACCACCACTTACCACTGTCAAAGCAATAAGAAGCTTTCCTGGACATGCTAGTTTCTATAGGCGATTTATCAAAGATTTTTCCAAGATAGCTAAACCCTTATGCTCATTGCTAGAGCGTAATAAAAAATTTGTTTTTGACAATGCGTGTTTGGGTGCATTCACATCAATAAAGAAGCAGCTGGTACAAGCTTCGATTGTCGTAGCACCAGACTGGACATAACCATTCGAACTAATGTGCGATGCTAGTGACTTTACAGTTGGAGCTATCCTCGGCCAAAGAAAAAATAAGGTATTTCATTCTATTTATTATGCTAGCAAAAAACTAACTGAAATGAAGGTTAATTACACCACAATTGAAAAAGAATTGCTAGTAGTGGTCTTCACCTTTGACAAGTTCCGTTCTTACCTTGCCGACATAAAGACTACAGTTTGCACGGATCACTCAGCATTGAGATACTTTTTCAACAAAAAAGATGCCAAACTTAGACTCATTAGATGGATCCTACTCCTCCAAGAATTTGATGTTGAAATCAGAGATAGGAAGGGATTTGAGAATCAAGTAGCTGACCATTTCTCGGCTAGAAAGTGGGAGTGAAATTGGAAAAAAGACCCAGATTGTAGAAGCATTTCCTAATGAGCAATTATTCACTGTCGACACATTATCAGGTATGCCGATGTAGTTAACTATCTTGTATGTGGGAAGCTACCTATGAGTGCGACTAGACACAAAAAGATCAGGTTCATACGCGATGCTGCCAAATATCATTGGAACGAGCCGTACCTATTTAAAGTATGCGCCGACAATATAATTCGCTGCTCTGTACCTGAAGAAGAAATGATGTCAATCTTGAGACATTGCCACGATGCCCCGTATAGAGGACATTTCAGTGGAACAAGGACTACTGCAAAGGTCCTACAATCAGGATTCTATTGACCCAATTTGTTTCGAGGCGCTCACAATTTCGTGTAACAATGTGATTGTTGTCAACGAACTGGTTCTATATCTCGACGCAACGAGATGCTCCAATAACTTGTCATAGAGGTAGAACTTTTCGATGTTTAGGTTATAGACTTTATGGGACTATTTCCAAACTCTTTTGGAAATGTATATATCTTAGTGGCTGTTGATTACGTACCCAAGTGGATTGAAGCTATTGCAGTACCAAAAGATGATGCTCGGACAGTATTGAAGCTTTTCCATACATACATCCTTACAAGGTTTGGAACCCCAAGAGCATTGATAAGCGACCAAGGTACTCATTTCTACAATAACCAAGTGGCAACTGCATTGAAATGATATAGTGTGAAGCATCGTATGACTACTACGTATCACCCACAAACTAATGGTCAAGCCGAAGTATCCAATCGCCAAATTAAAGGTATACTTGAAAAGGTGGTTAATCCATTTGGGAAAGATTGGTTAGTGCGGCTACATGATGCATTATGGGCGCTTCGCACGACTTACAAAACTCCATTGGGAATGTCGCCATATCAGCTAGTGTTTGGAAAATCTTGACACCTACCTGTCAAACTTGAACTTAAAGCCATGTGGGCAATTAAGCAGGTAAATTTGGATTATGATGCTGTTGGGAAGAAAAGATTGTTGGACATCAATGAATTAGAAGAGATCCGACACCATGCTTATGAGAATGCTGCGATATACAAGGAAAAGACAAAGTGATGGCATGACAACCTCATATTGCGTCAACAATTTCATCCTGGTCAATTGGTACTTTTATTTAATTCACATTTGAAATTACAAGTAGGAAAATTGCGATCAACGTGGTCAGGACCATTTAAAGTTGTCGAAGCATTTTCAAGTGGTACGGTGACAATCGAAAACTTAAAGGATGGGTAACAGTTCAAAGTGAATGGCCAACGTCTTAAACACTATCTGAGCCCAAATGTTCGAGAACCAGATGAAACTGTTGATTGATGACACTTAAATAATGTCGATGCATTAATTTATTTTGTTTTATTTGTTTCACTTTTTGTTGTGTTGTTTCAGATTCTTAGCAGAAATAAAAATAAGTTTTTTGTCGACGCATTGAAGCACTGATTGTCGATGCATTCGATGATGAGTCAGCATTACTTTTTCAACAAGAATCATGCCGATCGATTTTCTCTCATCCTAGTCGTTAGATCAAAACAAAAACGGTATGATCTGCAGCCTGGCAATTAATGGCTGCAGACACAACGATTTCTCATATTTTTTCACTCATTACATTTAGGTTATAAAATCCCCCATTGCAGTTACCTTCCTCTTCACAATCACCATTGTTACTATAACTCATCTCCCTCACTATCGGCAAATTTCCTTTTCATATTTCAAAGCAATATCTTTCTGCAATTTTTCTTTGTTCTCTTTTATTTTCACCATGGCTAAGACCCGTGCTTCTAAGAATACTCCCAAACCTTCTTCCAAAAACACTCCGACGATTCTGTCCACAATACCACCACCTTTATCCACAGGCTCGGTGTTGTTTTTAACAACTGCGACTAAAGACAGACACCACAATATCATGCTCAAACGCAATATCCATCCTAAACAAGGCTTTCAACTTTCACAACACTTGACCCTCGGAAAATAAGTCCACCGCACTATTAGTCGTTTAGGGTGGGAATACTTCTATGACCATCCATCTGGCTATTCCCCTACTCTAGTTCGTGAATTTAATGCCAACTTAGTGGACAAAGAGTAAGAATTTATTTTTGTTCGAGAGAGGCTTGTACCATGGAGTGCGGCACATATCAATGTCTTGCTACGGATACCAAAACGTGTAGATAGTCACTCGCCCTTCATGCACAGTTTAAATGAAGATAGCCTGACTGAGATGATGAACAACCTTTGCGTTGACAATGCTTCATGGATGGGTAATGGATTCCATAATTTTACAATGCATAGACGTTACCTGACGACTTTCTGTTAGGTATGGTTCCACTTTATTAATAGTCGTGTGATGCCATCCACTCACAGTAGAACGACCACATTGGACCATATGTGTTTGTCACATTCCATCTCACACCATCGTCACATCGACATTAGAAAGCTTATACATGCCCAGATTGCGAAAGCTACAGGAAAGCAAAATGGTATTCTTCCTTTCCCCTCTCTTATTATGCTGATTTGCCAACATAAGGGTATTGTGCTAAGAAATGATGAGGAGGTTGTGGAAAATAAGGGTCTGATCAACGATATATTGGTTGAGAGGATGACACGAGGCTAAGATACACTTGTGGCCAAGGAAGCTTCGAAAAAGAAAGACAAGCGGAAAGGGAAAAAGAAAGAAGAACAGACTAATGCGCCCACAGATCCACAAATATTACGAAGATTGGCTAGTTCGAAAATCCATCTTGATCGTATTGATACTCGTACAATCTGCCTCATGAGTATATTAGACGGTTTGGATTACAGGTAAAATATATTTTATGCATACACAAAATCCTAGAATGAAGCCATTGTCGCTGCATTGCGTCACATCAGCACTAGACCAGTGCTAGATTTTCCAACATTCCTTGATATCTTCTATCTTATCCACCACTCCTCATCTGACCAGCCTACTACTGATGGTAGGCCTACTTAAATGCCAATAAGAATTCACATATCTTATGATGAAAACAATGAAGGGCATTCAAACGCTAAAGAGGATTGCTGTCGCAATATTACTGATCTGTTCGAGGATGAATCTCTAACAGTTTAGGTGCAAATATGACTAAGACAACATTTGTTACAGAAAAAGATGTTAATGCAGTAGAATGTGCTGACACTGGCCCAACTGAACCTACGCAACATATGGAGAGGAAACCAATCAGGGAGGTGCTCAAGAGAAGGATGAAGAAAAAGAAGAAGGAAAGGAAGAAGAGAAAGAAGAAACAAAACCTACCGAGGTGCAGGAAGAGAAGGAACTCGATGCCCTAAAAATGATCGTCGAGGACATTGTGGGAGCATCCAGCTCAAAAGAGACTCAACCTACTCCGAGTCAGGCTGAAGTTGTCACTGGCAAAGTAGAGGAACTGAATCTTCTCGCTAATGTACCGTACATAGCACCACTAGACGAAATCCACCCATCCGATGTGACAATTGATAAGGCCGTCACCCAACCTATTGAGGGAGAATAATCCACCAAGCTAGTTGGTTCAAAGGATAATAAGAGGAAGAGCGCAAGGACAAGCAAAAGAAAAAACACAATGACAAGGGAGAGCGCCCGAAAAAGAAGAAGAAGAAAACTACAACAACCTCTGCATCAGCTACTGTTGAATAAATTGATACATCTCTTTTTAGTTAGTTTTCATGCATTTTTCTTATGCTTGCATTTTCATTGTCAATGTATTCCTTTTAGTTTACTACATTGTAGCTTCCTTTCCATTAATTTTTGTATATCTATTGTCAGTGCATTGAGGACAATGCGGACATTAAGTTTGGGGGGGGAAGCTAATGTGACTTGGAGATGCAACTACACCTTCTCATTTGACTTTTATTTTGTTTCTTTAGTAACAAAAATTGACAAAATTTCAACAGAATTGTGCCCATAAATTTTTATTTTGATGCGTAATTCTTGAATTATTTGAATACTGATGTAGAAATTCGATAAGTATGAATGAATGTTGAGTCTGCTATTTTGGAATGAATAATTGAAATTCTTTTAGTAATAAATGGAGAGTATTGGCGTTGAATCTTAAACTAACTGATCAGTACAGTGACAATGTATGAATAAAAGACACTCCAATATGAGTGTATTGTGACTTTTAATGAAGAACACTCTACTATAGACAAAGAAAAGAAAACTTATCTAGCCAAAGGCTATAACTACAAGAGTGTGTATTGGCACAATTACATGCCTCTTAGGAGTTTGTTGCACCCTATCGTTACTACCCAGGAACAAAGGTAGAGTAATGCAATGACATCTTTCAGTTATTTAAATATATATATATATATATAATAACAATAAATTACTGAAATGGCTCAAGGAAGGTTAAGTTTCAATGCATGATACTAACATTAATGAATTGCAATTTCAAGTTGTTAATGTCTATAAATTGTCGGCGCATCATTCTATTATATGAATGTAGTTTAAACATTAGAAATTTAGAGAATTCAAGTTGTGTGAATAATGATTGTGGTGACATTTCTAATTGCTACTTTGTTAATTTTTGTTTACTTGAGGACAAGTAAAAACTCAAGTTTGGGGGTGTGATGGTATTACAAATGACATAGATTTTCTTCGCAAATTAGTGTTTAAATTGTTCTTTTTATACTTCATTTAGCATGCATCATTAACATTTTACACTTAATTTTCATGTTTTCCAACTTATTGATAGTAAGTTTAAATTCTTGTTATTTTTATCTATTTTTGTACTAATGTCGACGCAAGCAGTCGAAATATTACGTTTTAATTGTCAGCGCAGGAACTCAGCCTAGAAGCCTAATACTGAATAATTGTAACCACAAAATCAACTGAATATTGCGATAAAGAGATGTCCCCACATTGAAATTGAATCTCAAATGAGAAGAATCAAGCTAAATTCACAGATGGAAGCACCAACGCAGGAATTTCACAGATGTCGCTACGATTACAAATTAAGAATGCGTCTAGTGATACAATGATAATCTGCAGATCTGAGAAGAACATACTAGAATTATGTGAGTGCATAGCTATATTTTAACTAATTTTGACAGCTGCAAAATCCAGATCTAGATCTGAGAGAGAAAGCTGAATCCTGCAACATTTTAGAGGCTATAAATAGATGAACAAAGAAGGAGCAAGGGGATTAAATTCTAAAAATTCTGTGTGAATTGAAGGTTTGAGCTGGAAATCGGTGAGCTGATGAAGCAAGTCCACAACTGCTTCTGATGAGAAGTGCTTGATGCTGCACAAGAGGAACAATTAGGGAGTACACCTAGTAGTTTAGAGATAGAGCTTCGTTGTACTCTTTAATTATTCTTAAACGATGATGGATTCTGATGATATTAAATTAATACGAGAGTGTCTTTTAATGTTTTTATCATTTTGATTCTTATTCTACATTGCTTGTTTGTTTATTCTTAGATCTAACTACTTTATGCACGAGAGTGAAATTACAGTGCGATGCGGTGACAGGTTAGGTTAACAAGTGGGTTAGGCGAGAGCTGCTCGGGACTGGGATAAAAACTAGTTACTTGTTCTCAAGTACATATCGTTGTTCATATCAAGAGGTGGAGTAAATGTGGGTATTTGAGTCGGGATTAAGTAAGAAGCTATTGTTGGTAAAAAATCAAAGGGACTTCATTGTAGCGACAATCCATCAATATTTCACCTTGTCGATGCATCCAGCGTTGCAACTTAGCAGATTCAGTGAACCATTTCTACCCTTTACACTTGGTCACATTTATATTTCATGCATTTTAATATTCAGTACTCAACACTCAACACAATTGGATTTATTTTCAGTACACTGACATTAACCTTTGAAATTTACTTCTAATTGCGTTGACATTACTGATCATTTTAGTGTGCAAATTTGACACAATGCACTGACCTCAATACTCACATTACCTTTAATTTTAGTTGTTGTTACTCTAAGATTATAACATCAAGAGCCCATTCCTTGAGGGATCGATATCCGATAGAATTGTCTATCAACTATAATTGCATCAACGTGTATACGCTTGCACAATCGTTGTGTCATAAAAACACCGATCAGTGTAACGAATCCTTAGGGAGTACATAATTGCACCGACACACACTCATGCAACGACATCCTTCGGCCAGATTCATTTTTCCAACACATACATTGAAGTGTTCCCTCTTGAACAATTCACAATACACCGACATTGGACTGTCTCTGATTTATAAATATATAGATATATAAGCAACTGTAAAAGGCAGATTCATTCAAGATTAAAGGAATGCTACTAGTCATCCACTACTAATGCAATCTAAATCATTCATCACAAAATTGAAGATAAAACATTTAGTCAAATTTATCCAACTCATTCATTGATAGTTCACATGATTCAAGAATTAAGCATTGAATGTAACCAAAATTTTCAAACACATTTGCATAAACCTTGCATGCTTCATTAACTGTAAAAGAATTTTTTTTGAAATGTGGGTGCATTTCCAAACCTTATATGCATTCCCCCAAACTTAAAGTTTGCATTGTCCCCAATATACTAACATTAAAATGCAATGACAATGTGCACTAACAAAATAAAAATTATAGCTACATGTAATGCATGAACATTACAGCTAAAAACTTAAAATAAACTAACTCAGTTTTCCTCAGCCATAGATGTGGTTGCATGATGCTTCTTCCTCCTCCTGTTTTCTCCTCCTTCCTATGTTTTTTTGTCTTTAGAGCTCTTTCTCTTCTTTTCTTTAGGCTTCGCACGGTCCTCGGATCGCTCCTCAGTTTCTTGCTCTGCCCTGGCATCATTGGTTGCTTCTTGTATAGGCAAGATCATCTCGAGTGGTTCGGAGTAAACCACTACCGCCAAAGGGTTATGGTGTTCCTCACTAGTTTCTTTTGTAGCTTCCTCTGGTCTCACTCCATCTCGCTCCAAATTCTCATTAGTTGTACCCACAATCTCGAGTGCAGGGATAGTATCCTTAACTAATTTTTTCTCAACCCTTCTTTTTAAGCATCTTCTTCCTCGTCATTTTTGTTTACCTCTTCAACAAGGGTTTCCTCCTCTCTAACACGAACTTTCTCCTCAATAGTAGGGTCCTCTTTACCAAAAGTGAAATCATCTTCGAACATGCTATCAATCCTTTGCAAGCACTCCTCGACGTCCCTTGATTTCGCTTCTTTCTCATTATCATAGACGTGCATAATGGGAGGGAATGCCACCGATCGATCTCGGTACCTAACTTAGCATCCTTTGATGAGAGTTCATAATCTCAGATGATTGGTGGAAACACCGAGAATTCTAGAAGTGAGGCCGGGCTCAACTGCTTTAATGTGGCTACAATAGAGCTGTTCCAGGCCTTGGTATAAGTGTAGAACAAATTTTGTGATCTTTCCATGTCTTTTATTGTAGCGATAAGCTTGATTTGCCTATTGCTGATGGAATTGGCCAACTTCTTAACATCCTTCATTTTGTGTAATAAGGATGTCTTTATAGTAAGGTTTGTTCCCTTGTTTTCTACCTTTGCTTTGGCCTTCCTCTTGCTTATCTCAGCGTCTTTCACTGTGAGCGTATCCTTGCCACGAGTCATTCTTTCAATAGAGGCTTCATTGATCGGGCCTTTATTTTCTAGGACTTCATCATCATCACGGGGCACGATTCCTTTCTGCTGGCATAGTTGCATCACCAACGATGAGAAGACCAAAATTCCAATTTTCCTTGCGACGTAGTCAGCAATTTCCTAGTAGAGTATTATGCCGACATCAATCTTTCTGCCCTTGACAAATAGAATGTTTCAGGCACATTCTATCGAGGGTGACTGTGGTGCTGTGGTAGAGGGCTTTAGCTTGCAGTTGACAAAATAGAACCAAAATTTTCTTTGTAGTGTTAGGAAGCGTCTGTGCATCATATAATTTTTTTGATGTCAACCTATCTACATTGCTCATTCGACACATAAGTCCTTTTCCAATAGGTCTGGTCTGTCTTGTCATCTGTGATATCCTCAATGAACGCGGAGTGTTCATCCATATCTAATTTAGTATTGTATAGCTTATTGATTTTTTTAGCATCCCATGGGATTAAGCCTTCACGAACAAAGATGAACACTAACTCATGGTCAATAAGGTTAAACTCACGTACTAGTGAAGGAGAGTAGCTTCCAAGATGAGTGCAGAAAGTCTCCCACTTCAGCTTTGAGATGGTTTTGTAGATTGCTTGCCCAAGTCTTGTTGTTGCAAAAGGAGATTGCCCTATTTTGGGTGGAAGTTTCCCTTCAAAATATTGTCTTGAAATTGGTCTTTGACCTCTTTCGTTAAAAAGATCACTGGCTCCTTTTTCTCCGTTGGCATGGAAGGCTCTGGTTCACGCATTGCAATTACAAAGGATGAGTGTTCTTCGACAGATTTGGCGGCTTTATTGACTACTCCTTTAGTTCTTGCCATATTTTTATGAGTGAAAAAGGTTTTAAGGTGTAAAGATACGAGCTTGGGAAAAGGAAAGTGAATAAAAATGGTTACTTTGTGTTTGTTACAGTCGGCACAATGGAGGGGGGTTTAAAGCGAGTGAAAGAATAAGATGGAAAGGCATGATTTTTTTTCATTAATTGAAAGGACATAAAGTTGGCGGGAATAAATGTGTCCAATGATAATTACACCCACTTAGACAGATCCAACAGCTGGATGACTTTTGATGAAATGGTGGGATCTGAATTCCTTGATATTCCCTTATTCTTGATGAATCATCAACAATAGTATAATCATACAAATAACGTTGAAAATAAAGTCCAAGTGCGTCGACAATGATACCTACTTATTATGCAAAAGACAAACGAGAAGGAAAACAAACTTGAACAAAAGCAAAAATAAAATAAAATAAAATAAAATTACGTAATAATAAATTCAATAAAAATTAAAAAATTTCTACCAATTTAATGGTCTCTATCTGCTTTTGTTCAATGTTCCCAAAATAATGTTTCAGCCGCTACCCATTCACTTTGAATTGATGTCCATCATGTAAATCCTTAATTGTGACCGCACCGTGAGGAAATACTTCGACCACTTTGAAAGGTCAAGACCAGCATGAGCACATAATTTACTCGATGCAACTTTAGTCTAGAATTAAATAATAAAACTTATTGACCCGCAATAAATTATCGCTACAAAATAATTCTGTCATGCCATCGTTTGGTCTTTTCTTTGTAAATTGCAGCATTTTCATAGGCATTTTGCCTAATCTCTTCTAGTTTAGTGATATCCAACAACCTTTTCTTTCCAACAGCTTTATAGTCCATGTTCAGTTGCTTAATTGCCCACATTGCCTTGTGCTCTAGTTCAACAAGTGAATACTTTCCCAAAAACTAATTGATATGGCGACATCCCTAATAGAGTTTTGTATGCTGTCCGCAATTCCCCAAAAGTGTCATCAAGTCTGGAAGACCAATCTTTACTTGAAGGGTTCATAACCTTCTCAAGAATTTTCTTAATTTTTCGATTGGACACTTCGGCCTGTCTATTGGTTTGCGGATGATAAGTAGTAGCCATTCTATGATTGACTCCATATCTCTTCAGCGCGATTGCCACTTGGTTGTAATGAAAGTGTGTACCCTGATTACTGATCAATGCCTTTGGTGTGCCAAAGCGGGTAAGTACATGCTTGTGAAAAATAAATTAAGCATTGTCTTTGCATCATCCTTTTGGACTGCAACAGCTTCAACCCACTTTAAGACATAGTCAACAGTACTAATGTATAAATATTTCCAAATGAAATTGGAAATGGTCCCATAAAATCCATAGCCCAAACATCAAATAGTTCAACCTCCATAATTGGCTACTGTAACATATCATCGCGTTGGGATATAGAACCAGTGCACTGACACCTATCGCATTTGTTCACAAAATTATGGGCGTCCTTGAATAGTGAAGGCCAGTAGAATCCTAATTGAAGAACCTTAGCAGCAGTTCTCATGCCACCAAAATGACCTCCATAAGGAGCATCATGACAATGCTTAAGGGTTGGAAGCATCTCCTCTTCAGGAACACAACGCCGAATGATATTGTCATTGCATACCTTAAATAAATACGGTTCATTCCAATGGTATTTTGCTACTTCAAGAAGAAATCTTTCTTTTTTATAGCCTGTGACACTCAATGAGAGTTTTCCACACACTAGATAATTAATCAAATCTGTGTACCACGGGGTTGCAACTACAATAAATAACTTCTCATCTGGAAATGCGTCGACAATTTGAAGTATGTTTCCATCTTCACTACCAACTTCCAACCGAGACAGATTGTCTACAACTTGATTCTCTGAACCCTTGCGGTCTTTTATCTCTATGTCGAATTCTTGCAACAGTAAGATCTATCGTATCAGTCTTGGTTTAGCATCCTTCTTCGCAAAAAGATATCTCAGCGTAGAGTGACCAGTAAATACGATAATCTTTAAGCCGACAAAATATGAATGAAACTTGTCAAAATCAAATATTACAGCCAACAATTCCTTCTCTGTAGTGGTATAATTGATTTGAGCCTCTGTCAGAGTTTTATAGGCATAATAGAGGGCGTGAAATATTTTTCTTTCCTTTGTCCTAGAACAGCACCCACAACAAAGTCGCTTGCATTGCACATAACTTCGAAAGGTTGAGACCAATCTAGTGCAACGACAATGGGTGCAATTACTAGCCGCTTCTTTATTTGAATGAATGCATCCAAAAATGCATCGTCGAAGAGGAATTTTCAATTCTGTTCCAATAATGAGCATAAGGGCTTTGCAATTTCTGAAAAATTTCTAATAAATCTTTGGTAAAACCCTGCATGCCCAATAAAACTGGAATGCCTTTCAGATTTTTCGGTGGAGGTAATTTCTCAATGATTTCCACTTTACCTTTGTCTACTTCAATGCTTTGACTAGAGATGAAATGGCCTAATGCAATGCCTTTAGTTGCTATGAAATGACATTTTTCCCAATTTAGAACAAGATGTGTGTCTTCACATATATGTGTCAGCGCAATGATAAAAACCATTCCCATAGACTGAGAAATCATCCATAAAAACCTCTAAAGAATCTTTAATCATATCTAAGAATATTACCATCATGCACCTTTGAAATGTGGTTGGTGCGTTGCAAAGACCGAAAGGCATACGGTGAAATGCAAAACTTCCAAAGGGGCAGGTGAAAGTTGTTTTCTCTTGATCCTCTGACACAATAGTAATTTGATTGTACCCAGAACAGCCATCTAAAAAGCAATAGTAGGCACTTATCGCAAGCCCATCCAACATTTGGTCAATGAAAGGAAGTAGGAAATGGTCCTTCCTTGTGGCAGCATTAAGTTTGCGATAATCCATACAAACTCACCATCTTGTAGGAAAGCGTCTAGGAATTAACTCATCTTTATCGTTGCTAACCATAGTGACGCCTCTCTTTCCAGGTACGCATTGCACTGGACTTACCCAATTTCTATCCTAAATAGGGTAAATAATTCCAACATCAAGTCATTTTATAATTTCCTTCTTAATAACTTCCTTCATCTTCTCATTTAATCTTATTTGTTGCTCAATTGATTGATTGACTTCATCTTCCAACTTGAACTTGTGCATGCAAAAAGATGGACTAATGCCTCAAATATAGGTAATACTCCAAGCAATAGCTCGTTCATGTTGCTTAAGAATATGGACCAATTTCTCTTCTTGAATCACATCTAGTATTGCGGAGATAATAACTAGGAGAGTATTGTTATAACAAAGAAAGACATACTTAAGACGAGTAGGTAGTGGTTTCAATTCCAAAGTAGGAGCTTCTTCAATAGATGGCTTGAAAATTGGAGCCGTTTTGTTGGCTAAGTCTAAAGATTCAATCTGCCTTCCATGCCTGAGTTCAACATTACTAGCTTCAATCATACTGTCACAATCATCTAAGAATTCCTCATCAATTGTCACTACAAACTCTTTAGAAAGTAGTGTGCTTTGGTCATTGAACTCTTCCTCAATTAGATCCTCTAACACATCGACAGTATGACATTCTTCTTTATCCTTGCATTGAATAGACTCGAAAACACTAAAGGTGACGTGCTCATCATTAAGTTTCATGGTCAGTTCACCTTTGTAAACATGAATAAGAGTTCATCCGGTAGCTAAAAATGGTCATCCCAAGATTATGATAACCTCCTTGTCTGCCTCGCAATCAACTTGAGCCAAGGAATTTATCCACATGAACTAAGATATCTTTTATTTGCCCTTTAGGTTGAGCCAAGGATCGATTTGCTAGTTTAAATGTCACTGCAGTAGGTTTCATGTGACCAATTCTCAACTTTTTGATAGTCGATAGTGGCATTAGGTTGATGATAGCTCCCAAGTCGTGTAAAGTCTTGCCAAATAATGGTTGCCAATTGAACATGGGATTATAAAGCTCCCAGGATATTTCATTTTGAGGGGCAACTTATTTGTTAAGATATCATTACAGCCTTCTGTGAGTGCAATAGTTTCAATATCATTGAGCTTCTTCTTCTTAGACAAGAGCTCATTTATAAATTTCTCATAATTAGAAATTTGCACAAGAGCATCTACTAGAGGAATATTGACTTGAAGTTACTTCATTGTGTTCAGCAACTATTGATATTGCTTATCATGCTCATTCTCTCTGAATCTTTGTGGAAAAGGTAAAGGTGGAGATACATCATATTGCGCCGACATCTTTGATTGCGTCGATAGTTTTGTGGGTCGAACATTAGGCATGAGTGACAATTTACGGAACTTCTTTGTCTGGTACATCGACAAACTCTTCAGATTCAACCTTCTCACCAGGGATCACTTCACCAGTGACTTGAGGTGCTACAGTAGAGTCTGTAGTCGGCTAACCAATTTGTTTACCACTCCTAAGAGAGATAGCCTTGTAGTGTTCTTTTTCCTTCAGATTGGGATTTTTCGTGTCACTAGGTACTATGCTCGATGGTTGAGTACTCAGATTCGAAGCAAGTTGTCCTAATTGTGCCTCCAACGCTCGAATAGAAGATGTGTTCCCTTGTAAAATAGCATTCGTGCGAGTGATGTGCTTCCGTATTAAAGCTTTAAGAGTAGATAATGGATCAGACGGAGAAGCTTGTGTGTTCTGTTATTGTCGATGTCCTTGAACATGCTAATTCTGTATTGAAGAGTGTTATGGTTGAATCTGATTCTGATGTGAATGCATCTGGCTTTGTTGTGGATGTATCTGAGTATGCTGATTGTAGTTCTGTTGTTGTTGATTCTAATTCACTTGTCTTAGGTTATAATTGTCTTGATTAGATGTATTCCCATATTGGAATGTCACAACATTTTGTCCAGCATTCTGAGTTCCCCAAGACTGTTGGTTGCATTCAGCATTATTATAAGAGTTTCCATAAGAATTGTTGCAGATGTTATTGACATAGAAGGCATTCTCTGCATGTTGTAGACAAACTTCACAACTATGGTTGTCACGCAAATCTCAAAAAAAAAAATGGGAACATCAACTTGTTGAGCGACTGGTATAGGTGCAATGTCACTAGTCCCTTTCATATTTTTTATCATATTTGCAAGAGAAAACACTTGAGCACTAAGTGCAGATATTGTGTTCAATTCAATAACTCCCGAAGTAGCTTTTGCTTGTGCAACTCTAGAGATAGGATACTGATAATCACTCTAAGCAATTTTCTCAAGAATTCCAACAGCTTCATCATACATACAATCCAGTAAAGGACCATTGGCTGATGCATCGACAAGATTCCTTATTTGTGAATTCAGCCCATTATAAAAAATCTCAATCTGTGTTTCTTGTTGAGAGTCATGCGTGGGGCAACGTCGAAGCAAAGATATATAACATTCCTACATAGTGTGAAGATTCTCATCATCCAGCTGATGATAAACTGTAATATCATTTCGGAGACGAGCATTCATTGTCGACAGGTTAAAGCGCAAAACAAGCTGTGTTGCTAGTGCATTCCAAGAAGTAATTGAGCTGGCAGGTAATCCAAGGAACCAAGTATGAGCTCTTCCCTGCAAAGAATAGGGAAATAATTGCATTTTCAAAGCATCATCAGGAATGCCTTGTTGACTAAAAGAAACACAAATCAATAAAAGTGATTTAAGATGTTCTCGTGCATCTTTATGTGGCAGTCCAACATATTGCCCATTAGAATTCAACATTTGAAACATTACTGGCTTGAGTTCAAAATTTCCAACTTGGATTGCTGGCCTAACAACTCTCGGTTGTAAGTCATCTATGACAGGTACTATAAAATCTCGTATAGTTCAGTTTTGTATTTGATCGTCTTACGACAACGATGGGTCTTCAACATTTTGTGGCAGTATCGAGAGTATTGTTGCATTGTTTCTTATTAAAGCCATATTCCTTTTTTCTTGAAGTCTCATCTGAGCGGTTCTTTCAATTTTTGGATGAAAATCAGAAATAAACTCCAAATTTCTTCGGGTCATAAAACACCTAAAATAAAATGTGCAAATAACGACAAAAAGAAAACAAGTTAGTAACAACTAAATGTTATATAATAAAAATAAAATGTAAAAACAAAAATAAGCATCAATCGAACGCCATCTCCGGTAACGACGCCAAAACTTGATCGGTTGTTTAATTTCACAACAATACTGTGAAAGCGTACATTGTCAATGTAAGTATAGTAGACAGATGTGAGTTTGTCGGATATCGATCCCATGTGGATTGCTGTCTTTTGTCTATTAATGTTAGTGCAATGAATAAGTAAAAATGAGATAATTTGTGATAATAGTTTTCGGAGCAATAACTTGAAAATAAAAATGAAATGTGATAATGATAAAATGGGAGTCCCAACGTGAATATTCAACAGAATACTAAGTGCTGCTCACAAGATATGAAGGATAGGTGATTGTCGCTGCAATAAAGTGCAATGAATATATTACCAAGCTTAACTTCTATATTTTTCCTAAGACTTAAACATGCACATTAACCACACATTTCGATGATGGCAATGGAACATAGTTAAGAACAAGTGAATTAAATTCCTCTAATCCTCAAGCAACTTCCATTGTCATGCTTGTTAGCTTGAACTGTCACTACACCTTCCAGTGACAGTGACTGCAATAGCATTTTCATGCTAAAAACATTCAAACCCAAAGATTAAACAGTAGAAGCAAGGTTGATTAAAATAACGTTTAACCCAGAAATCATGTGTACTTCCATACAAACATGAAATAGAAAGTAACCACCAGCGTTTAGAAAAGAAATGTAAAAGAAATGTAAAAGAAACAAGTGGAGAATACTATTCCTAGCCAATCTCGACTTTATCTCTCAATTCCCTCTTGTGTTGCACTTAAGGCTCCTTGTCAAGAGCTAATCTGCATCCTTTTCATGTTGGTTCACCCGTGAGAGCCTTAAGCCTTCATAGTTGAAAGCTTCCAAGGTGAGTTTTAAAAGAATATGGCACCAGAAAATAAGCCCCCCTTTTTCTCTTTCCTTATAAATATTTATATCCCTCCAAATTATACTGGTGTTCTTTCCTAAGAATCATGCTACCTCTGTCCGTACCAGTTGGTTATACCAGACTGGATAGCTTACACATTTCTATTCTTATTCGGACAGCTATTGCGTGCGATGACAATCCTGGGCGCAATTTGGAAATACTTATGTAGCGACTTCAGTGCTAAAACATGACAAAATTAAGGATAAAAAGGCTAAGGTCCATTGAGTTATAAAATGCAATTTACTAAACTAAAAATGCTAAAATATGTGCTACAAATAACTAAATAGGAACAAATTAACCAATAAGTAAGGAGAAAACATATGTCCTTTCTAGCACTATCAGTAACCCCATGCAGTAATTTGTATCTGCTACAAACCGAATAACAACTCGTGGGGTCACCTTTCCAAACAACTAAATCCCCCCAACCAAGTCAGATAGCGGAACACCAAGGATGCGATCGAGATCTCATTCATCGAAAATCATTCACACCGAGGAGGAGTTCCACTAGACCGAACTCGGTACCATCAAATCACCCACCCATTAAACTGAAGGCTTGATTGAAGTATATTCAATATGACTCTGACCAATACTTGGAAGCCAATTGTCATTCCAAATGGAGATGGATCGACCATTACCCACCAGTCAACCCAGGCCTTTTTCTAACAAACCTTGTGAGCACCATACTTTGCGCCACGCATAGAAAGGGCGGGGTCTCAAAGCTACTCGTAAAAAGTCAACTGTGGGAAAATAGTGAGCCTTCAATACCTGACTCAAAAGACAACCTGGATCTATCAACAATCGCTAACCTTGTTTAGCAAGTAGCACAATATTAAAATGTCCTAAATCTCGAAAACCCATACCTCTATCACACTTAGGCGCACACAAAGTAGACTAGGAGCACCAATGAATACCTTTATGACTCTCTGACTTATACCACCAAAATCGACCCATAACACCTTTCAGAACTTGACAAAAAAAGGCGAGGAACAAAAAACACTACATAGGAAAAGTTGGAATGGCCTGTAAAATAGAGCAGATAAAGACACCATGTTTACCCTGAAACAAATATCGCAGATTCCAACCAAACTTATCAAGAAAGTACTGAAATGTAGCCCTCTTACTTCTACCAACCATAGGGGGAGGGCCCAAATACCGATTCATATGATCAATCGTGTGCACACCCAAGGCTGACCTAATCTCAACTCCATGCAAAGTCTCCACATTCGAACTGAAGGAAATAGCAGATTTATCAAAATTCATGTCCTAATCGGTACAACAACCATACTCCTAGGAAATCGAACAGAGCACTGATGCACTCGATGTAGACGCTGACCCCAAAATCATGCAATCATCAACAAAAAAGATTTGACAAACAAGGACCTGTATGACATATTTGCATGCCTCGAAATGTACCACCCTTGCTTGCCAAACAGAACAAAGAGACCTACACCATATAAAAGAAACAAGAAAGGGCTCAGGGATCTCTCCGATGAAGTCCCCTGGCTGGCTAAAATTGTTCTTCCCATTGGCCAATCAGAACAACTAATAAGAGATCGACCTGACACAAGCCAGAATCAAAGAGACCCAATCTATACAAAATCCATGCGCAACATGACAACCTCCAAAAAGTCTTACTCAACACGATCGTAAGCCTTACTCATATTTAGTTTGAGGGCAAAGGAGCCAGCATTCCCTTGGCGCTTGTATTTGAAGGAGTGAAGCACCTTGTAGGTGATAAGAAAATTATTCGTGATAAATTGATTAGGAATGAAGGTGCTCTATGCTTCGTCAATACAGAAAGGCTAGATCCGCTTAAACTTGTTCACCAAAACCGTAAAAATAATCTTGGAGAGAACCGAACACAGATTAATTGGATAGAATTGGGATATATGAGTGGGATGGTGCACATTCAGGAGAAGAACGATATTGGTGGAATTAAGTCAGAATTAGGGATCTCTCGGTAAAGCACCCTAAGACAAAAATCCGTAACATCATCGTTGATGATATGCCAATACTTCTGGTAAAACAGAGCCAGGAATACATTCTTCCCTGCAGATTTCAAAGGTGACATCGAATAAATGGCATACTGAATGTCCTGAGACATAAAATTCAAAACCATGGCCACATTCATCGAGGGAGAAACATAACCCGCAATGACGGATAGCAAATGTTGAAAGCCACATGAGTTAGAAATTGTGAAAAATCCTAGAAAATACTGAGTGAAGACCTCAAGCAGTTCCTCCATGATCGTATCCACTTGCCCATCGTCACCTACTAAGGATGTTACCGAGTTCACATGCTTTTGTTTTGTGGCAAACTTGAGATAAAACGATATGTTGCGATCCCAAAATTGCATCCAATTAGCCCATGTCCGTTGACTCCAATATATTTCTTTCTGATCAACCTCTACATTAAGAGCCAATTTTACCTTAGTGATCTCGACCAAGATATCATCGAATAGGTCAATCTGATTCAACTGACTCAACCAAGTTGTAGCCTTCCTACATACAAGTGTTGCTGTCGAAAAAGACGACGTCCCCAAGAAGATAAGGTTGCAACCAACTGACTCAGTCGAATAGGAATCGACTGTGCAGAAATGGACCACACCCGTCGGATTTCTGCTTCATAACTTGGTTTAGACACCTAATAAGACTCAAAATGAGAAACCTGTGTTTGCTGACCCGTAATAGTTCTTAAAGATGAGTTAGAAACCGTGATGACTAACGGATAGTGATCTGAAATTGAGTGAGGAGCACAAAGAACCTTTGTACTTGGAAAGCAATCTTGCCATGAAAGAGTGGTAACACATCGATCCAACCGTTCGCCAATATTAGTACTAGCCAACTCACCCTGCACCCAAGCAAACCATCGTCCCTCATATCCTAAATCATGAAGCCCACATTAAAACCAAATGGAATGTAGTCATTTGATGATCAAAGCGAAGACGAACACCTTTTTCCTTAAAGGCATAGGTATTCTCATTGAAATCCTTGGTTACCATCCATGGCAAAACAGAAGATTGCTCAAGGCAGTCTCGGCTATTCGACTAAATACCCGTAAAACCTTGTAAATCTCCAACTAATCCCTGTGGAATCATCCTGAAGAACATGGCAACTCGATTTCCACCTCAAACAAAGGCCTCTCTTTCTACCCAAAGTCGAAACATTGATAACAAATAGAAAACCTAACTGATGACGCACTCGATCTCCATAAGAAATAGCAAGTTGGGATTATACCTGCGCAGCGTATGTTGCACCCTTCCAACGTTCCATGGGTTCCCTAGGCCACGAACGTTCCAACTAATCTGATTCATAATACTCAATTACCCCTCAACGTAGAGCCAACCGGATCAAAAGTAGTGGTAGTCTGTGCCAAATTAGTACATGCAAAAACAACAGAGATTGTAGATGAAAATTGAGCCTGTTTATTGCACCCCAAAACAGCCGCCTTTTAAGGTTGTTGGTTAAAAAAATCGATCATGACTACATAATGCTTATCATTCTTTGGTACGCCTTCCGCATACCCTACCGACCTGGACACTTTCAAAGAATGACCTAGAAATCTACTAACCCGATCAACAAAAGTCGAAGTTGATGTTGGTAGAGGAGACAAAACCAGAAAAGTTATCCCTCTACTCGAAACCATCTAGTATCCTTCGATGCAAGACGTAACCAAATACACGATTGTGGTAAACGCCGATGAGGGAGAGCCCACAACAAAGAGTCCTAACCAAACAAAACCTCCTTCATTCTAATAGTCATTCGTAGAGGGAAGAAACCTTCACCGTGACCCAACTTCCCATAAAGGAAACAAAATAACGGTAAGCGTTCATACTAGAAGAGAGCATAGATATTCTTTTAGGATGACAGAACAAGACACTTCTTACGCCTCAGTGGACTCCGCACATCCAAATGGACACGCACTCGTAAGGCTTGATAGGTACCCAAAAGCGAGAGTCGCAAGACTGATAGCCAAAAACGTTCCCAGAAAATTCCCAAATTGTTGTGCTAGATCCTCATAATAACAACCAAAAGGAACATTATGAATCTAAACCCAAAAATCTACAAAGCACATAGACACATGAAGCGGGGTAGCAAACAATACAAAACTAGAAAGTGATTATTAAATGTATAAGGACTGCCTTAAAGCACTCGAGTGATGTTGACATCCGAAAAAAATCGAAACAAGAATTTCTTCTCGCCCAAGTCAATAATTGTAACACCCTCAATCGGGTGCTAGAGATTCACCATTGTCATATGCATTGCCTCAAAACGGACAACACTAGCCACAAGGAAACAACCCATAAGACAATTCTCAAAACCAGTTATAGTAGTCGAACCCTCTTGAACCACTGGCCATGCCTTATCTTTAGTGTTTTCCTTGAGGGACAAACCAGCAATGTCATTTTCCATAGATGTGAGAAGGGAAAGCAAACACAAATACTATTCTAGAAACCAAAACCAAATTGTCTGAAATCAAACAAAAATCTGCGAGACAGAGAAAACGAAAAACACGTGCCCTTAGGCATATGGCAATTTTTTAGAATGGGACAATTTCAATAATTCAAATAACACATTGGTGTAAATACCATTTTGGTCCCTGTCAACTTTGAAAATAACCAAATTGGTCTCTCTTAACAAAAAAATACAAAAAAAAAAATTCAAAATAATTTTAAAATTCAAAATATTTATTAAAATTTCAAAATTTGTATTTTAAAAAATATAAAAATATAAAAAATTATAAAAAATATATTAAAATTTAAAAAAATTTCTAAAATAATAATTTTAGGGGACCTAATTAATGATTCAAATTTATCTTACTCAAATATCTTTTTTATTACTTTGCTTTGAAAAAATAAATTCAAATATATATTATTTCAAATTTATGTGCTTTAAAATGGAATTAGATATTCTGTAACAATATTTTTATTTGAGATGTTTAATTTTTTTTAATTTAACTCGAACATTTTCACTCGATTCTATTCAACTAGACTCAAATTTAATTTCACTCAACTTGATTCGAAAAAATTTCAAATTGAGTTAGGATGATAAAATAGGTTTCATGAACTCAACTAACTCGAAATTTTTTCACTCGATTCGATCGAATGCTCACTCCTAACTGATAATAATACTTTGAGGGTTGGTAGAATATCAAACCTAAATTTCCATAGAAAAACCTTAAGCTTAGGAAGCGTTTTCAATTTCCAAATGGTGCCTTATAATCCTTTTCCAGGACATAGTGCCATGGAGTAGGTCCTTAAGGTTAATCTATATTAAATTGTAAATGACCTTGAATTGCTCAATCTTCAAGCATATGATGTTTTTGTAGTCATCCTTATTCAAATAAAAAGTGCTAAGGAATAATTCCAAGGCAAGTGGCAGTAATTGCACCAATAAGCAATTTAATCCTTATGTTGCCCAAATATTTCACACTTGATTGAAAGATTAAGAGTTTTTCTTCTTTGGTAAGGGGCCTACCATCATGGATCTTAAATCCTTTCTTGACTAGTTATCATGCCAAAAGTTAATAGTTCTTCCATTGTAGACCACCCAATGCATACCTTTTTCTAGTATTGGACTCACATCCCCAAAGGCATTCCCTATCATAGAAACATTGGATCTAAACTAAAGGTTTTGAGCATTTCTAGTGTATTTGGTAAGAAGTGTTCGATCCTACAATTTACACAATTTATCTCTTTCTAGATGAGTCTTCATCCCAATTTGACAAGTTGGGTTTGATTTCTTGGCCATATAAATGCCTAGACCATGTCTACTCTCGAGTAGGACAACTTTCTTCCAATTTGCTAGTTGAAACTTCCTTGATTATCCATTCCTAACCTATAAAGTTTCTATTGATGTAGTAAAGGTGGTTTAAAACACTTGCAAGAAGTAGACGACATTGAATATAGTAAGAAAGGATTGCTATAATTATAGTTAGAATAAGATTAAGACTATTTGTTGGTGAGAGCAAATTTTCTTTCCATGAACTAAGCTTACTATAAACTTTGTCAATGATGAAATCATAGTCACCCCTTAAAATCCTTTTTTAACGAATGGTAAATCCCAAGTATTTGTCAAGATCTATTGCCTCACTAATATTCAAAGAATTAGATGCCCATGATTTTTTGACTACATCACATTTGAAGTAGAAAACAATCTTGGATTTTTGAAAGTGAATGCTCTAGCTTGATTCTTCTATGAAAGAGTTAGGAGTATTCCTAATGGTTTCCATGGTTTTTCTTATCAATTTTGGGAAATATAAAGACATTGTAATAGCCTGATTATCAATTACGCTGAAAAAGATGATATCAAAACTCCATTTCATAAACCGGATCCGTAAATATTAAATTTGAATATTTAAGAAGTTGGTATAACAATATATTAAAGTTTGACCCATCAATTTTGTCTATTAATTGCTTAATTAGAGTTCAAGGACTAAATTCTAAAAGTTTTATCTCTATAGGTTTTAATTGGCCAAAGAATCAAGGACTTAAATTACAATTAGGTAAAGATCCAAATGGAAATTAAACCATTTTGAAATATGTGATGGTGGATGATAATGGCTTAAGCACTATAATATAATTAAAAACTTAATTAAGGTTAGTTAAAGTTAATCAAATTTTAATCTTAATATAAAACAAAATTTAAGTGGAAAGAAAGGGAATTGGCATCATCTTCATCCTCCATAACCGAATTCTTCAAAGAAAAGTAAAGAGAAAAATGTTCTAAGGGTTTTCAACATTCAGTCCTTCAATTGGTAAGCAATTTCAAGCCCTTTTCTTATAATTTTATGTTTTTTAGATCATGAGAACTTTATTTAGCTAGCATATGTAACTGTAAAGTTTTTAAAAATTTTCATTGTTGATTTCTTGAAGAATTTGGTGTTAAACTGATAGATTTTAAGATTAGATTATGAAAAAAGACTAGATTGTAACATTTAATTATTAGTTTTGTAAATAGGGTCTATAATGAATAAAATGTGAAACTATTGCAAAATTTCAGTATAAATAGATAGTAAACGGACCCTAATAACTGAAATTGAATTCAGTTTTTAAATTGAGACTTAAAATTGAAAGATATTGTTAAAACTATGAAAACTAGAGAAAAGATGATTAACCAACAAAATATCAAATCAAAAGCTTAAAAATTAGTATTTATAGTCTATTAACATTTAACCTAACATTGACTATTATGCCTTTAAATGAAAGAAACTTAAACTTGTTTGGACATAAAATTGCCCCTATAGTTTTGCACTCATCAGGAAACGATATCATGATACCTAAGCTTCGATATTGCAATACTAAAAATAGTATTGAAATTGGGAGTCTTGGTATTGTGATATCACTAGAGTTAGCCTCAATTTCTTTCACTTCAGCACTGCCAAGTATCGCGACCTCCATTGTAATAGCTTATTTTTCAGTGATAGTAGAAATAGTGGTTTTATATCCTTGTTTTTCCATTAGTAAAAACCCATAATATTGTCCCTATTTTCTTTGTCTTAAATCGAAACCACCATTTTTGTGGAGCTTGGGGAGTGTTCGGTCAACATTTGGTTTGCATGTAAGCATTTTAGCTCTTGATGTTTTACAACTTTGATGTTTTTGAGTGTATTTTGGCTTAGTTGAACTAGCTCAAGTGTTAATTAATTAAATTGATAAATGTTTTAGATTATCTTTTAGAGACGAGATTGAAGTGTTTTTTCATGTTAATGACTGATCATATAGTTTTGTTGTTAAATAATACAAAGTGATGTAATGAATGCTAGAAATTTTTTGTTTAAGAATTTAAATGTTGAAATAGAAAAAGTTCACAGTAACTTTGCTAAATTAGAGAAATATATGTGTGGTGCATGATGCTTAGGTACATCGATTGAATTGAACTAGGGATTGAAATGTTTAAATTGGATAATTTTTTATTTAGGGACAGAATTGTACAAAAAGTAAAAATTTTCAAGTAATTATGTAAGAGTGCTAATTAAGAGATTTATAAGTATAGTTTGAACCATTATGCTGTTCAAATGAATTAATTAAATTAAGTGTATCATAGATCAAGAATCGTAGCAAGGGGAGGACGTACGAGCAAAAAGAAAATTACCAGTTAGTCACTGCTAGTCAAGCCAATTAGTAGGTAAGTTTACATTTAAAATACTTTCAAAAATATTATTATTATAATGATATTTTTAAATCTAAAAATTTTGATAAAATTATGAAAATAAACCATTCAGAGTGATTATTGAGATAATGAAAAGGTACAAGTCCCATACACTTAATCGTAACTATGGTGCCTAAGTTCTGAGTTTCGTATATGTTTCAAACTCGAGAATATGTGTTGAGGTTCCCAATTACAACATGTGTTGCGTATTAGAGAATATGAGTAAAGGTTCCTAGTATCGTTATAATTTACGGACTGGTGAATATGTGTTTAGGTTCCCAGTATTTACATAAGGTGCATTATAAGTGAATATGTGGATGAGAAGCCCTGGCCAGGAAATTCATCAAATAACTTTATTGTTCGGGGTAAATAATTACATTGGTTTTGATTAGTGTATGGGAACTTTTATGGTTATGATTGGAACATTGAATCCAAGTGGAGTAAAGATATTGTAATTGGGAAATTTGAGTTATGTTATTTACTTTGGTGATTTGTGGATTAAAACAAAATATGTTGGCTTGAATATGGATTGATTAAATTATGTTTAATGATACTTATGTTCTTTGTTATTTTCTTAAAAATTTTGATTCAAAGCTTCAGAAGATCAGATCGACAGGAAGCTCACACCTGTTATCTTTGAATTGGTATATATTTTTTGATGTACTTAAATAGGTTATATAGTGGCATGTATCTAGGACCCTTATTTTGAAACTTTGGTCATAGTTTGTGGTTTGAATTAATGGGAGTGAAGTTTTGATGTATAGATGGGATTCATAGTTATATGTTTGGTTTTGTGTATAGTCTTTAATTTGAAAGGGTAGATGTGTTTATGAGATCTTGTGAATAGTACATATGCAAATATGGAATGAATGGTCTTTGATCTTTTGGTATTCATACATTTAAATATTTTCAAAATCATAATGGTGGGTTAGTTGGTGTGGTTTTTAGATATTTTGATGTGATTTGGGTGATACATTAGTGTATATATATAAATGGTTAGTTTATTGCCCAAGTTAAAAATTCTTGTATAGCTTGCTTGAGGGGTAAATTATGCAACACATGGCCTAGACACGAGTTGTCACATGGTCGTTTGTCGTACACAGTCACCCACACGATCATGTGTGTCTAAAGGAATTAGGTGTAGATTTCACACAGTTTGAGACACGACCCGCGACACGGCCATTTGTCTCAAGTCAATAAGTTACACGGTCTTTGGCATAGTCTTGCGACCTTATTTTGATTACACACACGGGTAACCACACAGGCTGGGACACAATCCTGTGTCCTATATTCGAATACCCACACAGTCCAAGGCTGAGTCACACGGCCGTGTGACCCTTGTACCAAAAATTTTTAGATTTTTATTTTTAGATTTTTAATTGTTTTTATTTAGTCTCTAATCATTTTTAAATTGTTTATATGGCCTAAAAAAACTCAATTTATGGTATAAATGTATTTGTTTCCTGCGAGATATTTAGATTTATGATTAAAAAGGTTTATATTATTATTAATGAGTTTAATAATTTGAATTTATTTAATAATACTCCTGAACCTTAATCCATCAATGGAGTTGAGATAGGCGTCTTACATTTATTGGTATCAGAGTATGGTTTAGTTGATTTTAGGACTAAGTATAGTAAGTGTAGAGTCTAGATATACATGTCATAATAACTTATTTCTAGTGTGATGCTTCAGATCCGATCTAATTATGTTTTTATTATAGATATTACAATGAATCGAGAGAATGATTCTGTTGATAACAATAAGCGGAAAGTCATGTCCTGGCTTCCAATCAGGGAGCAAGTCATGAAGTTCCTAAATCACAGATACCGGGAAGTGAAAGTCGTGGTGCTTTCTTTTAAATGATGAATGATTCTAAGGCCAAAATTTGGTTGGAAAACTCGTATTCGATGAGTTAAATTGTTCACTTGAAGATTGTTTAAAGTGCACAATTTCGTTGTTGAAATAATATGCTTACCAATGGTGGACTACTCTGACAGCAATGGTTTCGAAGGAGTGTGTGACATGAGAATTCTCTTGAATTGAATTCAAGAAGAAGTATGTAAGCAAATTATACTTGGAAACTAAGAAACGAGAGTTTATGGATCTTAAACAAGGAAGCATGTCAATTATCAAATGTGAACGTAAATTTGTGAATTTAATGAAATATACTCGAGAATACGTCACTTTAGAAGTTGAAATGTGTGCCTGGATTGAATGAAGTTTGAATGAAAATATTTGAGCAATGGTAGGTGCTTTTGATATTAAAGAATTTGTAGTAATGACATAATGTGCTTAAAAGATGGAAGCAATTTGGAATGAGAAGAAGTGAACCAAGGCTAAACAATGAGATTCAAGCAAAAGGAGTATGAGCAAAAAATTCTCGAATTCTTCACTCAAGAAATCAAAAGATGTCAAGAATCAATCAGTTCCTTCAACGGGAAATGTAAGAAAGAGTTTATTTTGATCCCCTCATTCCTATACTTAAACTACTTTAGTAGCAAGCATAGGAAGTGTTCATAATGCGAATCCATCAGTTTGCGAGCAATGTGGAAAAGCTCATTTTGGTGTCCGTAGATTGAAGAAAGGAGATTGTTTTAGGTGTGGTTCACTCAAGCATTATTTGAAAGAATGCCTAATCAAGGTTGAAGTGAATTCTGAACAAGTTACTAGATCAACCACCATTTCTCAGAGAGGTAAAAAGATCATGGCTTTGAAACAACTCAAGAATAAATCGTAGCGAATCAAGAGATAATACTATGAAACCAGAAAGATGAGCATCCGTGAAGGCATATGTAATTAAAGCAAAAGAGGAGGCTTCAACACCTGATGTGGTAGCTAGTAATTTTACTCTTTTTGATGATACTGTTGTTGTATTGATTGACCCTGGGTATACTTATTTGTATATATAGCTACACAAAAAGAATTACCAATAGAGTTAACCGAATTTAATGCATTAGTGTCAAATCCTTTAGGTCAGAGTGTGAGAGTTAGTAATGTTTGTAAAAACTAACCTCTAGGAACTCGAGGATATGAGTTTCTAGCTGATCTAATGCTCTTACTATTTAATGAATTTGATGTTATCTTGGGGATGGATTGGTTGACGTAGCATGATGTGGTAGTTAGGTGCAAACAAAAACGAATTGTTTTAAAACACTCAAGCGATGGATTGGTTACGATTGAAGCTAATAGGACTGATTATATCTCTAATTTGATATCAACTTTCTCAGTTCAAAAGCTAATCCGTAAAGGTGCAGAAGCTTATCTAGCATATATTTTAGATACCCAAGTATCCGAATCTAAAATAACTCAAGTTGCAACGATGCGTGAATTTGTGAATGTTTTTCTCGAAGAATTACCTAGAATATCATCGATAAGAGAAGTTGAATTTATAATTGATTTTGTACTAGGTTCTGCCCCTATATTTATAGCACCATCTATAATGGCACCCTCAAAATTGAAGGAGTTCAAAAGCACATTTGCAAGAATTGATAGAATGGGGATTTATTAGACCGAGTATATCACCTTGGGGTGCTCTTGTGTTATTTTTGAAAAAGAAAGAAGACACACTGAGATTATGCATTGATTATAAAAAATTGAACAATGTGACAATAAAGAACAATTATCTGTTGTCGTGAATTGATGGCTTTTTTAACCAGTGTAGAGGAGCTGTTGTGTTTTCAAAAATTGATTTATGATCAAGTTACTATCAATTACAGGTAAAGGAAATAGATGTTCTAAAAATGGAATTTACAACTCATTATGATCATTCTAAAATTTTCGTTATGCCTTTTGGGTTAACAAATGCACCTGTCGCATTTATGGACCTTACGAATAGGGTGTTTCAACCATATCTAGATTGGTTTATGCTGGTATTCATTGATGATATCTTAATTTACTTGAAGAGCAAAACTGAACATGAACAACATTTGAGAATTATGTTACAGAGTTTACGAGAAAAACAGTTATATGCAAAGTTTAGTAAATGTGAATTTTGGTTATCAGAAGTTGGATTCTTGGGACATGTGATTTATGTATGTGTTCAGGTGGATCTGAATAAATTCTCTGTAATTACGAATTGCAAACCTCCTCGTAACGTTATTGAAGTACGTAGCTTCTTTGGGTTAGTAGGATATTATCGACGCTTTCTGAAGGGATTTTCAATTATCGCTTCACCTATAACAAAATTACTTCAGAAATATGTACAATTTGTTTGGATTGAGAAATGACAATAGAGTTTTGAGCATTTGAAGAAAATGTAAACCGAAGCCCCTGTGTTAGTTCAACCGAAATTAAGGAATAATTTATTGTGTATAGCAACGCGTCAGTAAGTGATCTGGGAAGTGTGCTTATGCAAGATGGAAAAGTGATAGCTTATGCCTCACGACAACTAAAATCTCATGAAAAGAATTATCCCACGCATGATCTTAAGTTAGTCACAGTAGTGTTTGCTTTAAAATTTTGGCGGCACTTCTTTACGGTGAGGTATGTCATAAGTTTACGGATCATAAAAGCCTGAAATACTTAACGACATAGAAAGAGTTAAATCTTCATTAACGCAGGTGGTTAGATTTGTTAAAAGATTATTACTTGATCATTATTATCACCTCGACAAAGCAAATGTAGTTGCGGATGCCTTGAGTCGAAAGTCACTATTTACTTTGAAATCTATGAATGCTCGACTATCTTTGAGCTCTGATGGATCTATTTTGGTAGAATTGAGAGTTAAGCCAACTTTCCTTTAGCGGATTTCTGAATTACAAAAGAATGATCCTGAGTTAAAATTGAAATATGACTTGGTGAAAACAAATAAGACTACTAAATTCAATATTACTGATGACAAGAATTTGTATTTCAAAGGCCATTTATGTGTTCCTAATGAGATGGCATTAAAATGAGACATATTGAAATAAGCTCACGACAATCCTTATTCCATTCATCCAAGCAGTAGAAAAGTGTATAATGATTTGAGGTAGATGTATTGATGGTCGGGGATGAAGCGTGAAATATCTGACTTTATAATGAGATGTTTGGTTTGTCACCAAGTGAAAGTAGAACACCAAGTTCCTTCAAGTTTGTTACAACCAGTTATGATTCCAAAATGGAAATGGGAACGAGTTACGATAGATTTTATTTCGAGATTATCTTTAACCCCGAGAAAGAAGGATGTTGTGTAGGTTGTGGAATTCAAATTCTGGAAGACATGTTGAGATGTTGCGTTATTGAGTTTGAAGGTAGTTGGGAGAGATTTCTGTCATTAGTCGAATTTGTATACAATAACAGTTATCAAACAAGCATAAAAACGGTACTATATGAAGCTTTATACAGACGAAAGTGTAGAACCCCATTGTACTAGGTTAAATTGAGTGACAAGAAAATATTTGGTGTGGATTTGATTAGTTAAATAGAAGAGAAAGTTAAAGTAATTCGTGATTGTTTAAAAGATGTAATGGATCAACAGAAATCGTATGCAGAATTAAAAAGGAAAGATATAGAATTTCAAGTTGGGGAAAAATATTTTTGAAAGTGTCGCCATGGAAGAAGGTGTTGTGCTTTGGAAATAAAGGGAAGCTTAGTCTGAGGTTTATAGGGTCATACAAATTCCTAGAAAGAATTGAACCGATAGCTTATCGTTTGTCTTTACCACCAAAATTAGAAAAGATTCATAATGTCTTTCGTGAGTTGATGTTATGTCGATATCATTCCGATCCAACTCATGTACTCGCAGTTAATAAGATTGAATTACAATCGGATTTGTCTTATGGAGAGGAACCAATTAGGATTTTAGCCCGAGAAACTAAGGAATTGAGGAATAAGCATATTGCCTTAGTTAAAGTATTATGCCAACGTCACGGGGTTGAAGAAGCAACTTGGGAACCAGAAGGCACTATGAGATCACAATACCCGAATTTATTTTCTTGTAAGATTTTCGTTGATGAAAATTCTTTATGGGGGAGAGTTGTAACATCCCGCTTTTCGTGAATATCGGATATAGTGGTTTTGGGTTCGTAAGTCCGAGGGGGTGAGATTCAGTTAATAAATAATAGTAAATAAATAGTTCGTTTAAGTGTCGTCTCAAATTGTGGTGAAAACTTTAAGATTAGCTAAGTTAATTATGTAATATACTAAATTGTAAAAGATAGGAAAGTTAAGTATGTTGGTGTAAAATGGTTGTAATGGTTTTAAAAAAAATTAATTGTAGCCTTTAAGGGAAATTAAACCCTTTCTAGTAGAGATGGATGGTTATAGGCTAAGAAAATATAAAAGCTTAGTAATAATTATAAGGGTAAAATAGTAATGATGGGAATATAAGAGATTAAGTAAAACATAATGGAAAATCTATCATCTTTTTCCCATTTTCTTTGTCTTAAACTGAAACCACCATTGTTGTGGAGCTTGGGGAGTGTTCAGCCAACATTTGGTTTGCATGTAAGCATTTTAGCTCTTGATTTTTGATAATTTTAATGTTTTTGAGTGTATCTTGGCTTAGTTGAACTAGCTCAAGTGTTAATTAGTGTAATTGATAAATGTTTTAGATTTTCTTTTAGAGATGAGATTGAAGTGTTTTTTATGTTAATGATAGATCATATAGTTTTTGGTTAAATAATACAAGGTGGTGTAATAAATGTTAAAAAATTGTTGTTTAAGGATTTAAATGTTGAAAAAGAAAAAGTTCAGGGTAACTTTTCTAAATTAGAGAAATATTTGAGTGGTGCATGAGGGTTAGGTACATCGATTGAATTGAAATAGAGATTGAAATGTTTAAATTGGATAATTTTCGGTTTAGGGATGGAATTGTATAGAAAGTAAAAATTGTTAGGTAATTATGTAAGAGTGTTAATTAAGAGATTAATAAGCATAGTTTGAATAATTATGTTTTTCAAATGAATTAATTAAATTAAGTGTATCATAAATTAAGAATCGTAGCAAGGGGAGGACATACAAGAAAAAGGAAAATTATCGGTTAGTCACTGCTAGTCAAGCCAATTAGTAGTTAAGTTTACATTTAAAATATTTTCAAATATATTATTATTATACTGTTATTTTTAAATCTAAAAATTTTGATAAATTCTGAAAATAAACCATTTAGAGTGGTTATTGAGATAATGAAAAGGTAGAAGTCCCATACACTTAATCGTGACTATGGTGCTTAGGTTTCGAGTTTTGTATATGTTTCAAACTCAAGAATATGTGTTGAGGTTCCCAATTGCATCATTTGTTGTGTATTGGAGAATATGAGTAAAGGTTCCCGGTACCCTTATAATTTATGGACTAGTGAATATGTGTTTAGGTTCCCAATATTTGCAAAAGGTGCATTACTGGTGAATATGTGGATGAGAAGCACTGGCCAAGCAATTCATCAAATAAATTTACCATTCGAGGTAAATAATTACATTGCTTTTGATTAGTGTATGGGAACTTTTATGGTCATGATTGGAACATTGAATCCAAGTGGAGTAAAGATCTTGTAATTGGGAAATTTGAGTTACATTGTTTTCTTTGGTGATTTATGGATTAAAACAAAAGATGTTGGTTTGAATATGTATTGACTAAATTATGTTTAATGATACTTATGTTCTTTTTTGTTTTCTTGTAGATTTTGATTCAAAGCTTCAGAAAATCGGATCGACGTAAAGCTCACACTTGTTATGTAACAGCCCGATTTTTAGTGGTGTCGAAAACAGTGGTTTTGGGACCACAATTCCGATGAGTTGAGTCGTAAAATTAATTATTTTAATAATTATTATGTCATTAGCATCGTATTAAATTTTGGTTAAGAAATTCTATCGATTAGATAGTTAATTAAGTAAGAAGGATTAAATTGTAGAAAGTGCAAAAGTAGAATTTCATGACTAGAAGGACTAAATTGGAAAATTGGCCATAAAAGTTGAGATAATGGAATATTATGGCATTTAGGTGTTAATGGAACGGTTAATTAAGGCTAAAAGTGATTAAGAAAGTTTAATTATGAAAGTCACAAAAATTACAAAATTACCATTATTATATATATGAAATTAAAAGAAAGAAAAATGATAGAAATTCACATATTTTCATATCTTCTTCAAAATTCGGCCAAGAGGAGGAGAAATTAGGGTTTCCCCTTTTCAAGCTTGAGCTTTGATTTAGGTAAGCAAATGACAACCGTTTTTAGTAATTTTTATGTTTTTGAGTCCGTATTAGTTTGATCTAGCTAAACTAAGGACTAATTTGTGAATCTGTCAAATGTTATAAATTTTACCATTTTTGAATAAGCTTGTTCTTTGAAGCTTTTGATTGATTTGTATGTTTGATGTATCTGTTGAATCTTTTTGTAAAGTGATTTTGGATGAAATTAGGGTTTAAAGACTAAAATGTTAAAATGGTGAAATTTCACGTATTGGTTATGAAATAGTTGCTTGTAGGGTAAGAGCATAAACCTATTGATGTTCGGCTGGTATGGGTTTAGAAAGAAATGATTATTTTGCATGTTTTGTGTTTAAGGACTAAATTGGATAAAAGTGAGATGTTAGGGGTAATTTCCTAATTTTCTCAAAAAGGATCAAATTGTGTTAAATGATTTGATTATATGATTTAATGTGAAAATTTGGATGATTTGTTAATTTAGATTACGATTGTGCCACGGATCGCGGAAAAGGAAAATTAGCAGAATAGTCCCTATAGCCTATCTGTAATTGCAATTTAGTTAGGTAAGTTCGTAATGTTAAATTCTTATTCATAATTGCACATTATTGCCTTCTTTAAAACTGTTGCAAATGGGAAATGATGATTGGAAACGAGAAAGATGGAAATAATGAAAGGAGAGTTATCCGACCTTGTGCCAAAGATTGAAACTAGTCTGATGGCTGAGATCCTGCATTTGTTTCGGATTCTCTACAGTATCGTGAGTCATTGTAAAGTGAAATGAATCCAAGAATGGATTACAAGCCCTACGACGGCTGAGATTTATGCTTGATTTGCATATTCTTATCAGCTTAGTGTGAGCAGTATCATTAGGGAACAGTTATATGTAGGGATACCGTATCGATGGCTGAGGTACCGCATATTTTGCGAGTCCTCGTCAACTTAGTGTAAGCAGCATCTTATACTTGTAACAGAAAATGACCTTTGGTCGACAGAGAGAAAATCTGATTATAGATCACTAGAGTACAGTTCTATTCTGGTTTGATTGAATTACAGATTATACAACACCTGTTATTTGGTAAAATGTTAAACTCTACGAACTTGCTAAGCTATGAAAGCTTACCTGTGAATTTTTTGTTGTTTAGTATATTCTATTTTGCTACTTGAAGATCGAATCATCTCGAAGAAATCACATTATCCCGGGAGCTCGTTCGGTAATGTTTACATCACTTGGTTATATGGCATGTACTAGGATGATGTTCTTTTGTAAATGCTTGATTTGGGGTTAACTGGTACTTTGTAAAACTTTAGTAGAATGTTGAACTCATTTGAATGCTTACTTAATGTTGAGAGTGGGCACCTAGCACTAAAATGTAATGTCTTGTTTGATCTTGAACACTTGTGTGGTCTACTTATACCATATGTTTATGAAATGAAGTTTGGTTGATGAACTTGTGTAAATATTTGAATATTGTTTACATGTTTCGGTAGAACTCTTGCATGTATCGGTAGAAATACAAGGTAGAAGAGAAGTTGATTTCTGACTTGCATTGTATCGGTAGTACCATAAGAAGTATCGATAGTTCTATTCATAGTAGTATCGCTAGTTTGAGTACTTGTATCGGTAAAAGTTACAGGGTAAGACTTCTTAGCTATTTGGAGTTTTTAGAATCGGTAGAAGCATGACTTGTTTCGGTAGAAGTTACACTTGTATCGGTAGAAGTGTCACAAGTATCGGTAGAAATTTGTACTATTTTTAATTGTTTACTGACTTGACTACTACCGATACTTGTCCAACAGGTACAGGTAGAAGTCTCCAAAAAATCATGAAAATGACATTTTTGCCTTTATTGAGTTGTGTTGATATTTAATTAATTAATTATGTTGTGTATAATGTATTGCGTTATTAAAATATGATTAAAAGAAGTAATATTGAGAGATAATCTACGATAGAATATTGGAAAGACCTTGGGACACTAACCGACGACGGTATCGGGTTTTGGGTGTTGCATGTTATCTTTAAATTGTTATATATTTTTTGACGTATTTAAATAGTTTATATAGTGGCATGTATCTAGGAGCCTTATTTTGAAACTTTGGTCATAGTTTGTGGTTTGAATGAATGGGAGTGAAGTTTTGATGTATAGATGGGATTCATAGTTATATGTTTGATTTTGTGTATAGTCTTTATCTGGAAAGGGTGGATGTGTTTATGAGATTTGTAAATATTACATATGCAAATATAGAATGAATGGTATTTGATCTTTTGGTATTCGTACATATAAATATGTTCAAAATCATAATGGTGGGTTAGTTGGTGTGTTTCTTTAGATATTTTGATGTGATTTGGGTGATTCATTAGCATATATAAATGGTTAGTTTTTTTCCCAAGTAAAAAATTCTCGTATAGCTTGCTTGAGGGGTAAATTATGCAACACACGGCCTAGACACAAGCTGCTACATGGTCGTGTGCCGCACACGGTCACCCTACACGGTCATGTATGTGTAAAGGCTTTCGGTGGAAGTTTCACATGGTTTGGGACACGGCTCACGACACGGTCGTATGTCTCAAGTCCATAAATTACACGGTCTGGCACACGAGGTATGGCACGATCGTGCGGCCTTATTTCGATTACACACACGGGTAACCACATAGGCTGGGACACGGTCCAGGGGTGAGTCACATGGCCTGACCATACAGTTGTGTGACCCCTATACCAAAAATTTTTAGATTTTTATTTTACATTTTGAATTGTTTTAATTTAGTCTCTAATCATTTTTAAACTGTTTATATGGCCTTGAAAACTCGATTTATGGTATATATGTATCGATATTTAGATGTACGATTAAAATGGTTTATATTATTATTAATGAGTTTAATACTTTGAATTTACTTAATAATACCCTGAACCCTAATCCATCAATGGAGTCGAGATAAGGGTGTTACAATACTGATCAAACGACAATTGAATTGAATTAAATGGATGTTACAATGGATTGGTATTGAATTGTATAGTATGAACTAAAATGAAGATTATATGATTGAATGTGGTATACTCATCTTGTACATGAGAATGTGGTGATAGGAAAGTGCAAACAGTATAAGCGCACAACTATATGCACATTTGAATTAAATTTTTAAAAAGATTTTATTTTTTGTTGGCATGGACCTCAACATACTACCACATGACAACTTTTGGTGGCTTTCGTCAGCCATGTCAGTGTGACTAATGGTCAAATTGATCAATTGATTGTTTCTGCTAACAAGAGGCGTCAATTGATTTTTGGGGTCATTAAAAACTTAATTTAGTGCACTTTTTTCTATTAAGACTCAATGAATTTTTTTTTTTACTGAGGACTCTATTTATCCTTTAGCCAAATTTAAATAACACTATTCTTCTTATATATTAAACTATTTGGTTTATAAAAGGCATAATGTCAAATTTAGTCCTTAATATTTACATTTTTTGTCAATTTGACTCTTATTCTGTTTTTAACTAAATTTGACTATTAACCTTTCAAAAAGAGTCAAATCACTTTAAGAAAAACAAAATTGTTGATTTTTAAATGACGTAGGCGTTGCAACTCCCATGACAATCTTCATATATTTTATGTTGATATAACACTATTTGTCTTTATGTAATGTTAACAAATCATTTAAAATATAAAAATCAAAGTTATAAAAAGTTCATAGTAATTTAAATAAATTAGCATGAATTGTAATTTTGAACCTAACAAGTGGCTCTAGTGGAAAAGAGGATGTTGTTCATCCTAAGGGTCCCGGGTTCGAGCATTTATGTGTACTTTATCAAAAGGTTAAGAAAATATGAATAGATACTACTATGAAGTACACATGAACATTCAAGTGAATATCATAACATTCATGATGAATTCAATTTCACAATATATTAAATAGTATGAAAAAATAAAATATAAACAAAATATAAAACCCCCTATTAAAAAAAAGTGATGATGTGGTGCCTAAATAAAACAAAAATTCAATACCCCACATTCCAAGTATAGATGGAAGGGAAGTCTTTGGTCTTACCCTTAAGATAACATATTTATATATTTAAGGTAAAAGTGGATTGAATTAATAGAAGAGGGAATATCTTAGGTTTATTCTTCATTAATATTTGTTTTTAGGACTCAACCCACGTCACGTGAATTTTATGTGATAATTTGATGATTAAAAATGTTTATCATTTCAAATGTAATTGAAGTTTAAGTCACATTAATCATTTTTATTAATCGAGTTTTGCCCTTAATATATGCACATCACGTGCTGCTCATGTGACTACCAAATCCACCAAAGAAAAATAAATTGGATTGGTGCATGGTTTTGTTTGTTTTGTGTGCCTCAAAGTCGCATGAATAATAAAGAAACACTTCATTGTCCCTATAGCACCTGCCACCATATAAAAGTCTCCACTACATCTCCCATTTTAACTTTTTATTTTAAATAATTTAAACTACACCCATTTAAAAAAATAAAGTAATAGATTTGAATTTAATTTGCTTTCATCTAATTCTCATTTTTATTATTCATATTATAAAATATTTTCATAAAACAGTATATTATAAATTTAAATCTTTTTTACTAATAAAGAGATTGGGATGAACTAAAATCCAAACCAATGAAAAAATAGAATTTTTAAAAAAATTAATAAGTGTTTATGACACATATATTAAGTACAAAAATTATAAAAAATATTTAAATATTAAATGAGGTTTTAGATAAATAGTAAATTATATCTATTGAAAGGTTAAATCATTATTTGAGGTTGAACTTGACAATTATTTTCATATGAAGGTTCGAATTATTTTAATTCAAGTTAGGGACAATTGTTTTCACGACTTGAAATAGGTAATTATTTTCATATTGAAACTTGAACATAACAACTATTTTTATATTGGGGCCTAAACCTTTTCTGGTCCAATTTAAGCCCTAAACTAGGCAATTATTTTCGTATTAAGGTTTGAATTAAACAATTATTTTCATATTAGAGGTCCAAACTTAACAAATATTTTCACATTGGATCTGAATATTTTTTCGTCTAAATTAGACCCTAAACTTGACAATTGTTCTCGACCTGAAGTACGCAACTATTTTCACATTGGAGCTTGGACATCTTTTTGTCCAAGTTAGTCCCTCAACATGGCAATTGTTTCCATATTGAGACTTGAACTTGACAATTTTCCCTACATTAGGGTTTGAACTTAAGATTTTTAGGAACTAACTCGTACAAAAAAAAATTGAAACACTAATGTGAAAATAATTACTAAGTTTAAGCCCCAAAATATGATTTAATTCTATATTGAAAACTTAATAGCTTGGGTTCAAATATTTTATATAAAAGATATAAAATGATAAAAATACCCTCAAAAATTAAAATACTATAATTTATTTATAACGTAAAATATTTTTACAATTATCTAATTAAATTAGTGCTTGATTGACCGATGATGAAAAAAATTAACATTAGTAGAGACTTTTATTAAATATTATTGATATAAAATTAAGGAAGAAAGTGGAGAAGAGGGGGAAAGTGAAAAAGTGGGCAATAGAAGTGGAGAAAAAAGGAGAGATTTGGCAAAGGAAATGGAAGAAGTGGGATTTGTAATTGTGGACAAATTCATCTTTTTTATAAGGCTGCCTGCCTGACCTTTTTGATTCTTTGAGTTTAAAAAGGTTTGATGGATGGGCATGGGTCTGCCACGTCTGCCAATTTCTTTATCACCCAGTCTCCTCCACCACTGTTTGTGTACTATAGACACAGAAAAAGGCCATTCATTTTCACCCAACTTGCCCTTTCCCATATATGTATTAGCCACCATTTTACATATCTTCACCACCAAGATGCAATTTCCCCACTCTTGATTTGATTCAATGTTTTTTTTAGCAAATCTAGCATTGGTAGATTTTCATTTCATTTATTCTCAATATAATGATTTTTTTTTTCTAAAACTAAATAAGGGATGAATTAGACGATACATGTGTATTATTTTTTGAAAACTAATATAGAATAATTATGATAATTATTTGTCTCATCTTTATAAATTTACCATTTTACATTATGCATATAACTATTAAACATGTAAATATTACCATTTAAAAAAAAAAAAGAATTATGTTAAAATATTTTGGGTTTAAAAAGATTGAAAATATTAGAAGTAATTAACAAAAAATCCAATTGAAGGTGAGGTGAGATGGGATAGGTGTATCCAATATCTATAGAGATGATAATAGTGCAAGAGGGAAGCCAAAAAAAAATTTCTTTTTCTTTTCATTTTTTGATAATTGAGAGAAGGAAATGAAATTGATTGAAATCGAATTTAAGTTCTAATACCTACAACATGATGCTCTAATCATTAGGTTAAGAGGTTGTCGGCAAACCAAAATTTTTTTTTCTAAGAGACTAAAAATGAATTATAAATTTTTGAGAGCTAATTTATAATAACGAGTTTATAAGATAGAATTACCTTTTTTAAAGGGCTAAAGCCAGTATCATAAATAGTAGGCAAAGTGTAACAACTATAGAGTGATAGTGAATTTAATAACATCTACCCTCATTCCACTTAACTATCATCCATAAACAGATCTATACGATAAATTCATAGCAGCTAGAATACCTTACACTAAATACATATTTAGATAGCGAGTGAGCATGGAAATATGATCTCTGAATCACGGGTATCAAGAAATATGCTTGGTTTGCATAAAGTCAGCAATTGGTATCGACTAGGGAAGGAAGAAAATTGTCCCAATAGCAGACAATACAGGCAGCTCCACTGTCTATAGATATTCCAAACTGGGTTATTAGTGAAATGGGAGATGGTGGCCCTGCAAATGTTGGTCCAACCAATGCAGTACAGATACCATGATGGTGATGATGCCTTCCTTTTGGTTCTTGGACTGGATAGTTTATACCAAACGAATAATAATAAATCTGTCGGCTAAAATAAATAAGCTGTCTCAAACCAAACTAAAATACATTTCCAATGAAAATAAAGATCAATTATTGAGCTACATCCACATGGAACAATGATGTCTACTTAGAACCAGTGTTTCAGATTCATTGCTTGGGCTTCTTTTTTGCTTTAACAATCAGTGAACCCATAGCCATGGGCTTTTGTTTAAGATCTATGGGTTCTACAGAGTAGACAAGCATTTCCTTTTCAATAATCATGTATTTATTTATAGCTAAAATCTCTTAACTTTACGTATTTTTATTTTCTATTTCCATTTTATAAAGTTATTTGCGCATAGTAAAAGATTTATGTAGAAATTAAGTTCTGGGTTTAATTCTTAAACATCCTGGTACTGGATTAAACAATTTATTTTGCAAATATAAACATAATGCTCATGGGTCGAAATATCTGTCTAGGCTTAAAGGTCTGCTCGAAATTTGGAAGAGTTTGAGAAGAATATTAGACTCAAAAAGTAGGTTTGGACAAAAAATTAGGCACCTTTAAGATATGAGTCAAGTTTGAGCTTGAACATTTAAGGCCTGAGCTTGACCCAGTCTGACTAATTTTTAAGTTTATAATAATATTTTATATTATGTTATTTTTATATATTATGTAATTTATAACACATTAAACAAATTAACCCTTATTAAATATATAATACTATAATATGTTAAGATAACTATATAAAAAATTTCAATAGTTAATATTATATAGAATAATATAATTTTTTTAAAATTTTAAAAATAATATGGGTGGGTTTAAAATCGGTTTGGATTAATCTTTTGCAAATATGGGACGGTTTGGATAAAATTTTAGCCCCATATTTCAGTTCGGTCTTGAGCAATCATAAAGTATGTTAATATCATGCTTAGCCCTACCCGAACCTGACCCGACCGAGCCCATGAACACCTCTAACACAAACCCAAATTTTAATATATCAATTGTGTATTATTTATATATCCATTCACTCACGTGACACTCATTAATGAAATGAATTAATTCATTAATAAAATAACATATCGTAATTAATTTAACTGTCAATATATAATTTTTATACACTTTCATTGTATTACATAATAAATATTAATCCTTATATTATTATTTGGTATTAATTAGAATAGTATATATATATATAATTCTAGGTTTAGGGAAATAAGAAGCTTCCCATGTATGAGTTAAGAAATTCATTCTTATTGGCTTTTAACAATTTCTTTTTGAAGGAATTCCACAGCCATGTGAAAAAATTATCATTTTTGTCAATTGTAATGGAGATAACAACCATGTGCAAGTCCAACTTGGGCGGACTGTAGATTGTTGTGCAAGGTATGGGACCATCAAATATAGCCTACTTAATGTTCCTCTTTGGCCACAAGCTGGTGCACCCATTATGGCTGAAGTTGCATTCTTCCCTTTATTGCCATTGTAAAGATTGTTAAGTACGTAAGACATGTTTGGTTTATAGGGCCGGCGATGCTCCGGTTTTCTTTCGTTGGAGTGTTGCTAGAGCTATTGATGAGGAGGAAAAAGAGAATAAATAAAGACGAGGAAAGAAAACACAATGGTTGCAATGAGTTCTGTGGCCACCATTTATTGCATTTAAAAGCTCTTCCAAAACCAACATATGTAGAAATTCTTAGGGTGATATTTGGGAACTAAAATTTTAAAATTTGGATTTAGATTTTAAAAATAGTATAAATTGAATAGTAACTTATTTAGATATATGACATTCATAATGATTTTTTAAATTACGAATTTTCTAAAAGCTTATATAACCATGAATTTGAAATCTTTAAAATTATTTTAAATTTGGCAAATTCATGTTTTAATATTGATGATTAAGGGTGTTTATTGCATCAGGTATTGTTTGGGTTCAAGTCGTATTAGTCGCGTTGTTGTTAGAGCTTTGCTCTCCCTTTGTAACATGGTATATGGTCTTGCTCCTAAATGTTCTTGATTGAAGGTCCTTTTGTTCTTTTGTCAGCATGCATTTTATGAATTTAAACTTTTTGTTTTCCTTAAATTTTATATTTAGCACTGTTCTTATGTTGATTACAATGAGTTTATAGATCCTGTTATTGCAGTTGGAACTCTTGATTTTCTAAATGTAAACAAGAACAAACTTATTTTTTATGTCCCCAACTTACTACCTCAAGTATGATCAATGAATTAGGATTCTTAGCGGATTCTTTTGATAAATATAATGCATTTTAAGGTATTAATATCTGAATAGTTAATTAATTTGGATTAATGATAATACCGACCATTAGTTAGTAAAGTTGACATAAAAGCTTCCACTTGGCATTGTTTTATACCTAAGTTGACATAAAAGCTTGATTCAAAAAATTTTCTTTTGAAATATACTGCTTAATTATTCCTTTTGTGAAAATCTTTAACCTAGCAACTACCTTTGAGAGTCCATCTCTCTCTTTTTGCAATTTCTAATAGTTTTTTCTTCGACTTGTGGGCCTACTGAAGTTGAAGGCTTGAAGCTGCAAAAGTTTGATTGTACTCTAGTTTCAATAGACTTTGCTCAATCTTTACTCAATCTCAGGTATTTCTTTTTATTTTTATTTTGATTATGTGATCTTTATGATGTTTTTTTATATCCATGAGACCAAATTCGTTGTTTAGACATGTTTCGATGAAAATGGTAGTTCACAAAGTTTTTAAAATTTATTATTTTTTAGAAACAACCCAAATATTCAATTATTTAATTATTTAAATATTTAATTATTAACAGTAACTCAAATATTTAATTCAAAATATTTAATTATTTAATTACTTAAAACAACCCAAATATTTAATTATTAAAAATAATCTAAATATTTAATTCAAAATATTTAATTATTAAAAATAATCTAAATATTTAATTTAAAATATTTAATTATTAAAAACAATCCAAATATTCGGTTCAAATTAAAATTAACAAATTTAAATTGAAATAGGGAAAAGAACCATTAAAAAATGGATATAATTCATACAAATTTAATTAAAAACAATAATTTAAATATTAATAAATTCAAAATTAATTTTATTATGTTTTATATTTTAAAATATAATTTAAATAATACAAGTAAAATAAAAATTCTAAAAATTATAAAATAGTAATCAATATCTACTAAAATGATGAAATTTAAATCTAAATCTAAACATATGTCAAAACCATTTTTTGGAAAAAACAAAAATAAATCTCGATTTATATTTTAGAAAATGAAAATGGAGTCACCACCAATAATTTTTAAAGCAAGTGTAATTGGGTCACCTTTCGAGATTTTGTTTAAAAAAAATCATTAAAATAGTTTTGGTCTTTGAAACCATAAAACGAGTTCGGGAGTCGGTTACGCATAAGGAAGGATTAGCACCCTAACAATCGATTATTCAAAATCTTATTTGTTAAAAATTAAAAGTTCGAGAAATATTTAAATTGCGATTATTAAATGCATGAATGTCATATTTATTTTATTTTGAAAATAAATTTTGTTTCCGAAGAAAGCTCATTATTTCGAATTAATCGAGAAAAAGTTATATCCAGTAAGTTAGGATATAACAATTCGAATATTAAAAAATAATGAACTTTTCAAAAAAAAATCTTGTATTTAAATTTTTAAAAGGATATTCAATTATCTCGGTTCAAAAAAGACCGACACCCAGTGAATTAGGACATGATTTTTTAAATTCTCGAGACAAAGGACATTGCCTTGATTTTTAAAAACAATTTATGTATTTTAAAAAAAAAATGAAGTACCATGTTATGCAAACATAAATATGCACATAACTTACAAATATAAATAAAAGAATAAAAATGTAATAAATGCAATTAATAGTACAATTTCTCAAGAACTACTGTCACGTTCTTCGTCTTTCTTGCTCGATTCTTCCCAGATCGAAATCTCTGATGAACACCCAATGAAGCTATTTCCAAGGCTAAAGACCACTCTTTCCAAAGAGGGGAAAATCAACAAACGAATGGAAGGGAAAAGCTAGAGAGAAAATGAGAGAAAGAAGAGAATGCGTTGGTGAATTCGTGATTAGAATGGGTAGCTTAGGCGGTATTTATAGGTGAGAGTTGGCTGCTATTTTTAGAAAATGAATTTTAGCCACTCAATCCCATGGCCGACCACTTTGACTAGTTCAAAGTTTGCTTGAAACTAGCTTGGGGCAAATCCATAAAGGCACCAAAAGTGGAGGGGTTTGAATGGTATTTGAGAAGACTTTGAAGACTGGTTTTCAAGTATTTGAGGACTTTGATTTTGGGTTTATTATTTGAGTTTGTTATTTATTTATTTATTTATCTATATCCATAAAATAAAAAATAAATAATAAAACATAATTAATATTATTTTACATTTATTATTTACATTCATACAATAACAAATAAATAAATAATAAAACAAAATTAATATTATTATTTATTTATTTATTTATATTCATAAAAATAATAAATAAAAATAATAAGAAAAATGGAATTGATTTCGAGGCCCGTACGAAATTGGGCTTGTACAGCTGCCCCTCTTTGTTCGTTGTCGTGTAACAGGAATGGAGTAAAGAAAAAAAAAACTAGTTTCGTCCGATCGTACTGAATTTCAACTTTTGATGTTTCTTATTTTCAGCCATCCATCCTTTCACTTTATTAGCTGCTTTATTCCATGTTATTCGCTTCACTTCAACCTTAAGAAGATAGAATTTAATGTTGTAGTCTTATCCTGCTCCACTCCATCTTTAGGGAGATAGAATTTGCTAATGACTTTAATCCGACCCACTTCAACTTCAAGGGTATAGGATTTGTTCTTATAGCTTCATCCTGCTCTACTACAATTTTATAGAGATAAAGATTCGCCTTCGTAGCTTTACTCTATTTCTCTACAACTTCAATGAAGATCGAGGTCTACTACTGTGAGTTTTAATCTGCCCTTTTACAACTCTAAGGGTATAGGATTTGCTTTCGTAGCTTCAATTTGCCCCTCTATAATTTTAGGGGTAAAAGATTAGATTGTTTCAATTTGCCCCATGGTCGGGGTAAGAGATCGAATAGTATTCAATTTGCCTTTTGGTTAGGGTAAAAGATTGGATTGCTTCAATCTACCCCATGGTCGGGGTAAGAGATCGAATGGTCTTCAATCTGCCCTCTGGTTAGGGTAAAAGATTGGATTGCTTCAATCTGCACTATGGTTAAGGTAAAAGATTAGATTGCTTCAATCTGCCTCATGGTCGGGGTAAGAGATCAGATGGTTTTCAATTTGCCCTCTAGTTGGGGTAAAAGATCGGATGGTCTTCGATTCGATCTGCCCCATGGTCGGGGTAAGAGATCGGATGGTCTTCAATCTGTCCTTTGGTCGGGGTAAGAGATCAGATGGTCTTCAATCTGCCCATTTCATCTTCAGGAGTATAAGATTCATCCTTGTGACTTCAATTTTCCCCTCTACAGCTTTAGGTGAATGAAATTCGTCATTACAGATTCAATCTACCGCTCTACAACTTTAGGTATATGAGATTCGTCATCATGGTTTCAATCTGTTCCTTTACAGCTTTAAGGGTATAGCATTCAATTTGTCACACAATTCTCTGAGGATATGACTTGTAGAACCTATTTTATGGGCTTCTATCTAGTCCATGTAACTAGGATGCCATGATTTGAATGAATCAAATGCTCCTATCTAAATGCACATGAATGATTATGCATGCAACGATGCCAAAAGTGGTTTTTATTGTCTTAGTCCTTAGGTTGTCACTGATTGTCTTTTGCCTAAGTCCTAACATCGATGTGTTACCATGCCTTTCCTTCAAGTTTGGTGTTCCTGATACGAAATTTGAAAAAGGTAATCATAAGCTGAACTTATTCGTTTCAAGATCCCTTCAACACTCGGATTCGATTATTTCTAACTAATTGTCCTGTTTCAAGTCCCTGTACTATTTAAAATTTCTCAAAGTAATATGCAGAAATCTTTTTATACCTTATATCATGAAGTCCATTAACTATTATTTCAATGTAAAAAATGCTTTGAGTAGGGTTACAAAAATGAATAAGATTGAATTTATTGACGATAACACTTGAATGAAGATAAATGAGAAAACATCAAACATTAATTAAAACATCAGCCAAGATAACAAATGTTGGTAAAAAATTAGCAAACATTGATCAAGAATTGCTAAAGTTAGCAACAATAAATGAAACCAGATGCCCTATATATCAACGTATGAACTTCTTCGAGCAAACTTGATTAGGACCACTTTGAGCTTGATGTGTACCCATGAAAACTATTGCACTCTATCGATGCCCAAGATGCAATGTCTCTCCATCTTGTTACTTTTGAGAAAGAAGCTCATTTATGCCCGATCCTTGATCCAAATCTGAGCCGCCCTTTCGAGTTTTCGGCTCGAATCTCCTTAGGCTTCGAGACACCTTTTACGGGTTTTCATCTCGGCCCCACCTTTTTTTTGAGCCATCCTTTCGGGTTTTCAACTCAACCTTTTTTTTAGGCTAAGTACTTCTTCACTGAATCTGAGTTTACGAGGTTTGACAAATCCTTGCCATCCATCTCAACTAGAATCAAAGCTCCTCCAGAGAAAGCTTTCTTTACCACATATGGGCATTCCCAATTTGGCATCCATTTGCCTTGGAAGTCTTTTTGCATAGGAAGAATCTTTTTCAATACTAGATCTCCCTCATGAAATTCTCTAGGGTTAACTTTTTTATCATAAGCCTTCATCATCCATTTCTGGTACATCTGACCATGTTGGATAGCTTTCAACCTCTTCTCATCGATTAGGTTTAGCTGGTCATATCTTGACTGGATCCATTCTGCCTCATCTAACTTCACTTCTGATAAGACTCGGACAGAAGGAATTTCGATCTCAATGGGTAAGATTGCTTCCATTCCATAAACTAATGACAAAGGTGTTACCCCGATAGAAGTTTTGACAGACGTTCGATAAGCGTAGAGAGCAAATGGTAACTTCTCATGCTAATCTTTTTAGGTCTCTGTCGTTTTCCCAATGATTTTCTTGATGTTTTTATTAGCTGCCTCTACTGCTCTATCCATTTTCGGGCGATACGGTGCTGAATTATGGTGCTTGATCTTAAACTGACTGCAGAATTCTGCTATTGTGCTATTATTCAGGTTCAAAGCATTGTTGGATATGATCTTCTCTGGCATTCCATATAGACATATAATTTCTTTCTTTAAGAATTTGCTGACCGTTGACCTTGTGACACTGGCATAGGAAGCAGCTTCCACTCACTTAGTAAAGTAATCAATGACCACGAAAATGAATCTATACCCATTAAAAGCTTTTGGCAAGATTGGTCCAATGACATCCATGCCCCACATAGAAAAAGGCCATAAGGAAGTCATAACATAGAGAGGTGAAGGAGGTACATGAATTTTGTCTTCGTAAATTTGACACTTGTAATCTCCTTCCATGGTTGACAAGTAATACCCAAATCTCATAATCTGTCTGGCTATTGTGAAACCATTGGCATGTGTTCCACAAACCCCCTCATGAACTTCTTCTAAGATTTTCTTGGCCTCAATAGAATCAAGACACCTCAACAGGACTTGATCCTTCCTTTTTTTATACAGAATATCCTCGTCAAAGACATAGTCAATTGCAAGCCTTTTCAATGTTCTTTTCTCATGGTCGGTGACTTGCTCAAGCATCTGTAGCAAATTAGGAGATAAACTACAATCTTGGGCTTCTTCAAAATCTTGAGATTCCTCTGAACACACATCCTGCTCAAAATGAGGCTCTAAGTTGGTAACGATGTTAATCATATCATTAATGTCTAGGGACATGTCATATGGACTAAAAAGATCGAAAAGATAAATGATTTTAAGCATGTTTATTACGGTATGAGATGGATGAAAAGAATAATGAGAATTTTTGCCAATTTGGGTGAAAGAAAGTGCATCTTTTTTATTGAAAATAAAAAGAAAATTAACTTGTGCCCTTTACAAAAAGATCTCAATTGCTCTCGAGCTTAGAGCAACAAGGGTGTTCTAAACATTACTCTGAAAAAGACTTAAAAGTTACAATGAGCTCTTCCGCAGTCCAATTGTCTAGAACGCTTCCGAGGGCGTAAGGGCGAATTCCTGACAAATTCCTTTAGTCACTCATCCCTTCGAAAATAGTGCTGATGTTCAGGTTCTCCATTATTCCTGCCAAGCTATCTTTTGTCAGTTTTTGCTCGGGGTTAATAATACCTCCCGATACGAATGACTTTGAAATATGAGGAATGACCATTGGCTTGCTTTTGATCTCTTCCTCACTTATTCGTGCTTCTCTTCTCTTGTTTTTTCTATAGTTCTTCCTTTCTCTATTTCATATTTGCCCCTTCCTCAAAAGCACAAACATCATTTGTCTCTTCGTTTTTCCTCTCCTCAAAGAACTCAAGTTCTTTATTATCCATCAACTTTTGTACCAAGGTTCGGAATTTGACACACCATTGGATTTTATGCCCCTTCACAGCATGAAACTCACAGTAATTTTCAATTGTCACCACGTCCTCTCTCTTTTGCACGATCAAACCACTGTTGACCATCTATTACCAAACACATTTCAATAGAGACTTGACCTCTCTCACATCATTCTTAATTCTCTTGCTCCTCTTTTCCATTATTGTATTCACCCCCTGATCGAGATGATTTGACAAAGGATTTCTCGCCATGTTAGGTTCTGCGAATTTATCAAACTCTATGATCCCCATCTTAATAAATCTTTCAATCAGCTTCTTGAAAGCAGTGCAATTCTCGATGGAGTGACCCGTTATTCCTGCATGGTAGTCACATTGAGCATTTGTGTCATACCAATCTGGGAACGGGGGTTGTATTGGCTTCAAATAATAGGGGGACACTACCTCGGTATCATATAAACTCTTGCAAAACTCCTTATAGGACATCGGGATGTGCGTGAATTGGATTCTTTCAGTATCCGACCTTGAGCTTGATTCTTGTCTCGGTTTGCTTTGATAATTGGTTGTCAGTGCTTTTGACTAGGTCACCATGATCGATTTTGCAACATTCTTCAATTATAAACTTATATTAGTCATCTCATTGTCCTTTCTTTTAGGAGCGGATCTTTTGGTACTTTCTCCGGCTTCGATTTTTCTGCTCCGAATTGCATTTTCAATCATTTCTCCCAACAGGACCATGTCAGAGAAACTTTTAGTAGCATTTCCCAGCAAATGATTAATATACGGTGCTTTTAAGGTACTGACAAAGAGCATAGTTGTCTCTTTCTCAAAAAGTAGTGGTTGTACTTGGGTTGCCATACCTCTCCACCTTTGAGTGTACTGCCTAAAGCTCTCACCCAGCCTTTTCTCATCATTTTGCAACGTGATCCTGTCAGGAGCTATGTCGGTGACATGACCGTATTATCTCATGAAAGTCTGTGCCAAATCCTTCCAAGAACTGATCTTGGCATGACTCAATTGATTATACCACCTTGAAGCTGGTCCCATTAGATTGTCCTGGAAACAATAGATTAGCAGTTGATCATTATGGACATAACTCATCATCTTTCTGCAGAACATGGTGATATGTGCCTCTGGGCAACTTGTCCCGTTATATTTCTCAAACTTCGAAACTTTAAACTTTGAGGGCAGTACCAGGTTGGGAACCAAACTCAGGTCTTTAGCATCAACTCCACAGCACCTCTCAGCTCCTTCTAAAGCTCTGAACTTTCCTCTAGCCATTTACAGCGCTCCTCCAACTGGTTAGGAAGTTCGACTTTTGCTTTTTCTGTTTCTATCATCTTATTTAAGTCCGGTATGATAAAGTCGGCTGGGTTATTTCCTGGGTTAGAACTAGAACCCGTTTGGTAGTTTTTTGATTTTGGTGTGCCAAACAAGCACGATTATGGGTTAACTGTGACAGATGCTCCTTGACCACTCGTTTCTTTTGAAACCTGAGCCGACGTGGGGGTAACATTTGGAGGACAATGAGGACCATCACTCTTTTTCTTTGGGTCCATTACAATACTCTTTCTCCTATCAATTTTCTCAACCAGTAATTGAGTGAACTTATTGATAATTTCTTTTTAGGACTCAATAATCTGGTCCTTCATATCTTGTTGCACTTTTGCTAACTGTTCATGCAGCTGATCCTTCATTTCTTTTTATGTCTACTCCAACCTTTCCTATCGTTGATCCATCGCTCTTGTCTTAGCACGAGTGTAGTAACGGAGTGGTTTTTCTAGAGTAACTTTTAGAGGAAAATTTTAATTTATTAGAAACGCCTTTCTTAAACTTTTAATGCATGAAAATGCGATGCAAAACTTTATGAATGTATGAATGCATATGGAAGAAAGATATTAACTCTCAATCGAACTCTGATAGAATAACCTTACTAGAAAATGAATGTCTTTACATAAGATAATTACAAATAAGGCCTTGCCTTAATGCTCAAAGTCCTAATCTTTTGAAGGAGACATACTAACTTTTGGCCTTTATCAGACATTGACTCATACTCTATGCTTAAAGCATCAGCCTGAATAGCAAGTATTCTACCACTTCTCTTACTTGTGTTAATGATTTATCGATATGGTCTCGATCTCTGATTTTCGCTTGGGAGTGCTGAAGTTGCCTATTACTTGTTTCAAAGATTCCCTCAAGGAGCTTAATTCTATTTTTAGAATTTTGTAATGCAGTTTCAAGCTCATGTACCCTCCTTTTTAATTCTGCATTTTCAGCCTGACTTGCCCTCAATTCTATCACAGGTTTATGACTGCGATGCCTTTGCAAAGACTCCTCTAACGACTACTCGGGCTTTCAACTCATCTTTCTCCACTAATCCGCTCGAGTCCTTTCCTCTTGTAAGTTATTCTGAGTCACACTGATCCGAGTGAAATCCCAGTAATCCGATACATGGCTTTCAGCTAAACTATCACCCTTCTCACGTTGTCTATCCTTTGACCACATACGCACGACCACATTGTCTTCTACCTCATCAAGATACCCTTTTTCCATGACCAGTTCTCTTCTAGTAATTGAACTTAAGTCAATACCTTTCCTAATATAAGGATGCAATGCAAAATAAGATAAAAAAAAAACAAGTCAGAACTACAAATTTATCATCAAGTAAAAACATACAACATAGAACCTACGCATTTTAGTTTAGGTAGTTCCTAAAATTTCAGCATAATTTCTACCTAGGTGGGCACTTGGGGCTCAATATATGTGGTTTCGATTCTAAAGTAATGATACCCAAACCAGCAGATTCCTTAGTTCTCACCCATTATAGGCTCATACGGACGAGTTCGGTTCAGGGGGCCACATTTCCTATATGTTTGCATGAAAGTGAAAACTTCACGAAAACATAGATACGAATGTATCCCGAAAGCAATTCACTATCCTGCATGGAGGTGAAAACCTTACGAAGGAGTAATTTCTCACTTCCACTTAAGCAGTGTAGTAACAAATGTATGCATGCAAAAACCTAGGCATATAATATTAACATGCTATTATCACAACAAACATATAAAACACAAAAATAAAATGCAAAAGATCACAAACTAAATTAAATCGAATTTGAAATTTTCAACAAAAAAGATAAAAAAATAATCGACTCATGGCTTAACTCTCTTATTGATCCCCAGTGGAGTCGCCAAACTGTTGAAACCTTTTTTTTTTGGAAAAACACAAAAATAAGTCTCGATTTATATTTTGGAAAATAAAAATGGAGTCACCACCAATAATTTTTAAAGCAGGTGTAATTGGGACACCTTTCGAGATTTTTTTTAAAAAATCATTAAAATAATTTTGGTCTTTGAAACCATAAAACGAGTTTGGGAGTCAGTTATGCAAAAGAAAGGATTAGCACCTTTACACGTCCAAAATTGATACCTAATCGATTATTCAAAATCTTATTTGTTGAAAATTAAAAGTTCGAGAAAATTTAAATTGCGATCCTTAAATGCATGAATGTCATATTTATTTTATTTTGAAAACAAATTTTGTTTCCAAAGAAAGCTCATTATTTCGAATTAATCGAGAAAAAGTTACATCCAGTAAGTTAGGATATAACAATTCGAACATTAAAAAATAACGAACTTTTCAAAAAAATCTTGTATTTAAAATTTTAAAAGGATATTCAATTATCTCGGTTAAAAAAAACGATACCCAGTGAGTTAGGGCATGATATAAATAAAAGAAGAAAAATGTAATAAATGCAATTAATAGTACAATTTCTCGATAACTATTGTCATGTTCTTCGTCTTTCTTACTCGATTCTTCCCAGATCGAGGTCTCTAATGAACACCCAATGAAGTTATTTCTAAGGCTGAAGATCACTCTTTCCCAAGAGGGGAAATCAACAAAGGAATGGAAGGCAAATGGAAGGGAAATGCTAGTGAGAAAATGAGAGAAAGAAGAGAATGTGTTAGTGAATTCGTGATTAAAATGGGTAGCTTAGTGGGTATTTATAGGTGGAAGTTGAAGGCTATTTTTAGAAAATGAACTTCAGCCACTCAATCCCATGGCCGACCACCCTTTGAGCACTTTGACTAGTTCAAAGTTTGCTTGAAACTAGCTTGGGGCAAATCCATAAAGGCACCAAAAGTGGTGGGGTTTTAATGGGATTTGAGAGGACTTTGAGGACTGATTTTCAAGTATTTGAGGACTTTGACTTTGGGTTTATTATTTGGGTTTGTTATTTATTTATTTATCTTATTTATTTAATAAATAAATAAATAATAAAACAAAATTAATATTATTTTACATTTATTTATTTATATTCATACAATAATAAATAAATAATAAAACAAAATTAATATTATTTTATATTTATTTATTTATATTCATAAAAATAATAAATAAATAAATAAAAATAATAAGAAAAATAGTAAACTTGTGAGATTAAGAGTAAAAACAACAAAGAATATAAGCTGCATTAATAATGGCGATTGTGAGTAGAGAAAGGAAGTCGACAAAGAAGGGTTTTATAAACCTTGGATTAGAAAGAATCGTGATTATTGCAAGGAACTTGGGGAAATGTTGCGTCTGCAACCAATAAATGCCAGGCTGCAAATCGTACCTTTTCATTTGATCGAAGGTTGGGAGAATATGAAGATCGATCAGCGCGATTTTTGCTTAAAAAGTGTTGCTGACTTATCACAGAATACGCCAACAAGTTGTGCTCTGGGTGCATCAACAAAAGGATGATTTTTATTCCTGCATAAAATTGAAAAAAACCAAGTAAAAGTGAAACAAATACAAAGAAATATAAAATTGCGTTGACATTATTTAATTGTGACCAGATCTATGGTCTCGCTTGGTTCTTTGACTTCTGGGCTTGTATAATGCTTCCAACGTTGGTCATTCACTTTGAACTGTTGCCCATCATTCAAATTCTCAATTGTCATCGCACCGTTTTGGAATGCTTCGACAACCTTAAAAGGGTCTGACCATCTTGAACGCAATTTACCTGGATGCAGTTTTAAACGTGAATTAAACAAAAGTACTAACTGACCATGGCTAAATTGTCGACACAAGATGATATTGTCGTGCCATCTCTTGGTCTTTTCTTTGTATATTGCGACATTCTTATAGGCATTGTGGCAAATTTCTTCTAGTTCAGCAATGTCCAACAATCTTTTCCTTCCAGCAGCATCATAATCCAAATTCACCTACTTGATTGCCCACGTGGCTTTATGCTCAAGCTTAATTGGCAGGTGACATGACTTCAAGACATAGTCAACAGCAACTAAAATGTATACATTCCCAGAAGAGTTAGGGAATGGCCCCATAAAACTATACCCCAAACGTCGAATAACTCCACCTCTGCAATAGACTGTTGAAGCATCTCGTTGACATCGATCACATTATTATGCAAAGTTGTGGGCATCTCGAAACAATGTAGGCCAATAGAATCCTGATTGGAGGACCTTTGTAGTAGTTTTTACATCACCAAAATGGCCTCCATAAGGAGCATCATGAAAATGTTGTAGGATAGAAGTCATTTCTTCTTCAGGAACGCAACGACGGATGATGTTGTCAGCGCATACCTTGAACAGTTATGGCTCATTCCAATGATACTTTGCAACGTCACGCAAAAATCTGACTTTCTTGTGACCAACGACACTCAAGGGTAACTTCTCACACACAAGATAGTTGACAACATCAGCATACCAGGGCAATGCATAAACAAAGAACAACTGTTCATCTGGAAATGCATCGACAATTTGGACTTTATTTTCATCTTCACTTTCAACTTCCAATCGAGACAAGTGGCCAGCTACTTGATTCTCGGATCCTTTTCTATCCCTGATTTCAACATCAAACTCTTGTAACAACAAGACCCATCTAATCAACCTTGGTTTGGCATATTTCTTCGTAAAAAGGTACCTCAATGCAGAATGGTCTGTGTACAAATTTGAGACAGGCTCAAGTCAAAACTAGCTATTTGGTAAATGCCTTCTCTACTCTGATTATCCACTGACATTCTTGCTATTATCCCTATATTTTCTACCCCATGCCGAATAGTTGTATCTTCTCGAAGTGTGTTCATGTTGAATATAGATGTGACACTGTGCCCCAAGTATTTAAATGATGCATTAATTATGTCATTGAGAGACAAAGAAACAAGAAAAACAAAATCAGTAAAAAGATAAAGTCAAATGAAGCATAAAAAATGCGAAATTAAATCATAAAACATTACGAACAAATTCAAACACAAAACATACGAATAAATGCTCATGAGATCCTATAAGGTCTTATTACGAGGGGTAAGGTACGGCTGTTATGTCTAGGCTTCACATTTAAAATGGTCATTACATGCTGGCTTACGGCTGACTCTAATGCATGGGGAACCCAAGGCTTAAATATGACATCCATAGGGATATGTTCCCCTTTAAAAAGGGTTGGCCCTTGGGTGGTAAAACTTTCATAGCGTACACCATAACATTTGCTACACGAACATCTATGTCCATCTTAACCATGGAGTAGTCCTTAAACTTATGAGGTGACATATTGCCTCACGAAAGCCTAAGGCTACTCCTCTTAAACGAGATGGGCCCGGGTGTTAGACCAAAAGCAAGAAGCAACATGAATGACAATTATAGTCGTCCCATGACGGTAAAGTCAACATACGCATTAATTAATTTCATCGATAAAAGAATAAACAAACACATTGACATACTTATCAAAATAGGATAAGCAAATGAAATGAACAAATAAATCAATATTTAACAATTTAAAACGAGATTAGAAAATTAAATAAATTAATGCATGAATAAATAAATCTAATATGCACAAATACTAAAAAACCTAGCTCTCAAACCTAAGTAAGTCGACTCACTAACGTCCCCAGTGGAGTCGCCAAGCTATCATAATATTGCCTACATAAGAGTACAATGACCTAGTAAGCAAAGCTAGACACAAGCGGCTTAAATTAATGTAGAGTCGCCACTAACCAATTTGGGTTAGGTTGGTTAGCCACCTATCGTCTAAAAGTCTAGAATTAATAATACGAAAAATCCTAAAAGTCTAGACTCGATCTCATCACCAAATTTCGGGTTCGAGAGTACGGTTACGTGTGGGGAAGGTTATAGCAGCTCCACAATGCCTATCCAGGGATAGTCTTACAGGATCTTGGGAGCTAGTTTTTTTTTTTATTTAAGCATATTAATGTCTTAGTTTAGCATATTAATGTCTTAGTTTAGGCTAAAATATTATGAAAATCTTAAATAAAAACTAAAAAAAATACCTCCGATTTACTTGTAACTTGACTAAGACGTGATCACCAAACTTATCTAATTTAAAACTTAAATTAAAGGTTTTTTACTTCTAACGAGAACCCTAAATGATACCTAAATAATTCTAGTAAAATACCTTCAATTCTTAAAATTAATTCTATTTTAGAATCCTAAAAAAACCTAAAAATTACTAATGAATTAAGAGAAATATTAAAATTCAAATACAACTCATTCGATCTTTTATCATTATTATTATTTTAAAAGATTTAATTAATAACGTTGAGTCTATCAAGATCTTACGAAAGTATCCTATGTTGGGTTTATGATTTATCTTACTTTAAAATTCTTGATCTAAAGTTTAAATTCGTCAAAATCCTAAAATGATATATCTTATATGACATTGATTAGCTAACTTAAAGAGTTTCTAAAATAAAATACTTAGAAAGGCCTACTCATTATTTACAATTCACCTACAAAAATCCTTAGTTTTAATCTTAAACAAAGTTCTAAAGAATATTTACATTTTAATTATCCTATACGATATTTAAAATTAGTTTAAAATCCTAAAAAATAATATCCTACATATTATTTATAATTTTTCTAGGGTAAATGGTAGTTAAGCTCTTAAAGTCTAACCAAAATTCAAATGTAAAAAAACATAAGTATAAATAGACATGAAAATAAACAAATATTAAATCAGAATAAATAAAAATTATGCAAGTGTGAATAAATATAAAACATTAAACTAAAATGCATAATTAACATCAACTATATAAAGCATAAATGCAAATGAAAGGGAAGATATAAATATAAATAACTTATTAAAGATGAAAACAAAATGAAATAACTTAATTTTGGGACTAATAAAAAAAATGTGGAAGACAGAGGATTGATGTAACAATTAATTTACTTTTAATTTTGAAATTTCAGATTAAATCGAAGGTTTTAATAAACCAAAAAGTTACGGGTGTAAATAGATCAAAGAGTAAGGGCGGCTCTGCAAATAAGGGGGTATTTTCCATAAATTTTAAAAGTAAGAGGGTGAGAATAAATTACCCATTTTGACACTTAAAAATAGGGAAATTTCATTTTATTCTTTCATTTTGAGCCTCATTTTAAAAAAATCTTCCTCTTTCTCTTTCTCATTTCATGTTGGCCATGGCTCCACCATCAAAGAGCCCAACGGTTCTCCAGCTTCGGTGGTGGAGCCGTCGTATACGGTGGCCAAATTTTTTTTTTTTTTTTTTTTTGGAATCAGAAGTTTTCTTTTGATTAAAACAAAATCAGTACTTTACTTCAAAATCAAAACTTTTATTTCGAAATAGTTAAAAAAAATCAAACTTTGTTTAAAAATTTAAATTTTTTCTTTAAAATCACTAAAAACATATTTTTATTTTTTAAAAATCTAAACTTTTTTTTTTTAATGAAAATCACTACTTTACTTAAAAATCCAAACTTTTATTTCGAAATAGTTTTAAAAAATAAAACTTTGTTTAAAAATTTAAATTTTTTCTTTAAAATGACTAAAAAACAGATTTTTATTTTTAAAAAAAATAAACTTTCTTTTTAAAAAAAAAATCCCTATTTTACTTAAAAATCAAAACTTTTATTTCGAAATAGTTAAAAAAATAAAAACTTTATTTAAAAATTTAAATTTTTTCTTTAAAATGACTAAAAAACATATTTTTATTTTTAAAAATCTAAACTTTTTTTTAAAGAAAATCACTATTTTTCTTAAAAATCAAAACTTTTATTTCGATTTTTTTTAAAAAAAAAAATCAAAACATTTCTCCTAGATCAAGCTATTTTTTTTCTTTAAAAACATTTATTTTAGCAGGTGAAAAGAAAAGAAAATGAGATTTTTGGGGCTCCTAGGGGTGGAGGATCGAGGGTTCGATATCGTCCCCTTCATCGGAGCCAAACCCAATGCTTCATGATATGTCCATGGCAAAAAAAAATTAATATAAGAAAGAAATAGCATGCTTGTTATTTTCTTCTTGCCCTTTTTTTTTAATCAGAATATCAAAAGCCTTCTTTTTTGTTTTCATTCATTTCATGCATATATATTGTTTTCTAATATTGTTTATTTGTAATTTTTGTTATTTCATTTGATCTTTTGATTAATGGCTTAGTACTATTTTGAATGTTTGTGATATGTGGCAAAAAGAGGAGTTATGGTCCATGAAACCCTAAAAATAATAATAATATTTAATAATAACAATAATAACAACAACAACAACAATAATAATAATAATATAATTGTTATAAACAAAAATAATAGAGAAAGGATAGATATGAGAATATGAGAATTTGTATTGCATTCTATATCTTCATCCAATTTACAAGTAGCATACTCTTCTCTATATATAGGGAGATTCGACTCTTCATATTGTAATACATAAATAGGAAAAAGTAGTTACAAAAATATGAAAGGTTAAAGGTCAAGAGAGATGAAAGATTGAACATCCATTTAATAATATTCATAACAATAATGATGATAGTAATAATAATTTGGGTTTTGACAAGCTCAAAAAGGAAAGAAAAAGAAAAGATATCTATTTGACCTAAAATCGAGTGGGCTTTCAACGAGCCTAAAGAGAACAAATGGACCTCTAACTAGGCTCGAACAAAATCGAGTGTCATTAAATCTTATTAAATCTTCCTCATATTGGAAACGAACTAGATATAGGTCATTTTCCAAATCTATAAGTTGCATAGGACTTTTGGGGCTTTATAATGTTGTCACCTTATTAAGAAGGGTATTGAAACCAATCTTCCTGCCCAATAGTTTAACAATGATGGTCCTTGCCATCTTCCTCTCAATGAACTGGTGAACATGATCAAAAAAGGTGATCGATGAAATTCCCTCAACCAATTCCGTGACCACATCTCCATTATGGAGATCAAATTCCTCCTCCATCTATTCGGTGAAGAGACATCTAGAGGAGTCCCATTGGCATAGACTTATACGAAATCTTATTAACTCCTACATCCTGAACCTTTTGACCCTTCACATCCACTCTCAAATCATCAGTGTTTGGTGGTGGCCCGTCCCCCTCCTCCTAACCTTCTTAGTTGCACGACGAACGCCACTATTCAAACCCATAGAGCTCTTCCCAACCACAAAATTCCTTGAAGATAGAGAATAACTCATGGCTACTTTAAAATTTATGGATTATTAATATTTTATTTTGTCGTTGGCTATATATTTAAAGTTGGCGGTGCACATCTCAAGTCATAAGTTGATTAAGATGTGATACCAAGTAGACAAACTTATTACTATATGAGAAAATATTTTCAATTTATTATTATTACCTATTATAAGTAAAAAAATATAAAAATTCACATTTATAATACATAAAATATGAAGAAATGATTATCATAAATTTAAATTTTACTTTCTTTAGTAAAAATCAATTTAAATTAATTTAGTATTAATTAATTAAAATATTAAAAAGGATAGAGAGCCCTAACGAAGTGGGGACTAATTGTAGCTAATAATGATTTCCCACCTTTCGTTAAGACTCTCCAACCAACCGAAGTAAACAAAACTTGTAGCCATCATTATGGCATCAAATCTTGAAGGACCATGATTCATGAACCAATAGTGTTTACCACCAAATTATTACTATTTAAAACTGTCAATTGAGAAAATGAATAGAACACTGTAAAAACCTATTAAAAGTCATTTTCAATACAAAACCAGCTAAATTTCTTTTCTTTACCTTTGGAGGATCCGCTGACGTGGAATTTCAAAAATGTTAATTTTTGTGTTAACGATGAAATTAATTGACAAACTCTCTTTTTCATTATTTGTTGGCTACTATGAAAGAGTCGAAATATGTTTGTTTTCTCAGATGCTCATAATTGCATTCAAGAAATAGTGGATATAGGCACAAGTTAAACGAGAAGTGTTTTATCAACGTTATCCAAATCTTGACACTTTCATCTTGGGGTAGTAAGTTTACATTGGTCGCCTCCAGATGAGGACTATGTTAAACTTAATATTGGCAGTATTGTGTTTTTATCAAAGGCTTGTGCTTTTATAGGAGGTGTTCTCAAAAATGATAATGGGTTGTGGTTATGTGGTTTTTCAATGTCGATTGGGGAGGAGACAATATTTCAGGTTGAAGTAAGGGTGATGCTTGAAGGGTTACACTTAACTTGGAATAAAAAATTTAGAAAGTTGGAATTAGAATGTGATAATTTTTTATTGGTTGAGTTTAATTCTAGTTGGTGGAATTGTGGATAGTAGGTTGATACAGCTTAAACTGATCCACCAAATGCTTATTTAGAACTGAGAAATTTGTATTAGACATGTACCACGGGTGCAAAATGCATTTACGGATTTTTTAGCTAGAATTGATGTTCTGGAGTTATTGTGATTTCATCTATTAGAAGAGCTCTCGATTGCTGTTAAAAACCTGCTTTTGATGGATTATAATGGTTCTCTATTGAATGAAGATATTTTATTTAATTTCGCTTTTTCTATTTATTTTACTAAAAAAAAAAAAATCATCCTTCTCATTAGCAATTGAGAATTGCATTCCTTTACTTCATAACATACTATTTTTGGGGGGTTTTTAGACTTTAAGTTAAGAATGTGCATTTTTATATTATGTTTTTATGTTTAAAGCATTATAAATTTAATATTTTTTTTTATATCATGTTTAATTTAAAAATCACTTTTTATGCTTGTAATGAATTATAGTCGTATTACGTCTTAATTTATCACATATATTTTATAAAGAAGAGATTGTATAAAATTAGAATATCATGTCATTTGTATCTCTTTTCATTATTTTAATGTTATTTCAATATGTTCATTCTAAATTTTTAACATATCCTAATTTCATATAATTCTTTCTCATATTTTATATGATTGATTAATCAGATTCAAATTAGAGAAAAAATTATTTATATCAGGTTTAAAATTATTTTTATGTAGGAAGTATCGTAAGTTTATATATATGTTAATAATATTATTTTTCATCACATCTGCTTTGTAAATATTATTTTTGGTACCATATTTCAATTCATTTATATTTTACCTAATTCTTAATTCGCATGCTAATTCAATTTTAACTTTTAATTATTTTTTTGATAAATTAATATAAATATTATAATAAAAACTATTTACCAAAACCAACAACTAACCTGCTATTGTTATAGATAAAATTAAAGCAATCATAATATTTATTTTACCATCAATAATTTTGAGTACAACGATAAAATATATTATACTAAAAAATTAAAAAAGTTAAATTTTAAATATAAATAATAAAACAAACATCTAAAATATATAAAAAAAAAACTTGTTTTCGAAATACAACAAATACATATAACTAATGAATGAGAAGACAAACATTAAAAGTCTCTTATTAATCACAAATTGCAGTTTCATACAATTGTTGTTCGTTGACGAAATTCTTGAAGATGCAAACAACTGAAAAAAGTTTGAAATCGAAAACTAAAAACTCAATGGTTTACCAACATTCATACAAATTAATATCAGTTCGAAGACGAAAATATACTTCCCCTTCAAAGGTATCAGTCATCAAAGTAGCCACTCCTCTAGCCATGAAGAAATCACCTGTTCCACCAATCACCGATATATCCCTCGTCTTGTTCATCAACGGATCAGCACCGGCGAAGTTTATACTTCCTTTATGTTGGGTAGAATTGAAAACGAAGGAGAAACCCAACCAAGCTGTGAATACGTCTTTCTTATCGTAGATATAAAACCCTTGGGCTCGACCCACTGGGTTCGAATGCAAGTTGTTGTCTAAAGTAATGGGGTCGTCGAACACGACCACGTCTCCGAAATGATTTTGTCCTGTTAAAATGGTCTTGTTCCCCCATTGTGGTGAACCTACAATGGCTGATGTTGCGTTCTTTGCGTTATGGCCGTTGTAGATTATGTCGTGGAAATAAAACACCATGCTCTTGCATGGTTTTCGGGTTCGGGATTTTCGAGTGGGTGCTGCGGTTGATATGGAGAGGAAGGAGACGAGGAGGAAGATGGCTAATAGGGATCTCTTAGCTTCCATTTTTGTATGTAATGTGGTGTTTCTACAACTTGAGCTGCTTTGTTATATACGTGAGAATTTCTTACTGTACGAACTTTTGGTTAATGAGTTAAGTTAATAGGGACTCAAACTTGGCTTTAAAGGAATGATTGCATAGCTGTGACTCTGACAAAACAAGCTACTTTATCCATTCCATTATCAATTAACTTATTCAAGTTTAGCTACAATTTTAACCTTGATTCCATTAATTTGGAAAATTGAAATTGACCTACTGAACTGATATCTTTATTTTATGCTAGCTTCAGTTCAAAGTTTAAGACGATCATTGGACTTTGAAGGGAAATTTGTTAGTGCAAAAAAATGGTTGTCCTTTTCTCAATGAAATAAAGGAAGATTCCTATAACTTAATAAGAAAAGGTAAGGGATGTTAACCCATATGCTTGATTTAATGATTAAAGTATTAATCATTTCAAATATAATTTAAATTCAAATCCTACTAATTATATTACTGTTAAGTTCCACCTTCTTATTATAATTAAAAAAAAAAAAGGAGTTAAGAGGGGATAGTTTTCACGTTATGGAAGATTACGCAATCAGCAAATGCATTTATTGAGATTTACTGTTCTGTTACAAAATGGGGGAAACCTTCTTTGACTTCCGAGTTTCATTTTTCAGGTTTCCTGGAAATTTAGAAGAAAATTTCCCATTCTTTAGTTTCTGTTTTTAAAGGTTTTTTTTTTTCATAAATGATATCGCAGCAACCAAAGGAACAATTGGTTAATACTATTTGTTAACAACTTAAGATATAAGGTTGAAATCGGATGGTAAGTATGGTTGAGTAAAATTCGATTCGATTTGAAAAAATTAAAAAAGAAATTTAAATTTCAAGTTAATCGAATAGAGTTCAAGTTAACTTGAATAAATAATTTGAATTTCGAGTTCGAATCGAATTAAATTTTACAATTTAAATAACTCGAATAATTCAAATAATATATTGATGTATATTGGAGTCCAATTTCATTCTGCCCAACCAAATAAGAAAAAAAAATTAATTAAAAGTCCATTAAAAATAAAAAATTTCATTTACATTTAAATAAAACCCAATACAAACCCAATTACAAAAATTACCCAAGCCCAATTACATACCCTAGCCCACAACCTAAAACTAAACAAAAACACCCTAGGAGCCTCAGTCGTTGCCACTCCTTGCCATGTCGGCTCTCGCCATGTCATCACGTACCAGCATGAGGCCCTTGTAGATCTGTTAGTGAAGAACCTGTGACAGAGAAGAAAAAACAAATAAAAGTACAAAAGAAAAAAGAAAAAATGTGTAAATTCAAGCTATAAAAGCCACGTTAATTTTTTAATGGTTACACATACAAGAAAAAATCAAAAAAATTGTTCAAGGTATAATTTTATTTTCTATTTATATTTTCGGAAAAAAATAATAAATATATATAAAAAAAACCTAGTTTTTACCTAAGCGTCGTTTCGACACCACCGCCATGGGTGGCCGAGGCTACATCCCCGATGAAGGACGGTCGTTCCTCTGACACGAGAAATCCTCGAGGCCTCCTTGGCTCATATGGGTGTCATCGGAGGAAAGAAAGAGGTTTTGTTTTTAAAAAAAAACACTTAAGAAAATCGAAAGGTTTATGGATGTTTTTATGGTTTTGAGGTCAGATCTTAGAGATTTTGACCCTAGATCTGGAATCGGAGTATGAAAAAGGCTAAAAATGGGTGTTTTTGGGATTTCGACCATCGTAGGTAGCTGTCATTGTCGTCGATGATCGATGGCCACGACGGATCCCTAATGTCGTCCATGGGAGCATTTGATAGGAAAAATGAAAGAGGAAAATGTTTTTTTTTAAACAACAAGGGAAAATTAATTTTTTTTTTAAAGATTTTGGCTTTTATAAAGCCTGCAAAACAACACCCCTTTAGGCTCTATTCCAATAGCCCCAAAAAGTCACTGTTTTGAGACCAAACCCAAGACACGACCCGGATCCTTAAAAGATCCACGTGTTTTTGGAAGGAAGGGCTAATTCTTCTTAAGCCCTTCCGCTTTTTTTCTTTTTTTAATTTCGTCCTTTTCTATTATTCAATTTATTTAAAATTTAACATTGAATTTTCTTTCTTTCTATTTTAGTTCTTTGACCAACAGTGGACCCATTTGGGAATGACACGTGTACCAGAGACGGGGATATTTGTTCTTTTCATCCCTTGCATTTTATTCCATTTTAATTTAAACCCTTTTTTTTTTCTTTTGTTTTTATATTTTGTAATTCAAATTTCTTTTAAATTCCAATTAAGTCCCTTGCTTATTTTTTTTATTTTTATCTATTTATATTATTTCAATTATTTTATTTACATTTGAGCCCCTTTATTTGTTGTTTCCTTTGCTATTTATATTTTAATTTTTCTATTTTTTAATTTAGTCCCTTATTTTATTTGTTTTTATTCATTTATTTATTTTATTTATTTATTTTTAACATTTTATTTTATGATATTTACATTTTGCCTATTTAATTATGCAATTTTTTTTTATTCTCGAGTAATTATCTTGTTTCTTGTCTAAATTTGGTGTTAATTATATCATGTTAGTAATTCTTATTTTGTTATTTTTATTATCATGATATTATTATTATATTTGTATTTGTTACTTGTTAATATTATTTTTATTTTTTCGATTATGGCATTATTTTGTTTTATTATCCATATAGTTATTTTTATTTATTTTATTTTTCCATCATCATATTGTATATTACATTTACATACATTTCTTCATTCATACACAATACTCGAATAAATCAATCGTATGTCATTAAAATGTTGTATTCAATTTTTTGCGTAATGTATAAGCAATTTTTAAAATCGAGGCAATGTTCTTTACTTAGGGAACTCGAGAAATTGTATCTTAACTTATTGGTATGGTTTTCTCCTCGAACCGATGTAATTGAATATCCTATTTAAAATTAAAAATATATAAGTGTTAAACTAAGCCTTATTGGATAATATGTTTTTATATAACAAATTAAAAAAGACTCCAATGAGACTTCTATCAGTGGAAATCCACTTCTATCGATATAACTACAATTCTACCTATACCTGGAAGACTTCTACCGAAACAAGTCAAGTCAATAGCGAAAGCTCAATATCCCCTGCACTTCTATTGATACTCTGATAGGTTCTACCGATACCAAATGAAACCTTCAGAGTTCAACTGATACAATGAAGCATCTACCGATAGAACGACTCCAACAGTAATATTTTGTAAAGTTGTTTACCCTAAGACTTTTACCTGTAAAACTTCACTTCTAGCGATACAACTTCAGTTCTACCGATACAAGTATGCTTCTACCGGAACAACAAAGCTGCAAATTGCATTTAATGTTGGTTTTTATGGCTGCAACGACTACATTACTTTCCCAACAACCACAATGGTTGGAATTCACTTAAAGAGTATAAATACCATCTTGCAAAGGTCTAGCATCAAGAAGAGAATGTGCAAAGCCTAAATATCAATAAAAAACAACCTACAGCTTAATTCTTTCTTACCTTTTCTTGTAAACACTTGTGAGCTTTCATTGTATTCATTTAGCTCAAGTGTTCTTCTTTGTATTTGTGCTTAATTTGCAAACATCCTAATCTTGTAAGGATTATTTCTTTGTTTGCTTATTTGTTTCTCTTTTGAGAGAGGGTTTATACTTAAGGTTTGGGTAGAAACCTTAAGGAGTTATCTCTTAGGACTTTGGGGTAAAAGTCTTAAGGGATTGTAAGGTTAAACCTTGTCCTCAAAGGTTAAACAAATCTAGTGGATTTGAGAAAATCCTTAGTTGTGGAAAGATAAGGTAGTGGAGTAGGCATTTGTGGCCAAACCACTATAAATTCTTGTGTTCTTTGTTGTAAAATTAAATTGTTTCCACCACGACTTCTAAAAGGTCGATTCAACCTTTGTTACCGTTATTATCGAGTTAATCCATCGAGCTAATAATTGATATCAGAGCTAGAACTCTAGAGATGATTTAACAACCAAGAAAAGATCCTCGGAGAAGCTCAAACTATCAATAAGTCTTCCAACATCAATGACATCAACTTACGTGTCAACATTCGTGGGAGAAGGATTTTCCATCGTAAGACCTCCTCTATTCAATGACACCGAATATTCTTATTCGAGAACAAGAATGAAATTATTTATCCAAGCCAACGATTATAGAGTATAGAGGATAATCACAAACGAATCATTCATTCCAATGAAGATAGTTGAAGGTGTTAGTGTTCCAAATAAGGAGAATGAAAGGGATGCAAATGACATCAAGAAGGTGCAACTTAATGCAAAAGCTATGCACACTCTATTTTGTGCTCTTAGTGAAAAGGAGTACAATAGAGTCTCCTCGTGCAAGGATACCAAAGAAATATGAGACAAGTTTAAGGTCACCCATGAAGGAACAAATAGAGTCAAGGAATCAAAGCTAAGTATTCTCACCCTTGACTATAAATTATTTAAATCAAAACTGGAGGAAGAAATCAAAGAGATATCCAATCGATTCACTAACATCATCAATGGTCTCAAAGCCCTTGGGAAGGTTTATCCCAACAAAGAGATGGTGAAAAAGATGTTGAATAGTCTCCCAACATCTTGGGAACCAAAGGTGACGGCCATAGAAGAATCAAAGGATCTTAACTCACTCTCCCTTGATGAGCTAATTGGTTCTTTGCTTACATATGAGATAAAGCTTAACAAAGGGAGTGAAGAAGAAAGACTTATGAAGAAGAATGTTGGTAGAGCTCCTAAATCCACCACCATTGAAGAAAGTGAATCAGTGAAAAGGTGGATGTAGATGAATAGATGAAAAGGCTTGCTAGAAGATTCAAGAGATTCATGAAGTCCAACAAAGGAGGAGAGTTTCGAAAGAAGGAAGGGCTCAAACTTGAGTTAACCAAGGAGAAAGATCCCATTATTTGCTATGAGTGTAAGAAACCGAGACACATCAAGTATGATTGTCCTAAATTTAAAAAGAAGGGGTTTAGCAAACAAAAGGCTTATGTTGATTGGAGTAATGAAGACTCATTTAATGAAGAAGTCAAATCAATCCTTATGGCCGTTGATGATCTTTATGTAACTTCTAACTAATATACTTTAAATGATTATTCTTTTGATGAGTTACAACATGCCTATGATGAATTGATTTTGGAATTAAAAGTCATGATGTCAAAATACAAGAAAAGTGTTTCAAAATTGAAAAATGAAAATGACTTACTTTCCAAAATCAATTATGAACTTGAAGAGAAAGTAAACAAAACGCAAGAAATCATTAATGATTTTGAAAAGAAAAATTTGGACCTGCATAATTTACTTTCAAAAGTTCATAAGGATCATCAAAAGCAACTTGAGTTGCTTAAGAGTGAAAAAGCTCGCTCTAACAAAGTTTTTAAAAAAGGAGAAAGTTCAAAACAAAACTTTGTTAAAAATAGCTTTAATTTCTATAAACATAGAGGTCCCTCAAGATTTTACAAGGGAAAACTTGTTAAGAGTATATGGGTCCCTAAAGGACTTATTGCTACTCAAGACAAGGAAGCTCTTTCAAAATGGTTACCTAAAAGGACTAAGATTTTGAAATCTAATGATTATGGACCCAAAAGACATTGGGTAGCAAAAACTTAACTCTATGTTTGTAGGTAAGATGCATTGCTTCAAGGCAAACAAATGCAAATTCTATGTCATTGCACCTTAATATTGATTGGTATGGTAGTTCATTAATTCTTTATTTTTAATATATATAGTTGAACTAACCATTTTTTTTTCTCTTAAGTTTTATTTGTTTATTTTTTATATAACAAAAGGGGGAGAAGAGAAAGGTAAATTTTATGATTGATTGATTGCTTAGATTAGTGACCAATTTTTGTAAAGAAAAATGAATGTCAAATTTGAGCTTTTTGAAAATTTATGCTCCAAATCTTTATGCCTTAAATTGAAAATGATTTTTTATATAAAGGGAGCTTAATTTCAAAATGACTTTTATTAAGGGGGAGAAATCTATTCAAAAACAAATTTACAAAATGTTTTGTTATATCGAAAAGGGGGAGATTGTTAAACTAAGCCTTATTGGATAATATGTTTTGATATAACAAATTAAAAAAAGACTCTAGTGAGACTTCTACTAATAGAACTCAACTTCTACCGATACAACTATAGTTCTACCGATACCTTGAAGACTTCAACCGAAACAAGTCAAGTCAGTAGCCAAAGTTCAGTATCCCTTGCACTTTTACCGATACTCTGATTGGTTTTACCAATACAAAATGAAACCCTCAAAGTTCTACCGATACAATGAAGCTTCTACCGATACAATGACTCCAATGGTAATATTTTGTAAAGTCGTCTACCATGGGACTTCTACCGATAAAACTTCACTTCTAGCAACTTCAGTTTTACCGATACAAGTATGCTTTTACCGGAACAACAAAGCTGCAGGCTGCATTTAATGCTAGTTTTTATGGCTGCAACGACTACATTACTTTCCCAACAACCACAACCACAATGGTTGGAATTCACTTAGAGGGTATAAATACTATCTTGCAAAGGTCTAGCATCAGGAAGAGAATGTGCAAAGCCTAAAGATCAATAAAAAACGACCTAGAGCTTAATTCTTTCTTACCTTTTTCTTGTAAACACTTGTGAGCTTTCATTGTATTCGTTTAGCTCAAGTGTTCTTCTTTGTATTTGTGCTTAATTGGCAAACATCCTGATCTTGTAAGGATTATTTATTTGTTTGCTTATTTGTTTCTCTTTTGAGAGAGGGTTTATACTTAAGGTTTGGGTAAAAACCTTAAGGAGTTGTCTCTTAGGACTTTAGGGTATAAGTCTTAAGTGATTGTAAGGTTAAAGTTTGTCCTCAAAGGTTATACAAATCTAGTGGATTTGGCAAAATCCTTAGTTGTGGAAAGCTAAGGTAGTAGAGTAGGCATTTGGGCTGAGCCACTATAAATCCTTATGTTTTTTGTTGCAAAATTAATTTTTTTCCACCACAACTTCTAAAAGATCGTTTCAACCTCCTTTATCGTCATTATCGAGTTGATCCATCGAGCTAACAATAAGGTTTGAGCAATAATTAGAAACGTTCTTTATTTTTTAAGATTTGAGATTTTGTGCCTTGACTTACTGGAAATGACTTTTCTTCTCGATTGACTCGAAATAAATGAGCTTTCTTCGTAAAATTTAATTTTTATATGTTATTGAATCGTATCATTCATGCATTTAGGGGTCGCATTTTAAATTCTTTTTGGATTCTCGATTTTTCAACACTAAGACATTAAATAATCAACTAGGTACCAATTTTGGGCGTGTGAGGGTGCTAATCCATCCTCATGCATAACCGACTCCCAAACCCATTTTTGATTTCGAAAACCAAAATCATCATTTTAATAATCTTAAATATTTTACGAGGTGATCCAATCACACCAAATTAAAAAGGATTGGTGGCGACTCTATTTTTTTTTAAACAAGTCAGGAGTTTTTTTTTTTTAAAAAGGTTTCGACAACTTGGCGATTCCACTAGGGACTTAATAAAAGAGTCAAGTTGCGAGTTGATTTTTTTTGTTGAAAATTGAAAACTCGGTTTAAATTAATTTGCGATCCCTTACATTTCATTCTTCATGTGATGCTTTGTTACTAATGTTTATGTTAATATTGTTAGGACATAGGTTTATTTTTCCACATGCATTGCATGATTGTTCTACTACAACTTCTTAAGTGGAAGTGAGAAACTACTCCTTTGTGAGGTCTTCACCTCCGTTCAGGATAGTGGATTGCTTTCGGGATATATTAGTACCTATGTTTTCGTGAAGTTTTCACTTTCATGCAAACATATGGAAATATATCCCCCTGAACCAAACTCAATCCATATCAACCTATAATGGGTGAGGATCGAGGAATCTGTCGGTTTAGGTACCTTTACTTTAGAATAGAAACCACATGTAACGGACCTTACGACCATACCCTAAGTAGAACCATGTTGAACCTTTAATTGTTACCCAAATAGAGTGTAAAAGAGAGACGTTTATATTCTTTGTTCTTTTATTTTAATTGCAATTTGTTTTCAAATTCTATTCATCTATTGATCGTACTGACTTACCTTATTTTGTTTTGGTTGCATTGCATTCTTATCTTAGGAAAGGTGTTGATTCGTGCTCGATTACTAAATATAGAACTAGTCATGGAAAAAGGGTTTCTTGATAAGGTAGAGGACAATGTGGCCATAAGTATATGGTCAAAGGAAAAACAACGAGAAAAGGGTGATAGCTTGTCCGAAGGGCATGTATCAGAGTTTTGGGATAACATGTAGATAAACGTGTAACACCTATACCCCATATATATCATTGGAATAGGGATACGGCATGTTACTATTCAAATAAGATCATCCTCTTAACAATTGAATCATAAAAACCATCATTTAAATAGAGATATAATTGTACCATCCTTTAAATGTGTAACACATTAGTTTAAAATCAATTCGAGTCTTTAATTATTATTATTATTATTATATTATTATATATATATTCACTTCTACCTCTACTTGGTTTGATAAGTATCGGGAGAACCTATCCTGATCGCCTGCCTGCTGCGAAATGTTACAGTTTACTACTGGTACTACATGAGTTCTACCGATACTACAGTACCTTCTATCGATACTCCACAAAGTTCTACCTATATAACCAACTCCAATAGCTGAAGAAAATTTTGTCTATGACATCTACCGACACAAAGATTTCAACTACCGAAACTAACTAGAGTACTATCAGTACTCTAATTAGTTCTACTAAAACTTCACAAGTCAGTAGCTAAGGTAACCTTTCCCTTGAACTTCTACCGATACCCTAATGATTTGTTCCGAAACAACTCAAGTCAGTAGTTAAAATACAATTTCCCCAGTACTTTTACTGATACTTTGTTGAGTTGCTCCAAAACAACTTAATGTAGTATCAAAATTTGTCTAACAATTCCTATTACACACACAAAATCCTGCCATAATCACATACCAAACAAAATTCACAAATACCAACTAAAGTTTCATAGAACACACTAGAGAGTACCCAAACATATATAATACTTTACCCCTTTCAGTATCATAAATTCTAACTCAAAAGATCGTTTTTAGATATTTGTACAACCATAGTCCCAAAATGAATGGTCATATATTAGTATAACTTAGTCTAGACCATATCTTTACAATGAAGTCACCTATTTACATGCCATATATAACCTAAGGTTGAGCATCAAAAACTATTGAGATAAGGCTTGAAGTTGTGTCTGCTCTGGCAATCCAATCATGAAGAAACCAAAAGACCAAAATCTACAAAACAAAGAAAATTTGGTAAGTAATGATTATAAAATAATCCTCCTTAGGAATCACTTGCAAGATAACTAATATACTCCAATAAACGTCTCAAGCAAGATCATTTACAAGCACATTTCATTTTATATATATATATATAAGACTTCATACGTTTATACTTGTCAATTTAATTATGCATTTATGCTTGCCAGCTTGCGCACGTTTATGCTCGTCAGCTTATTTACACATTTACGCTCGCCAGCTTGCGAACATTTACGCTCGTTAGCTTATTCACGTGTTTACACTCGCCAGCTTGCACATGTTTACGCTCATCAGCTTATTTACATGTTTATGCTCACCAGGTTGTTTCAATATATATATACACATGTATGTATTTATGCCATCAAATAATAACATATTTTAGCATTACTTATTAAATAAAAGAAAATGAGGTAAGTCCGCAAGCAAATTACATGCTAAGGAGTTTCACCACTTAGGACTAGTCGATAGCCTTGCCCTTGCCACGAACGTCTTTCACACTTCGCGATTCTTGATCTAAATTACAATTTCACTTAATTAGTACTCAAAATTCCACTTCACTAATTGACATATTTACATAACTCCCCTTTTTTTTGGGTAGTTTATCACACACATCCAATGAACAACAATTACATAGACAATTTGCTCATTCATGAACTCATAATGCATATGAAAATCAAGAATTTATGCTAGAACAATTTCACATGAGCACAAATCAAACAAAACTTGTTTCATTTTACAATCGTTCCCATTAACCGATACCCTTTTCACTTCTCTAGTCTTTAACCACCAAAATATATTAATTCGTTCACCCATGCTCCTATTCAACTCTTTACCATACATGGAAGTCCACATTTTAAAAACCAATTCAAGATATCAAAATAGTAAAAAAACCCTAAACCCTCAAGGGCCTTTCACATAAATTTCCTATTTAGAAAATTTTAACTAATATAATCTTAACCCAAAATAAAATTTACAAATTAGTGTTTCTAAAAAGCTTACATGGAGAGCTTGAATAGGATGAACCCTAATCTTTCCCCCAATTTCTTTCCCCCCTTTCATGAAAGAAGATGAAGAAGAAAAGAGTGTTATCTCCCTCTCAAAATTTCCTCTTTCTTTTATATCCACTAATTCATTAATATTATTTTATTCTAATTAAATCTTCACCACAAAAATTTCATGTTTGCTCACTAACTTCTCCACTAACTCTAATTATGGTTTGTTTGTTACCTTAGTCCCTAACTTCCTTTCTTTATAATTAATTAATCACTTCTTTCTTAATATTTGACCTTCTTTTTATTTTATTTTATAACTTTTACTTCTATATTCTTATGGGCACTTAAGTATTTATTCCTCTAATTTCTCAAACTAAAATTTATTATAATTTCCCCCTCACTCACGTAACCTTAAGTCACTATTCTCGGTATTACTAAAATTGGGGTGTTACAAAATGTGACTGAGAATAATTTGCAAGAGCTGAAAGAAATATGGGAACAGTGGGATAACGAAATGAAGCATATATTCTATCGTGAATACAGTGATTTACCTTATCGACTCAAGGTTAAGGTAGATAAGTATCTTTTTAAGCCCTCGCACAGCATGGAATCCATCTTATAGTTGCTTCACTTTCGGAAACATGAACATGGTACCCACAATAAAAGAGTACAGTACATTGCTCCATTGCTCAAGGATTCAGGTTGATAAGGCCTACTTTAGAGTCGTCAGTGTCCCAACTTTTCACAAGAGATTGATGAAAATAATTGGGATGAGCGAGCAATGGGTTGCAACTCGGATCAAGGTAAAAGGGGATAACAAGTGCATTACATGGAAGAGCCCGCGAGACTTAATCTTGGTACTCCTAGATCCAAAGAAAAAGGTCGACATCTTCACCTTAAGTATGTATGGGTTAGTCGTCTTCCCTAAGGCATTGGGGCACATAGAGGACGCGGTCACTGATTTGTTCGATCGAGTTGATAAGAGAGTCACTCCCGTTCCAAAAATTTTGGTCGAAACCTTTAGGTCATTAAATGCTTGTCGAAGAGAGGGCTAATGGAGATTCATCGGTTGTGCACAACTCTTGATGGTTTGGTTCCATAACCATTTTTGGAAGATAGAGAAGGTCTCATATCGGGTATTTTCTGAGAATTACTGTAACAACCCGAATTAGGGGTTGTTGAAAAAGACAATTTTTCGAGACTCCATATTTATTAACCGGACCCGTAAATATTTAATAAAAATATGTACGAAAATAAATTGTTGTATATTGATCTACGAAATGGGAAATTTCAATATGGTAGTGTTTTAATTAGGTGTGAGGACCAAATTGTATAAATTGAAAAAGTGCAATTTATAAAAGGGATTTTTTTAATTGAATTAATGGGGAAGGACCAATGGGGTAGATTCCCCCTTAAAATCCTTAGTGACGTTAGGTGAGTTGAATGGTTTCAAATTTTTATTTAAAATTTATGATTTAAAAGAAATAAAATGGAAATGTGGCTTATAAATCTTTAGGATTTAAAAATTATTAAAAAAGAAAGAAAAAGGAAATAATGATGATTTTAAGTATGGGTGTTAGGATGAAAGAGAAAAAACTATCTCCACTCATTTGAAGCAAATTTCGGCAGTAGAAGGGGAAGAGAAAAGAGAAGAAAACCTTGGGTTTTTTCTCAAGTTCAAGCTTCAATTGGTAAGCTTAATTAATTTCGTTTTTAGTAATTTTTATATATTTGGAATCCCGATATCTTAAGCTAATGAATTTATATCATATTTTTCAATTTGGTTAAGGGTACTAAATACTACCTTTGTTGAGTAGATGAAGCTTGAGGGATTAATGTGATAAATAAATTGGGTTAGAGGGAAAAAGAGATTAAATGGTCAAATTAATTATTAATTTTAAGTAATAAGGACAAATTTAGAACATAGTGAATTAATGTAAAAATGAGAAAATACAGAGTTAAAATAATATGGATGTGTTTTAATAAAGAATAATATGTATTTAATTACATAGCTAACTTTGATCCTGACTCCTCCAAAAGGAAGGGCAAAGATAAAGTTGACAACAAGTAGCTCGAAAATTACGATTGGTGTTTTTATAACTTTAACTAGTTTATTAAATTATCAAATTATAATTAATTGCTCAAAGTAAAAATCAAGGTATGAAAATAAAATATGAGATTCTCTACTCAATTGGGTTGTTTTTAATAAATTGATGGTATGAGAATTTAATTGTATATTCTCCATGTATAAATGTATGATGTGAAATTGTGATATTGGTAAATTTATGCTTATTATTAGATTTCATTTTAAATGCATTTTTGTTATGAGTAAAATTAAATGCGGAAATATGGTTTGATATTAAATGAAAATTATTACCCTATTAATTGCTTGGGCCGAGTCGGATATAAATGGCATACCATAGGATAGGAAGAGCTCAGAGTTACTTCGACTACGAGTCGATGAGGCACTGGGTGCCAATTTACTTCGGTTTAATCGATGAGACATTGGGTGTCAACTTTATTTTAGCGCAGGGCGCGATTTATTGCTTTGGATTTATCCGATGAGGCACAAGGTGTCAAACCGGTGTGTTGGTAGGATTCATGTATTTGTCAAAGTCCGAGTTGTGTTAATAGGAAATTATAAATAATGAATATTAAATTTACATGGAATGAAAATGTTATGAGTGTTGTATTGAAAAATAAAAGAAATGAGAAATGGTTATGCAAGATGATAATATGCATAATAGACATGAGAAATGTTTCGAGAAATCAAGAAATGATATATAGAGATATATGCGTTGATATTATGCATAAATTGAATAAAAATGAGAAAATGAAATGAATGGTGTATTGAGATCGAAGAAACAGTAATGGTTCATGTAATTAAATAGTGTGCATGAATGAGTTATGAATTAAAAGATAATATGATCAATAGTATTATGACACTTATATACATATGTACAGTTAGTATAATGATTTCGGTATAAGATGACAAAATATGATATTTGTCTTAGCATGAACTAAAATTAGTTCAATTTATATAATGTATCTATATTGATTAATGTTTAGTTATAGAAACACCACTGATTAATACTTATGCTTGCGATTTATTTTTCGTTCGCAGGTAAAGTACTTTTTGTTAGATTCGTGACTCAGCATCCAAAGACAATCCCAAACTCAAGAGTTATTGAGTTTTGTTTCATTTTGAGTTGGCATGTACCTAGGATGAGTCATGTTTTGAGGATGCCATGTATTTATTGCTTGTATAATGTTTAGATCATGTTAGTCCTGGTTGATATGTATATGTCATAAAATTAGTAACTTGTTTCAGTAGTCTTACTCTTGTATCGGTAGAACTCTAATGGGTAATTATGGTTTCGACAGAATCCATCAGAGTATCGGTAGAAGTACAAGGGAAGATGAAATTAGCTACTGACTTGTGTCGTGTTGGTAGAAGTCCAGTTTGTATCGGTAGTTCTACAATAGTATTGTTAGTATAATTACTAGGTTCGGTAGAAGTTCCAAACTAAAATCATTTTGCTCTCTGGAACTTATTATATCGGTAAAAGGGTAAGATGTATCGGTTGAGCCAGAGTTGCATCGGTAGAAGTGAACTTCTTCCGGTAGAATTCTGCAATTAATTTCAAGTCTTTACTGACTTGAGTTCTACCGATACCTGTTTCCCCAAGTATCGATAGAAGTTCAACTATTTTCAAAAATTGAAATAATTCGAATAGTTTTCAAAGATCAATATATTCGATTTTTAAATAATAAATTATTATAATTTAATGATAATAATAATGTGAAGATTATATAAGTTTTTAATTTGTTTCTTGTTAGATTAATTTAATCGTGATACCTAACTATTCGGGTTCGATGATTGGATCGGGTAAGGGGAGTTACATTTAGTTGTATCAGAGCTATAAGTTTAGTCGATTCTCGGACTAAATCAAGCTCAGAATTGTGTTTAGAGGTACATGCCAAGTTGATTCGAATTTGAGTCGGGACTTGGATGCTAATTATTTTTATTTGTTTGAGCTTATAACCACAAGAGATATCGTTAGAATAGAACAATAAGGTGGACCAAGAGGTCCATATTAGTAAGAACTCAACAGAGAATCAAATTAGAGTTGAATCAACGGCACCACGCAATCAACTCGTGGGTGTTTAATAACCAAATGAGGGTAGAGGCCTTAGCGAAGGTCAAAGTGATTCCGATCTACTTAAAGCTATAGCTAATGCTTTTAACGTGTTACGAGTGCTACTCCGACTATTACATTGGTAATCGAAACTTAACGAGCTTCGATTAAGGAGTTACGGAGATATGGTGCTACAGAGTTCCTAGGTCTAAAAGGGGTTGATTCCTCAACTGTTGAGATTTGGTCAAAGTTAACTAAGCATGTTCTTCAAAGGCTTGAATACACCCTATGTGAGAGTGTGATCTGTGTAGTTTCTCTTTTGTGAGGAGAAGCATACACGTGGTGGCAGATGACCACGCATCACGTACCTGCTGAGCGTGTAAATTGGGAGGTTTTTTTTCTAGAAGGAATTCCAGAAGAAGTGTGTAGGGGAATTATATCTTGAGGAAAAGGAAGCAAGAGTTCCTATTGTTAAAATAGAGCAAGATGTTAATGGTGAACTATGAACGAGAGTTTCAACGACTTAGCAAGTATTCCATTGAATTTCTTCCTTCCGAAGCTGAGAATTACAAGCGAATTATGCTTTGATAGATCTTGGATCATCTCATTCTTACATTAATTCTAAGTTGATTAAACCGTGAAGCTTAAAATCATATATCTAAGGTATCCATGGTTGTGTCAAGTCCCTTAGGATAGTCAGTGTTAGCTGATCGAGTGTGCAAACGGTTTCTATTAGAGATTCAAAGTACGACCTTTCTTGTCGACTAGTTGATTATGCCATTTGGTGATTTTGATCTAATTTTGGGTATGGATTGGCTCACTGGGTATGGAGAGATCATGGATTGCAGTAAAAAACGAAAAAAAGGAAAAGGAAAAGGAAAAAAAAGAGAGAAAATAAATTTGTTATTCAGAGTCTGGATGGAAAATTGCTTGAGGTGAATGGGATTCAAACAAATGGATCAATTCGTACCATTTCGACCATTCGAGCTAATAAGCTACTTAATCAAGGTTGTGAAGCCTATTCGGCTTATGTGATTAACTCGAATGCAGTTAATAGTCAGATTGACAATATTTGAGTTATTTGTGAATTTCTTGATGTGTTTCTCGAGGAGTTACGAGATTACCACCAGATCGACAAGTGGAGTTTGCAATTGAAGTGTTACCTGGTTCGGCTCCGGTGTTCATATCCCCTTATTGTATGGTACCGACAAAGCTAAAGGAACTAAAAAATTCGTTGCAGGATTTGTTAGACCGTGGTTTTATCCGTCCTAGTATATTGTCATGAGGAGCATCGGTGTTATTCGTTTAGAAGAAAGATGGTTCGATGAGACTTTGCATAGACTATTGGCAATTAAATAAGTTGACAATCAAGAATAGATACCCTCTTCCAAGAATTGGCGACGTGTTTGATCAGCTGAAAGGAGCTTTCATGTTTTCCAAGATTGACTTGAGATCGAGTCATTACCAATTAAAGGTCAAGGATAGTGACTTTCTGAAAATAAAAAAAGCCTTTCATACACATTATGGCCACTGCTAATTTTTTTTTGTGATGCCATTTGGTTTGACAAATACCCCGACAGCATCCATGAACTCGATGAACCATATTTTTTTTAACCTTGGACCAATTTGTAGTAGTTTTCATAGATGATATTTTTTATATATTCGAAATCTGAAGTCGGGCATGAGCAGTATCTCCGAATTATTCTTCAAGTATTAAGAGAAAAACAATTATATGAAAAATTGAGCAAGTGTGAATTTTGGTTATTTGATGTAGTGTTTTTAGGACATGTTATTTCGACTGATAAAATTAGAGTTGACCCGAAGAAGATTGAGGCTGTTGTTCAATGGAAAGCACCGAATAATGTGTCAGAGGTTCGTAGTTTCTAGGGTTAGTTGTGTACTACCAAAGATTCGTAAATGGATCTTCGAAGATAGCTATGCCTATAAAAAAGCTTTTACAAAAGAATGTTTAGTTTAATTGGAATGATCGTTGTCAAGAGAGTTTCGATCAATTAAAACAAATGTTGACTGAAGCACCAATTCTAACATTACCTAAATCGAGAAAAGATTTTGTAGTTTATAGTGATGATTCTTTGAATGGTTTGGGTTTCGTGATAATACAAGACGAGAAAGTGAACGTGTATGCTTCACGATAGTTGAATGTTCATGAGTGTGATTATCCGACGCATGATTTAAAATTAGCTTCAGTGGTGTTTGCATTGAAAATTTGGAGACACTATTTATATGGTGAAAAGTGTCACATCTTTACTGACCACAAAAGTCTTAAATACCTCCTAACTAAGAAGGAGTTGAATTTGAGAACGTTGTTGGGTGGAACTTCTCAAAGATTATAATTGTGTCATCGATTATCATCTCGGAAAAGCTAACGTTGTAGCCGATGCTTTGAGTAGAAAGGTAGCGATTAAGTGACGAGCAATATTTTCTCAACTCAATATTAGTGATTATGGCAGCTTGATGGCTGAATTAAGAGTTAAACTAGTGTTGGTTGATCAATTAAAGAAGCGCAACTTTCTAATGTAAAACTGTTGAGGAAAAAAGAAATGGTACAAAATTGATTGGTAGAAAACTTCAGCATTAATGACAAAATTGCTTGATATTTTGTAATCGAATTTATGTGCCTAATGTTGCGGATTTGAAAGGATTGATACTTCAAGAAGCTCATGATAGCCCTTTTGCTTCGCACCTTGGTAGAGCAAAAATGTATCGCGATCTATGAGAGTTGTATTGGTGGTCGAGAATGAAAAGAGAGATAGTATGAGTTCGTGGCCAAGTGCTTAACTTGTCAACAAGTTAAGGTGGAATATCAGTTCCTACAAGATTACTTCAGCCCATTTCCAATTCCCGAATGGAAATGAGAGCGTATTACAATAGATTTTGTAACGGGATTACCATTATCTCCAAATAAGAAAAATGCAGTGTAGGTGATAGTGGATCGACTTACGAAATCAATTCATTTCATAGCCATTAGAACCAATTGGTCACTTTCAAAGCTTGCTGAAGTCTACATTCAGGAAATCATTAAACTACCTGGTATACCTGTATCGATTATCTCTGATCGAGATCCTCCTTTCACTTCAAGATTTTGGAAACAGTTGCATAAATCTCTTAGTACGAGGCTCCATTTCAGCACAATCTTTCACCCTCAGACGGATGGGCAATCAGAACGTGTTATTCAGATCTTAGAAAATATGTTACGGGCTTGTGTGATTGACTTCGAATTAGGTCGGGAATGCTATCTACCTTTAGCTGAGTTTGTTTATCCAGTTGAGCATTCAGATGGCTCCGTATGAAGCCTTATACGGTCGTAGATGTCGAACACCTGTATGTTGGACAGAATTAAGTGAAAGGAAGATAGTTGGTCCTGAGTTGATACAAGAAACAAAAGGTACAGTTAAGTTAATTTGGAAAAGATTGAAGACAGCTTTTGATAGAAAAAAATTGTATGCGGACTTGAAACGACTAAATATAGAGTATGTTGTGGGAGATAAAGTGTGTTTAAAGGTTTCACCGTGGAAGAAAGATTTTAGATTTGGACGTAAAGGAAAGTTGAGTCCACATTTTAATGGGCCTTTTGAGATCATGGAAACAGTAAGGCTAGTGGCTTATCGTTTGGCCTTACCAACCAACTTGGAAAAGATGCACGTTGTTTTCCATGTTTCAATGTTAAGGAGATATCATTATGATCGATCATGTATTATTACAACTGGAGAAGTTGAAATTCAACCTAACTTGTCTTATAAAGAAGAACCAATGGAAATTTTAGCTCGTGAGGTGAAAGAGTTATGTAACAAACGCATTTCGCTTGTGAAAGTGTTATCGCGTAGCCATAAGGTTGAAGAAGCGACTTGGGAACTGGAAGAGACGATGAGATCTCAATATGCCCACCTCTTTGTAGGTAAATTTCGAGGACAAAATTTCTTTAGGGGAGAGAGTTGTAACAACCCGAATTAGGGGTTGTTGAAAAAGACAACTTTTCGAGACTCCATATTTATTAACCGAACCCGTAAATATTTAATAAAAATATTTACAAAAAAATTTGTAGTATATTGATTTACGAAATGAGAAATTTCAATATGGTAGTGTTTTAATTAGGTGTGAGGACCAAATTGTATAAGTTGAAAAAGTGCAATTTACAAAAGGGATTTTTTAATTGAATTAAAGGGGAAGGACCAAAAGGGAAAATTCCCCCTTAAAATCCTTAGTGACGTTAGGTGAGTTGAGTGGTTTCAAATTTTAGTTTAAAATTTATGATTTAAAAGAAATAAAATGGAAATGTGGCTTATAAATCTTTAGGATTTAAAATTATTAATAAAAGAAAGAAAATGAAATAATGATGATTTTAAGTATGGGAGTTAGGATGAAAGAGAAAAAAATCTCCTTCACTCGTTTGAAGCAAATTTCGACAGTAGAGGGGGAGGAGAAAAGAGAAGAAAACCTTGGGTTTTTGCTTAAGTTCAAACTTCAATTGGTAAACTTAATTAATTTCATTTTTAGTAATTTTTATGTTTTTGGAATCCCGATATCTTAAGTTAATGAACTCATGTCATATTTTTCAATTTGGTTAAGGGTATTAAATACTACCATTGTTGAGTAGATGAAGCTTGAGGGATTAATGTGATAGATAAATTGGGTTAGAGGGGAAAAGAGATTAAATGGTTAAATTAGTAATTAATTTAAGTAATGAGGACAAATTTGGAACTAGTGAATTAATGTAAAAATTAAAAATAGAGAGTTAAATTTAGTTAAAATAACATCGATGTGTTTTAATAAAGAATAATGTGTATTTAATTCTGTAGCTAACGCTTAACCCGGACTCCTCCAAAAGGAAGGTCAAAGATAAGGTTGACAACGAGTAGCTCAAAAATTACGGTTGGTGTTTCTATAACTTTAACTAGTTTATTAAATCATCAAATTATAATTAATTGCTCAAAGTAAAAATCAAGGTATGAAAATAAGATATGAGATTCTCTACTCAATTGGGTTGTTTTTAATAAATTGATGGTATGAGAATTTAATTGTATATTCTCCATGTATAAATGTATGATGTGAAATTGTGATATTGGTAAATTTATGCTTATTATTAGATTTCATTTTAAATGCATTTTTGTTATGAGTAAAATTAAATGCGGAAATATGGTTTGATATTAAATGAAAATTATTACCCTATTAATTGCTTGGGCCGAGTCGGATATAAATGGCATACCATAGGATAGGAAGAGCTCAGAGTTACTTCGACTACGAGTCGATGAGGCACTGGGTGCCAATTTACTTCGGTTTAATCGATGAGACATTGGGTGTCAACTTTATTTTAGCGCAGGGCGCGATTTATTGCTTTGGATTTATCCGATGAGGCACAAGGTGTCAAACCGGTGTGTTGGTTGGATTCGTGTATTCGTCAGAGTCCGAATTGTGTTAATAGGGAATTATAAATAATGTATATTAAATTTAGATGGAATGAAAATGTTATGAATGTTGTATTGAAAAATCAAAGAAATGAGAAATGATTATGCAAGATGATAATATGCATAATAAACATGAGAAATGTTTCGAGAAATCAAGAAATGGTATATAGAGATATATGCATTGACATTATGCATAAATTGAATAAAAACGAGAAAACGAAATGAATGGTGTATTAAGACCGAAGAAACAGTAATGGTTCACGTAATTAAATAGTGTGCATGAATGAGTTATGGATTAAAAGATAAATATGATCAATAGTATTATGACACTTATATACATATGTATGGTTAGTATAATGATTCCGGTATAAGATGACAAAATATGGTATTTGTCTTAGCATGAACTAAAATTAATTCAATTTATACAATGTATCTTTATTGATTAATGTTTAGTTATAGAAACACCACTGATTAATACTAATGTGTGCGATTTATTTTTCGTTCGCAGGTTAAGTACTTTTTGTTAGATTCGCGACTCAGCATCCAAAGACAATCCCAAACTCAAGAGTTAGTGAGTTTTGTTTCATTTTGAGTTGGCATGTACCTAGGATGAGTCGTGTTTTGAGGATGCCATGTATCTATTGGTTGTATAATGTTTAGATGATGTTAGTCCAGGTTGATATGTATATGTCATAAAATTAGTAACTTGTTTCAGTAGCCTTACTCTTGTACCGGTAGAACTCCAATGGGTAATTATGGTTTCGATAGAATCCATCAGAGTATTAGTAGAAGTACACGGGAAAATGTAATTAGCTACTGACTTGTGTCGTGTCTGTAGAAGTCTGGTTTGTATCGGTAGTTCTACAATAGTACTGGTAGTATAATTACTAGGTCCGATAGAAGTTCCAGACTAAAATCATTTTGCTCTCTCGAACTTATTGTATCGGTAAAAGGGTAAGATGTATGGGTAGAGTCAAAGTTGCATCGATAGAAGTGAACTTCTACCGGTAGGATTCTGCAATTTATTTCAAGTCTTTACTAACTTGAGTTCTACCGATACCTATTTCCCCAAGTATCGATAGAAGTTCAACTATTTTCAAAAATTGAAATAATTCGAATGGTTTTCAAAGATCAGTATATCTGAAGTTTTAAATAATAAACTATAATAATATTAATGATAATAATAATGTGATAATAAGATGATATAAGTTTTAAATTTGTTTCTTTTTAGATTAATTTAATCGTGATATCTAACTACTCGGGTTCGGTGATCGGACTGGGTAAGGGGTATTACAATTACTCTCCATTGGAATTTGTGACTTTTCAAAGACAAGGAAATATCTTCGAGGAGAAATGGATGGCAATCCTCCAAAGTCTCCAAGTTGAAGATGTCGAATGGCGGGCACCTTGGATAATCCCTGATGAGATCCTTTACCGTTACGGAGACTTTGATTAGGTTCGCTTGCCTGGGATATGGGGAGCTGTAGGATATGCCCCTTTACTTGTGTTAAGACAATATAGATCGAGGTAGTTTATTCCAGCGACACATATGCAAGTTTGTATACAGAGGTGAGAACAATAAGAAGAAAGTTCGAGAAATATCGAATGAATGGAACCAAGTTCATAGGATGATGAAATTTGCTGCAAACCCCATGACGACCCTAGAATATGATTGGTGGAGGAATAAGAGAATCAATGACAACATCCTCGTGCCAAATCCAGAAAATATGCGGCCAATAAAAGAGCACTAGCAAGTAACCCTGTCAGAATTGGACATCATAAAGCAAGACTTTGAAAATAAGAGTTTAGAATTAGGTAAAAAGATAGAGACGTTGGAAGAAGAGAAAATGCAGTTGAGATTAGACATCAACATCCAAAGGTTAGAAGCTAAAAAGATGAGAAAAGGAAATAATAAAGCTGAGGAGGACTTAAACAATTTAAAGAGAGACTACAACAAACTCCGTTTGTTGATAAGGACTACTAGATTGGGCAAAACATCAAAACAATGGCAACAGGAAATTGAAGAGGAAAAGGATAGAACAGATCAGTGAAAAAGGAAATTTTATGATGCTCAAGTTCAAGAGGATGTCATAAAAGGAAAGTTGCTAAAAAGCCAGGTTGAGAAAGCTGAGCTAAAGGCCCGTGTAACACCCCTTACCTGGTTCGATCGCTGGACCCGAGCAAGGAAGTGTCACAACAATTTAATAACTAATAGTTATTATAATAAATCACTATTCAAATAGTTAAATCCAAAATAACACATATATCCATGTACACCAAAAATTTAATTTCCTATAAGGACCTAATCGTGACATACAAGCATAGTATGAGGTAATATTTGTGAAATTTAGAAGTTTAAACTATTTGCTCGAAAATGATAGTTGGTATCAATACCACATGAAAAATCGATACCAAACATCTATTTTGTTTTCCCTTGCAAACCAGTGGTATCGATAATAATTCCCCGGTGTCAATATTTTTCTGAAATTATCAGTACCTAAATTAAAATCGATACCAACCTAGCATTCTGTTAAATTTCAAAATATGAACTTACAAGAAATTATCGATACCAACAAAATATTATCGATACTTTTTATAACACTTAAAAAAAACTTATATTTTTCAACATCAACATTTACCTAGTTTATATGTATCTAAAAAATTATTAATAATGCATCTAAGAACAAGTCAAAAACAATCCAACATCCAAATCAACTAACCAATTTCCTCAAACCATAACTCACCTTAATAATCTCATACTTAAGCATCTTAACCTAGCAATCATGCAACTAATAATATGCATCGGAATACATCACCATCACAAGAACTACCATTATCACTTTCACACATCAAAACATTCATCATTAAGCACATATCAACCAATCCATTCATCATTTACATACAAAATAAGGACTCACTAACAAAAGACATCCTAGGTACATGCCATAACAAAATAAGGCATTACTACTAACTCTTGAGTTCGGGATTGTCTTTGGATGCTAAGTCGCTGGTCTAATAAAAAAGTACCTAACTAGCACATAAGAAATAAATCGCACGCATTAGAATTTCTCGGTGGCATTTCCATAACTAAACATTAAACAATATATATATTGTATAGATTCTAAGCTCATAGAACTCGTGTTAAATCTATTATCATATTTTGCTATCTTACTCGTGAAACAATAAACTAACCACACATATGTATATAAGTATCATAATACTATGGATCATATTTATCTTTCAATTCATATTCCATTCATGCATATTATTTAAATACATGTACCATCACCGTTTCTTTAGTCTCAATACACAATTCATTTAGTATTCCTGCTTTTATTCAATTTATGCATAATATCAATGCATATATCTTTATATACCATTTCTTGATTTCTCAATGCATTTCTCATGTCTATTATGTATGTTATATTCATGCATAACCATTTCTCATTCTTTGATTTTCAATACAACATTTATAACATTTTCATTCCACGTATTTATAATATTCATCATTTGTAATTCCCTATTAACATGACTTGGACTCTAACGGATACATGAATCCGACCAACACACGGGTTTGGCACCCTGTGCCTCATCGGATAAATTCAAAGTAATAAATCGTGCCCTGTGCTAAAATAAAGTTGACACCCAGTGTCTCATCGGTTAAACTGAAGTAATTTGGCACCTTGTGCTCATCGAATCGTGGTCAAAATAACCTTGAACTTTTTCGATCCTATGGCATGTCATTTATATCCGACTCAACCCAAACAGTTAATAGGGTAACCATGTCAAATAAAATACCAATTAGTATTTCAATATTTGATTTTTTTTAATCTCATTATAATTACATTTAAAGTTCAAGGTAATAGTAATAATATTTATATATTTTCTTCCATGTCACAAAATCACTTCATATATTCACACATAAAAGAACAAACATTAAATTTGCATACCATTACTTGATTCCAAGCCAACTCAATAGAGTAGAGTAATCATACCTCAAATTTTCTCCTTGAGCATTTTATTAAAATGTGACAATTTATAATTTAGTTTAAGTTATAAAAATACCAATTGAAATTTTCGAGTTACTCGTCGTCAATCTTGTCTTTACCCTTCCTTTTGGAGGAGTCCGGGTCAATGTTAGCTACAGAATTAAATACATAATATATTTTATTAAAACATATCCATGTTATTCTAACTAAATTTAACTCTCTATTTTCTCATTTTTACATCAACTTTTCAAACTTTCAAATTTGACCCTTATACAATTGAATTTAGCAATTTATCCCACTCATTTATTCTCTATTTCATTTTAGCTCCAACATACTCCAAACTATCATTAAAGCCCTATCCACCCAACAATGGTGGTATTTAATATTTCCAATAATAACGAAAAATACGACATGGGTCAAGAAGAGTGAGATATCGGGATTTCAAAAACGTAAAAATTACAATAAAAGAACTTGATTTAATTATCTTTTCTCCTTCCCCTTACTGTCGAAATTTGAAGCTTAGAAGAATGAAGATATTTTTTCTTGTCTTTCTTCTAATACCCATACCCATTCTCATCATTACTTTCTTTTTCTTTCTTTTATTTAATTATCTTTAATCACCAAAATTTTTACACCACATTTCTATTTCTTTTAGTTTAATTAAAGAAATTACCAAACAAATTTTAGGCCATGAGTTCTCACCTAACGGCACTAACAATTTCCAATGGGGAATTTACCCCATTGGTCCCTCCTATTTGCTCCAATTTAAAGTCCATTTGTAATTCACACTTTTACCAAGCATGAAATTTAGTCCTCACACTTAATTAAAATATTACCATGTTAAAATTATTACTTCAAAAAGAAATTATTCTAATATTTATCTTCATAAATATTTTTTATTAAATATTTATGGGTCTGATTAATAAATACGGAGTTTCGAAAAATATCGTTTTTGACTACTCCAAATTTTGGCCGTTACAGCCCAAATAGCTGAGTTAGAAGAATCTTTGCTCAGACATCGCAATCGTATTTCTGTGACAGAATTGAAAGCAAGTCAGTCTAAGAATGAGGAGTTGAAGAAGAGAGTAGAAGAACTCGAAGCTTCGCTGTAGAATTGCGAGATACGAATTGAGTTTCTTGAAAGAACCGTGGAAACAAACGAGGGACAACTCCAACACTCTCAAAGGCAGGTTAGAGATAGAGATTATATTATGGGCGAAGCTTTAAACCAAGTGCGAGAAGTGGCGGATCACTTGCAAAGATTAGCTGTTCAAGTTGACATTTTGAGGCTGAAGTATGAATCAGAATCAAATTAGGGCCAAAAGTTAGCTTGGCTCCTTAGAAACATTAAGACTTTGAGCATTAGGGCAAGGACATATATGTGAACTGTATCTACCTTATGTAAAGAAATTCATTTTCTAGTAAAGTTGTTCTAATATAATTGAATTAAGAATCAATGCCTTTCTTGCATATGCATACATGCATTCATTAGCATTGCATTTTATTACATGTATTAAATGTCAAGAAAATTCCCCTAATTAATTAAAACTTTGACAATTACTCTGGAAAAAATTGAGAAACTACAAACCCAATACGGTTACTGTACTTGTGCTAAATAAGGGTGCATTGACTTCAAAACGCTAGTACAAAATCTAGTGGATAATAAGGAACAAGATTTTTTTTAAGAGATTGAGGATATAGGGGAGAAAGATGTTTGTGCTTCCGAGGAGAGAGCATCATAGAAAACTTACAAGGCTAATCTCCCAATAATGATCATCTCCAGGCCAAGAGGCAATGAGGTCAAGGAGCGAACAACGCTGCAAATCATAATCCAGAAACTTGTGGCATTTCCTTACAGGGATAACAAAAGAGTCCTATGGAGCTTGCAACGTAATGGTGTCGAAAGGGGAAAGTTCAAAGACTTTATCAGGAAAGGTCCAAGTTGTAGGTCTCGTCACATGCAGTAGGAGATGTTATAACCCTGTGGACGAAACATGCAAAGGAAAGGCCCTAGTAGTCGAGCCTAAAGAAGGAAAGACCAATAGACCTGAGTCACCAATTAATGAGCAGGTGATTGAGAATGAAGCCAAGGTGTTTCTGAAATTTTTGAAGCATAATGAATGCAATGTAGTGGAGCAATTACACAAACAGTCAACTTGTATATCAATCTTAGCCCATCAGCTAAGCTCAAAGACACATCGCAGTGTGTTAATGAAGGTATTAAACGAGACTTACATTGCTAATGACATCTCTGTAAATAAGTTGGACTGATTGGTCAACAACCTAAGTGCAAACAATTTCATCTTCTTCAACAATGATGAAATACCTTCAAGGGCCATGGGATTAACGAAGGCTCTACATATCACTACTCATTGCAAAGGATATACATTATTGGGAGTGTTGATCAACAATGGCTCCGCTCTGAATGTTCTACCACAGGCTACATTGAATAGGTTGCCAATTGATAACTCCTATATGAAAGCATGCCACAACATAGTGAGGGCATATAATGGTACAAAAAAAAAGATGATGGGAGGATAGAAATATCACTTTTAATCAATCCAAACACATATGAAGTGAACGTTTTGGTAATGGACATCAAGCCAACTTACAATTGCTTGTTGGGAAGGCCTTGGATTCATTCAGCAGGGATAGTGCCATCATCGCTGCATTAGAAATTGAAGTTGGTGACAAAGGGTCGTTTAGTGACGATAAATGATAAGGAAGATATTATTGCATCTGTAACCAATGATGCGTCTTATATAAGGGCAAATGAAGAGGTTATGGAGTGCTCTTTCCGATAATTAGAGTTTGTCAATGCCACCTTTATTGCTAAAGGAAGTAAGATCCCCTATGCCGAAGATGTCTAAAACCACAAGGATGAGTTTGCAATTAACAGTCGGGAAGGGAGCTTTGCCAGGAAGAGGACTGGGGAAGTATCTCCAAGGAAGGATTAGTGCGCCAGTGCTGATAGAAAAATGAGATCATTTCGGTTTAGGATACAAGCCAGATGCGAGACAAAGGAGAAGGGAGTTGCAAAAGAGGCAAGAGAAAAGGAAAGAGTGACTAAATGGGGAGGAGATCAAGTGGTAACCAATAATCTTTCCCCATATATCTGAAACATTCGTGTCAGAAGGAATTATAAACCTTGAACGAAAACTAATGGAAAATAAAATAGTGGGAAGAATGATGGAAAATTTGAGCATCAACTCTATATCTAGAGAGGGGAATGAAGAAGGGAACCTATCAAAAGTTCGCCCGTATGCCCTCGGAAGTGTTTTGGACAACTGGATTATGGAGAAGCTTCCTGTAGTTTTTAGGACTTTTCCAGAGCAATGTTCAGAACACAATTATTGCTCTAAGTCCGAGAGCAATATGGATCCTTTTGTAAAGGGCACATGATCGCTATCTTTTATTTCAATAAAAATGATGTATTGTTTTATCCAATTTGACAAACATCTTACTATTCTTTCCATTCGTTTCATACCACAATTAATCATTCTTAAATTTATTTATTCTTTGGATATCCTTTTGTCCCTAAGTCAAGTCCCTTTATATCAATGATATGAGCAACATTGTTGATGATTCAAAGCCTCCTTTTGAACAGGATATATGTTTAGAAGAACCACTGGACTTTGAAGATGATCAAGAATGTAACTTGTCTCCCGACTACGGATAGTCGAGCAAGACGAGGGACAAACATTACCTCACAAAGAGTCAGTAGAAATTATGAGTTTGGGGATGAAAATGTAAAGAAAGAGGTGAAAATTTAGACATGTATCTCTGCAGAAAAAAGGTGATATCTCATAAAGCTGCTTAAATATGTCTTTGCATGGTTCTATCTAGACATGTTGGGGTTAAGTATTGATTTTGTAATACACAGGCTCCCTATACAGGAAGAATGCAATTCGATTCAGCAGAAACTTCGAAGAATGAGGCTTGACGTGCTATTAAAAAAAGGGGAGGTAAAAAAAAGGTAAAAGTCGAGATGAAAACCTATAAAGAGCATCTTGAAACAAAAAAAAAAACATAGGTTTCAACTAAGTGGTCAAATACCCTGAGCAAGCAACAGAGAATGATAAAAAGGATGCTAAGAAGGTTGGCCAATGAGTATGTCATAGATGAAGAAAACCTATAAAAGAAGGGAAAGGATCATGTCTTAAGATATGTGGATGCTGTTTAGGCTAAGAAAATCCTAGTAAGAGCCCTTAAGGCGTTTACGGGTCACATGCTAATGGTTTTACAATAACCAAGCAAATCAAGAGATTTGAATATTATTGGTCTACCATGAAAGGAGATTGCATCAGTTATGTCAAGAGATTTCATAAATTGCCAAATTTATAGAGACAAAATCCATGTATCTCCTACACCTCTTTACGTCATGACTTTTTTCTATGTGGAGCATGGACATCATTAGGTCAATTTCACCAAAGGCTTCCAATGGGTATCAATTCATCTTCGTGGTCATTGATTACTTCACCAAGTGGATAGAAGCTGCTTCCTATGCTAATGTTATGAAATCAACGTTTAGTAAGTTCTTGAAGAAAAAAAGTATACGTCGGTATGGAATGCCAAAAAAGATCATATCTGACAATGCATTGAATTTGAACAATAGTACTATAGTAGAGGTATGCAATCAGTTTAAGATCAAGCATCATAATTTCCACCATATCATCCAAAAATGAATAGGGTAGTGGAGGCGGCTAATAAGAATATCAAGAAGATTATTGGAAATTACCATTTTCTCTCTACGCTTATCGAATGTCTGTCAGAACTTCTACCGGGGTAGCACCCTTATCATTGGTTTACGGAATAAAGGCAATTTTACCTATTGAAGTCGAGATTTTTTCCCTTCAAATTTTGTTAGAAGTGAAGTTAGATGAGGTTGAATATATCCAATCAAGATATGATCAATTAAACTTAATTGAGGAAAAAATGTTGAAAGCTATTCGGCATGGTCAGATGTACCAAAAGTGAATGACATGGGCTTATGACAAGAATATCCGCCCTAAAGAAGCTAAATTTGAGTCAAAAACCCGAAAGAGAGGCTTAATTTTAGATCAAAGAATGGACATGAAATGGTCTTCTCTCTCAAAAGTAACAAGGTGAAGGAACTTTACATCTTGGGCATCGACGAAGTACTCCAAGTTTTATGGACACATATCAGGCTCAGAATGGTCCTCATCAAGTTTGGTTAGAGAAGCTCATACTTTGATATCTGGGGCACCTGATTTCATTTTTTGCTCAACTTATGTTTAGCAATTTTTGACTAATGTTTGCCATTTTTAATCTTTTATATTCAATTACTTCATTCGAGCTTTGTCTCCAATAAATTCAATCTTATCCATTTTACAACCCTATTCAAGCATTTTTGCATTGAAGACACCAAACCTGAAAGGGAAACATGGTGACACATTAATGATAGAACTTAGACAAATGACGAACAATATTGACCTAAGGACTAAAAGACAAATATGACATGTTGCATTCATTCCCATATCATTCATACCCGTCTAGTCAGGGGCATTTGGTTTACTCCAAATAATTACTTGGCTTGGATATAAGCCCATAAAACAAGATTTTACATGTCCTATTCCCCAAAGAATGGCTTAAAGGATCAGTACAACACCAAATCCTATACCACTAAAGTTGTAATGGGTCAGATTAAAGCTACGAAAGTAAATCTTATCTCTCTGAAGATGCAGAGCAAGATAAAGTTATGACATCAAATCCTATACCCCTGAAGTTGCATTAGGTCAGATTGAAACTATAGTGGCAAATCTTTATCTCTCTGAAGTTGTAGTAGAGCAAGATGAAGCTACAAAACCAAATACTATACCCCTGAAGTTGCAGTGGGCTAGTTAAAGCTACAAAAGCAAATCTTATCTCCATAAAGATGCAGTGAAGCAAGATGAAGTTACGTCATCAAATCCTATATCCCTGAAGTTACAATGGATCGGATTGAAGTTACGAAAGCAAATTTTTATCTCTCTGAAGTTACAGTAAAGCAAGATGAAACTACAAAATCAAATCCTATACCCTTGAAGTTGTAATGGGTCAGATTGAAGCTATAGAAGCAAATCTTTATCTCCCTGAAATTGCAATAGAGCAAGATGAAACTACGACATCAAATCCTATATCCCTGAAGTTACAATGGATCAAATTAAAACTACAGTAGCAAATCTTTATCTCTCTAAAGTTACAATAAAGGAAGATAAAGCTACCACATCAAATCCTATACCCCTAAAGTTACAGTGGATCAGATTGAAACTATAGAAGCAAATCTTATCTCCCTGAAGATGTAGTGAAGCAAGATGAAGCTACCATATCAAATCTTATACCCCTAAAGTTGCAATGGGTCAGATTAAGGCTACAAAGCAAATCTTATCTCCTTGAAGATGCAGGGGAGCAAGATGAAGTTATGATATCAAATCTTATACCCTTGAAGTTGCAGTGGAATAGGATAAAGCTACAATATCGAATCCTATCTACTTTAAGTTATAGTGAAGCAGATAAAATAGTAATTTCAGTCTCGCTGAATTTGTAGTGGGATGAAATGAAACTATAACAACAAATCTTATCTCCTTAAAGTTATAATGAGGCAAGAAGAAATTGTCCCACTAAATCCTATCTTCATAAAGTTGTAGCAGAGCGAATACAGTGAAGTAAAGTAACCAATGAGATAAAAAAATTTGGGTTGCTTGAAGAAGGGAAACACGATAAGCTGAAATTCAATAGGACCAAACGAAATTTGTCTTCTTTGGAGCCTTTGCTCCTCGTTACACGACAAAAAACAAAGAGGGGCAGTTATAGGAGGCCAATTTCATTTGGCCTAACCAAATAATCTAAAAATAAATAAATTAAAAGTCAATTAAAATTCAAAAAATCCATTTTCATATAAATAAAACCTAATTACAAAAATTACCCAAGCCCAATTACATACCCTAACTCACAACCTAAAACTAAAACAAAAAAATCCTAAAAGCCTCGATCGCCATCACTCTCGCCATGTTAGCTGCCGTTGCTCGCCACGTTATGGCCCTTCTAGATCTATTGGTGAAGAACCTGTGACAGAAAAGAAAAAAAAAAGTACAAAAGAAAAAATGTGTAAATTCAAGCTATAAAAGCCACATTAATTTTTTGTACTGGTTACGTATATAAGAAGAAATAAAAAATTTGTTCAAGGTATAATTTTGTTTTCTATTTATATTTTCGAAAAAAATAAATATATAAAAAAACCTAATTTTTACCTGAGCATCATTTCGAACCCGTCCCCATGAGTAGCCAAGGCTATGTCCTCGATGAAGGACAATTGTTCCTCTTACACGAGAAATCCTCGAGGCCTTATTGGCTCATATGGGCGTCGTCGAAGGGAAGAAAGGGGTTTTGGGGTCCAATCTTAGGGATTTTGACCTTAGATCTAGAATCAAAGTATGGAAAAAACTAAAAAGAGTTGTTTTTTAAGATTCCACCCACTGTAGGCAGCAATCACCGTCGTCGATGATCGGTGGCCACGAAAGAGGTACGATGGATCCCTATAGCCAACCATGAGGGCATTTGAGAGGAAAAATGAAAGAGAAAAAAAAAGGAAAATGGATTTTTTAAAGATTTTAGCTTTTATAAAACCTACAAAATGACATCGTTTAGGCTCTCTTCCAAAAACCCTAAAAAACTACATCATTTTGAGACCGAACTCGAAACCCGACTCGGATCCTTAAAAGATTCACGCGTTTTTGGAAGGAAAGGCTAATTGCTTCTTAAGCTCTTCCGCTTTTTTGCTTTTTTTTAATTTCGTCCTTCTTATAATTTAAATTTTACCATTGAATTTTATTTCTTTGTATTTTAGTCATTTAATGGACCCATTTGGGAATGACACGTGCACCGAAAGTGAGGATATTTTTTCTTTTTGTCCCTTATGTGTTATTTCATTTTAATTTAAATCCTTTTTTTTTTTTTTTTTTTTACATATTGTACTTTAAATTTCTTTTGAACTCCATTTAAGTCCCTTGCTTATTTTTTATTTTTATTTATTTATATTACTTCCAATATTTTATTTACATTTCAACCCCTTTATTTGTTGTTTTCTTTGCAATTTAAATTTTAATCTTTCTATTTTTTAGTTTAGTCCCTTACTTTATTTGATTTGATTTGTTTTTATTTATTTTTAACATTTTATTTTATGATATTTATATTTTGTCTATTTAAATATGCAATTTTTTTATTCTCATGTAATTATCTTGTTTCTTATCTAAACTTGGTGTTAATTATATCATATTAGTAATTCTTATTTGTAGTTTTTATTATCATGATATTATTATTATAATTATATTTGTTACTTATTAATATTATTTTTATTTATTATTCAATTGTGGCATTATTTTGTTTTATTATCCATATAGTTATTTTTATTTATTTTATTTTGCCATCATCATATTATATATTACATTTACATACATTCCTTCATTCATACGCAATACTCAAATAAATCAATCGCGGCTCATTAAAATGTTGTATTCAATTTTTTGTGTAGTGTATAAACAATTTTCAAAATCAAAGCAATGTTCTTTACTTAGGAAACAAAAAAAATTCTGCCCTAACTTACTAGATATAATTTTCTACTCAAGTCGATATAATTGAATATCCTATTTAAAATTAAAAATATATAAGGTTTAAGCAATAATTAAAAACGTTTTTTATTTTCGAAGATTCAAGAGGTTATTCCCTAACTTACTAGACATAACTTTCCTTCTCAATTGACTCGAAATAAATGAACATTCTTCACGAAATTTAATTTTTATGTCATTGAATCATATCATTCATGCATTTAAGGTTCACATTTTAAATTTTTCGCAGATTCTCGATTTTTCAACACTAAGACATTAAATAATCAACTAAGTACCAATTTTAAACATAAGGTGTTAATCTTTCCTCATGCATAATCGACTCTAAAACCCCTTTTTTATTTCAAAGATCAAAATCATTTTAATAATCTTAAATATTTTACGAGTTGATCAAATCACACCAAATTAAAAAGTATTGGTGGGAACTCTAGTTTTTTTTTAAAAAATAAAAGTCAAAAATTTTTAAAAAAAATTGACAATGTAAATACTCTTTTGATCCCTATCAAGTTTGAAAATGAGCAAATTAGTCTCTCTCAACAAAAAAATACAAAAAAATAAAAATATTTATAAAAAATCCTAAAAAACATATATATTTAAAAAATTATAAAAATTTCAAAAAAATTCTAAAAAATAATATAAAGAAAATTAAAATATTAAAAGTTTTCTAGAATAATAATTTTGAGGGACCTAATAAATTAATTAATGATTCAAATTTATTATACTAAAATATATTTTTAATTATTTTTTTTTTGAAAAAGTTTTCAAATATATATAGTTTCAAATTTATGTGCTCCAAATACTAAAAAGGAATTTACATTTAAAGTTAGGTCAAAAGTGCTCTCTCTAAGTTCCCCATAGAAACGATGGGTGTTGTAGATAGGAATTGAGTTGGGCGTTGGCTTTGATTGCTATGGAGAAATATGAGATATCTTTAGTGGGTGAAGAAGTCATCCAATTATCAGAAAGAGTTCGCTGGTACATCCTCCTAATAAACCAACTTTACTTTGTACTATTTGGATGAGAAAATCTTATATTCCCAATAGTTTTCGAACGCAAATGCGAAGTATTTGAAAGACAAGGAAGAAATTTGATATTCAAATAACAAGGCAAAATCTATTTATGATTATTTTCAAGGAAGAGGAAGATTTGGATTTAATATTAGAAGGCAAACCTTGGTTGTTCAAGAAGCAATTAATCTTATTTAATAGAATTTTGGAGCTGATTGAACAAATAAGGATCAGATTAGTTAAGTCCCCTTTTTGGTTAAAAGTTGACCCTTGCGCTCTTGAATGTGATCGAAAAAATCTTATGCATACAATTAGTTTAACTTTTGGTAGAGTAATACGCGCAGAATTGAAAGGAGAATTTGGTCGCATTCAAGTCCAATTAAATGTGCAGAAACCCTTACAACAAGGTATTTTCATTTTGTCCGATGATAGGCAGAAATCATGGATTTCGTTCAAGTATGAAAAGCTATCCAAGTTTTGTTTTGATGTGGCCATCTAAGACATGGAATAAAACAGTATGAAAATCACAACTACAGTCAAGGTGTTGTTAGAAGAAGACCTTCCCTTCTCTTTGGCCCTCAAGGCGAAACTAAATTATTTGGGAAAGGTAGCATAAAGTTAGGGTCCTTTACGAAGAAATCATGTCCCAAAGTGTGCATTTAGGAGAGGTTAAGACAACCTTGGATGTGTAGGGCATCGAAAGGGAATGGTCCCATGAGGAACACGCATCGATAAAGGCTTGTTCGATGAATGGTAATTTGAGAACAATAATGGTGAAGTTTGGCATAGATTTAAATGTTGTTTGGAGGAATTCTAAGGAGGATACAAACTTTAAGGAATGGAATCCTAATCTAATTACAATTCTTATTTTTTAAGAACTTGGTAAAAATACTATTAAAATTGAGGATAGTAACTACGTGGACCTTGCATGCTCTTATTTAGCTATGACCATACCATTATTTGTGATAAGGAGCGAGCCTTGCAAAATAGAATACGATGGAAGCAAATGACTCGTAACGACGTGGTAAAACATATAGGAGTAAAGAGAATTTTTGAGAAATGAAAAATAGTAGAAGAACATAGCTCTAATTTGGAAATCTATTCTTCTGTTTTGGAATGAAGAAAAGGAACGAGATTTGCAAAGGAGTATAATAATATGTATTTTGATTATACTATAGACAATGCTACTACTTTGGATGGAATTTCAACTCACTTAAGATCGACGATTCCCAATAAGCATGTTGATCGAGCGCAATGAAACTACTAAGTTGGAATGTTCGTGAATTGAGGAATCCACGAACAGTGCACCAACTTTGACGTTTGTTGAAGCTATATAAACCTTAAATGGTCTTCTTGATTAAGATTAAGTTGGATAGTTGTAAGATGGAAAGAGTAAGACAAAAATGTATTACAAGTAACTTTGCAAAAGTATTCCCCATATTTTATTAATATGTTTGCTTATGACAACAATCTGGATGAATCATGACGTTTTACAGATTTCTACGGCTCACCATACGCAACTCAAAGAAGTGAGACATGGGATGTTCTTCAAAGGTCGAGTACTAATAATAATCTTACTTGGTGTGTTTGTGGGGACTTCAATGAAAGAAGAATGGAGTTGTTCACAAAAGCTCTTATGGAAAGTCGCTTGTTAGATATAGGTTATTTCGACCCTTAATTTACTTGGGAAAGAAGAAACATGCTAAAAACCAACATAAGAGAACATTTTGATTGAGGAGTGGTTTCTCCGATTTCCAAATGCCTCGACTAGACATTTATCTCATTCCACTTCAAAACATTGTCTGCTTTTATTAAATTTACAGGTTGTAGAGGAGCATAAAAGGCACATCAATTTTAAGTTTAAAACATGGTGAACTATAAAAGATTCTTTTAAGCATGAAGTAAGGTATATTTGGAATTCCATAACAGGAGACATTTTTGCAAAGCTTAATGGTCTTCGAATTGAGTTAAGTCGATGGGCTAGGAATATTCGCCATCCAAGGTCAGGCTTAAAAATTCAACTGAACAAGAAGGTGAATCTTTTAATGGCTGCTAAATGAGATGACATGACACTTAATGATCTTATGATGGTAAAATTCTAACTACATTAAGAGATATAAAAAAGGTGTTTTGGGAACAAAGAGCGCAAGTCAATTAGCTTCAATCGAGGGATAAAAATACCACATTTTTCATAAACATGCTTCCCAACGTAAGAGAATGAACGTTATAAAAAGCTTGGAATTTGTTGATGAAAGGCACATTAACGATCCCAATGAAATAAAAAGCATAACTCGTGGGTTTTTTAAAGATCTTTTCACTTCTTAGTTTAGCTCAATAGATTTATGACTTGTCCTTTCGAGTGTTTAAAGATGCATTTAAGAGAAACCCAATAATGACCTCTTGATGCTATTCACTAATGAGAAAGTTTTTGATGCCTTAAAAGGAATGGATCTTACCAAAACACCAAGAGTTAACGATTTTGTAACAATTTTCTTTCAAATGTATTGGCATATTGCAGGTCTTGAGGTAAGTTCCTTTTGTTTGGACGTTCTTAATAACAATGTGAACTTAGATCAGATGAACATTACTAATGTTGTACTTATTCCCAAGGTTCAAAATCCTAATAGTATGGTAAAATTTAGGCTTATAAGCCTTCGAAATGTCATTTATAAAATCATAGCTAAGATGATAGGTAATAGATTCCAAAAAGTTCTAAATTTTTGCATTTATAACTCTTAAAGTGCTTTTGTCCCTAATAAATTGATTTCGGATAATGTTCTACTCACATACGAATTATTACATACTTTCACTCAAATAAAAGTTGGTATGATATGTCAAATGGCCCTCAAACTTGATATGTGTAAGCCCTATACATAAAAAAAATGTAATTTTTTTAAGGCTATGATAGATAAGGTTTTCAGCAAGTTAAGTAGAAATGATTATGATATGTTTCTCAATTGTCTCTTATTCTATTAGTGTTAACGACAGAATGGGTGAATTTTTTAAACCTACTCGATGCCTTCGACAAAGTGACCTTCTAAACCATTCCTATTCCTCATCTATAGTTAAAGTTTATCTACTCTTATGTGTTTAACAATTAAAGATGGACTCTAAAAGATGCTAAAGCAAATCGAAATGTCACCAAATTTCACATCTACTATTTACCAATGATTACATTCTTTTGAAGAAGGCCGCTTTGAGGGATCAAACATTTTAAGCACATTGTGAAAGAACATGAAATTTCTAGATAATGCGTTTATTTTGAAAAATCCAAAGCTTTCTTTAGCAAGAATACAACCGCTTCGATTAGGGTGCATATTTCCACAAATTTGGGAGAAAAACATTCAATTAACCCCAAAAAATAGTTCGACCTTAATATGGTCGAATAACAAAAAATGCTTCATTTCAAAATTTGAAAAATCACATGAAACTAAAGATAAATAATTAGGCCACTCGATTTTTGTCATTAAGAGGTAAAAAGGTGTTTATTAAAGATGTATTGTAAGCTATCTCTACTTATACTATGGCTTCCTTTCTTTTGCCTAAATCTCTTGCGAGGAAATGGAGAGTATAATAGCTCAATTTTAATGGCAAAAGGCTCATAGAAAAAAAGGAATTCATTAGTATGCTTAGGATAAAATGTGTGATCTTAAGGAAGATGGTTGTTTAAGGTTTCAGAGCCTTACAAAATTTAACATAACTCTCCTTGCTAAGCAAAGGTGACATCTCATTACAAATCCTGATTCTTTGATAGTGAAGGTTTTAAAAGCAAAATATTACCCTCAATCTGATTTTTTTCATTCCATTTTAAAACTCGAAGCCTCTTATACTTGACAAAGTATTTGGGCAACACAAAAAGCACTTCGTGATGATGTGTGTTCACATGTGAGAACAGGTTCAAGTATTTCTATTTTTAACGATTCGTGGATTATTGGTGCTACGAATTATCGAATTTTAAATCTGGTTCAAGATACTAGTTTAGTGTTAGATCTCATTAATAATAGTACAAGAAAATGGAAAGCAGAGTTAATTAAAAATACCTTTGCTCCGACTGATGCAAAATTGATTTTACGAATACCGTTGGTAAAGGAGGCGCATGATAATGAGTTGGCTTGGAGTGAAGAACCCTCAGGCGTCTTCTCGGTTCGAAGCTCTTACAAACTATTACAATCGGGTTTCACTACTTCTACTCTAAATAATATACAAGCCAATAAACGCAACTATTAAAGAAAACTGTGGAATCTAAACTTCCCTTCTAAAGTAAAAATATCTATCTGGCGTATTTCTAATAACTATATTCCTACCAAATGTAATTTGGTACACATAAGACTTCTCGTGGATGCAATGTGTTCGATTTGTGGAAATGGTATTGAAGATCTAGACCACGCTTTCTACCAATGTCCTATTGCGAATGAAGTGTGGTTTTTATTAGGGTTTCAATGGTTACTACAAAACAGAGAACATGAATGGTTTGCTTGACTTACCTGGGTTTTTGGTGTTGTTTCTCTTTCCCAACTTCGAGTATTTTGCTGCACACTAGGGGTCCTCAAGACTAAACGAAACAAGCGAATTCATGAGAATGCTGCCAGATCTAGCCAAAAGTTAGTTAACTTTATTTATGTCTATTTACATGAGATTGACAATCTTGAACAAAGAAGGTTACCAGTATAGTCAAAAGAAAAAGATGGTTTTCTCCTCCTGCGGGGGTTACCAAGTTCAACTTTGACGTGTCATATGGAAGGGAGGAACTCAGATTTAGTTCAGGAATTGTGGTCAGGGATGCCTCAGGGGTGGTTTTGGCCTCCAAAGCGGTCCTTAACAAGGGAGTCGGCTCCGCGTTTGAAGCAGAAGCTCTAGCATGCCACAAAGCAGTCAGATTGGGGTTAACCATGACAATAAAGAGAATAATTTTTGAAGGGGATTGTAGTATAGTTGTAAAGAAATGCAACTCAAGCATCCCAGATAGGTCAGTACTTTGCGCACATATCAGAAACATTAAGCGAAATTCCCATGGGTTTCACAGTTTCTCTTTTAAACATATAAATCGAGGGGAAAACAATCTAGCAAACATCATCGCCGTCAAAAGTTTAGGAAGGAAAGAAGCCTTTTACCTGGTTACTGGAGTCCCACATTTTGCAGCAAAAGCTCTGGACGAAGATTGGTTGAGAGAACCAGATTGAAAGATGAGTCGGAGAAGAACACCTGCTCCTGGATCTGGAAATGACGGAAATGGTTTCCGAGGCAACATTTTTCTGGTAAGGAGTAAGGCTGGTGTTTTTGGGAAATGAGGAACCGTCAGAACATTAATGGGAAGAATTTTGAAGAGGCGGGCGTTCATTTCGAAGGAGTTGAGCTAGCGTTTATCCTTTTGTTTTTCAATTGTTGTTTTATTTTCAAATTCTATTTCTGCTTTCGTTTTAGATGGTTTTAGCTTCTTTTTTTTTTATTTTTTTGTTTTGCTTTTCCAGGGGTCGACTGTTTGAGTCTGTTATTTGGTTTTTGTTTCTTTGTTTAACAGTTTACTTATTCAATAAATTCTAATTTAATTTATTAAAAAAATTTTATACGCTCTAAAATGAAATTAATTATATTGTAATAATATTTTAATTTAATATATTTAATTTTTTTAATTTAATTCAAATAAATTCACTTGATTTAACTTGAGTCGAATTTTATTTTATTCAATTCGATTTAAAAAAATTTCAAATCAAATTAAAATAATAAAATAAGACTCATCAACTTAAAATTTTTTCACTCGATTCGATTAAACATTCACCTTTAATATTAATATCTTCATTCTAAAATTGTAATGTAAACTTTGATTGTACTAAAAAAGTTATATATGATTGTTTTCTTACTTATGCAATACATGGGTTGAATATCTAAGTTTGCAGCGTATATTCTAACCCCCAAAAAGTAAAAACTGTGATTATATTTTGCTATTAAAAAACTGTTTTAGACATTTATTAACTTACCAATATTTACAGAGTATTAATTAAAAAATTTAGTAAACTACATCAAACGTCATTAAATTATTAGTAAGTTTACGTTTAGGTCATTTAATTTCAAAAAATTAAAATTAATTTCAAAAAGTTAAGAAAAAATTGACATTGAACTATTTAAAACTTTCGTTTTAATCATTGAACTATTTGAAAGTTTTTATTTAACTCACTAATATTATTAATTTTTTTTTTTTAAGTTTGACTAGCAAGCTCTTATCAATGATTAACAAGCAGTAAGATGGATCAGTATCTATTGATGAGTAAAAATATATTCTTTAAATCCTAGTCAATTTAACGGTTAATGTTGGAGATCAAAGAAGCAAGTTATTAGGATTTTGGTTCACAAAATCATGCAATTAAAAGTTGTTTTATGAAAAAAACTGAAATCTAAAAGAGAAAGGGAAGGAAAGCTTTTGATTGGTGACGTGGTGCGAATAGAAAATATCATACAACAATTATATTAACAATCCAATGATTTAAATGAAAATTTTCAAATAATTTAATGACCATTTTATATATATTTTTTAAGTTGAGTGATCAAAATATAAATTTATTAAATTTATAAAAAAATATTAAAAGTTATGTAAATAAATTTAATAGAGTACAACATATAATATAACTAAGAAAATATTAAGTCCAAGACTTAATTGGAGCAGTGTTAAAGCTTCTGTTTAACACCTAAATGTCAAATTCTGTCATTTTTTCCCTCTCTCAATATTATAACAATAAAAAATATAATTTAGAACCTTTGTTTCCTCCAGATTTATATAAATTATAAATAAATTTAATTTATTATTACATTTTTTAACTTAAATTTGGATGGAAATGCGTTTTGCCGATTTATGGAAATCATGATGAGTCGAACCTTTACTGGAAACCTCAACAAAAGTAGGGAGAAGAAAGACATTACTAGAGATATGTAGGGTTTAAAGAAATGGATTAGACATGATTTGTTTGTAAGTGTTAATTCAAATAGAAATTAGAAATTGATGTTGACTTTTTATATTTGTTATAGCATATTGAATAAATTTGGTAAACTTAATTGAGATTAAATTAAATATGTAAATTTAAAATTTAAAATAAATGAAAGGGACTTCCACATAGAGGTGTTTATGGGTCTAGTTGGGTCGAGTTTGGGTTGGGTCTAACATGATATTAGCATATTTTATTTTTCTCCAAATCCAACCTAGTTCGAAATTTAGGCATAAAATTTTACCCAAATCCACTCATATTTGCAAAAAATTAACTCAAACCTATTTTAGTTCTACCTATATTATTTTTAAAATTTTAAAAAAATATTTATATCATATTATTTTAATATTTAATAATTTTATACATTTTTATTTATTGAAATTTTTATATAATTATTTTAACATTATTTTAATATTTACATTAGATAATATTATATATTTAGTACATGGATTTTTTTTAAAGTTTCTAAATTACATGATATATATATATAAACATAATATAATGTATTATAAACTTAAAACAGGCTAGACTGAGGTCGAGCTCGAACAGTTCGACTCATATTTTAAATGGACTTAATTTTTTTTGCTCAAACCCATTTTTGAGCTTAATATTTTTATTCAAACCCTCTTAAATTTCTAGTAGACCTTCGAACCATGAACAGGTATACTTTCACGCATATGAATATTAACATCTAATATGGAGGGGACAAAATCATTGAGGTATTAAGGTACCTCAGGATCTACTTTAAGAAAAAAAAAGACTAGAAAACTAACTTATTTAGAAAATAATTTAAAACATTTTTTTGTGTAATTATAAATTATTTTATTCGTTTTACAGTTTGAATTTAATCTTGTTTGGATCGGAGTAGTATTCATGTACAATTCTCTCAACAATACCAACTATAAAATTTGAACTTTATCCAAATATGTAACAAAAAAGTTCACTCCCACTTTTTCTACCACTTATTAGCCAAAAAAAAAATATTTGAACAAATTAGTTCGATATTTTTTGTACCTTGAAAACTGAAATATATATACATTTATGTGGATGGAAAATTTATGTAAAAGAGTATATTTATTAAAGGTTTATGTTAAAATTTAGTTGAAATGATAAAATTAATGTGTAAAACTCATGACGTATTAAGTTGAACCTTTTATAATTAAAGTAAATAACTAAAAAGTTTATCAGTTTTTTGGCACATAACTGTTTGCTTGGGTAGCACGCGCTTTCACAGTGGTTTCCCTCAGTGTTTCTAGGTGTTTCTTGGCCTTTGTTTGCAGTTTTGCTAGTGATTCGAAATTTTGCAGTGTGTTCCTTCGGGTTTTTGTGGTGATTTTTTTATTTTGGTAGTTTTGCAATCCCTCATGCATCTTAGGTGGGACGATGGAGGACCATCTGGGGAGGAGATACAACGAAATTTAACTCCTTGGGGGTGTCATAAACTCGTGCTGTGCTCTATGAATTTTGTTCTGTGGGCAGTTTTGCTATTGCTAGTGTGATTCATTTCCTTTCTATGTGATCAGCTTTGGCCAACTTGTGGCATTCGTTGTGTAGGATTCAAATAACGAATTTAGGAGAGAAACACTTTCTTTCGTTTCTTTAATAGAGTCGATTTTGACAGGATTGTGAACAAGGCGCCATGGAATTTTAACAACCATGTCTTGGTTTTCCATTGCTTGTGTCCCAGTGAGGATCCCCTATTAGTCCCTTTAATCTATGCTTGTTTTTAGGTGTAGGTACATGATTTGTCACTTGGATTATTTTTGGAGAGCATCGCTCGCACCCTTGTGAATTTTCTTGGCACTTTTGTTGAATACGATTCTGCTTAGGTTGTTCAGGAGGTGGTTTCTTTCTTACAAACGAGGGTTCGTATGACATACGAGCACTATTGAAGCACCGTAAAAGGATTCAGCTTTATGAGGGGAGTCTGTGTATGTTCGGTTTCGTTATAAACGTCTCTCCCTCTTTTGTTTCTTGTGTGGTCGCTTGGGTCTTTGCGACAGCTTCTACCCCATTCGTCTGATCAATGAGGTCATAGTGGAGGATACGGGATGGGATTTGAATCTTCGGATGGTGAGATGCAAAGCTTCTATTCATGAAAGTTTTTGGCTGCGGAAAGGGACTTCTGATGGTCCTAGGGGTGGTTTCCTATCCGTTTTTTGGGTGAATTTAGATGGTAGTGGGTCTGGGTGATTGGTCATAGTGGGGGTAAACATGGTTCTGTTAGTCGAATACAGGAAATGGAAGAAGCTCCTTTGTCGGGAAAAGGAGATGGTTAAAAAGGAGATTATCAAGTGGCTTGATGCGGGCATAATTTACCCAATTTTTTAATAGAAATTGGGTAAGTCCAGTTCAATGTGTCCTTAAGAAAAGTGGTATCACTGTGGTGAGCAATGACAAAGATGAGCTAATCCCTACACGCATTCCTACGGGTTGGCGAGTATGCATGAATTATCACAAATTGAATGCAGCCACAAGGAAGGACCATTTTCCACTTCGCTTCATCGATTAGATGTTGGATAGGCTTGTTGGAAAAGCCTACTATTGCTTTCTAGACAGTCATTCTGGCTTCAATCAGATCGCTATTGCGCTAAAGGATAAAGTAAAAACAACGTTTACTTGCACCTTTGGCACATTTGCTTTTCGTCGTATGCCGTTTGGTCTTTGCAATGCACAAATCATATTTAAAGGTGCATGATGACAATATTTTCAGATATGATCGAGGATTCGTTAGAAGTATTTATGGATGATTTTTCAGTTTATGGGAATAATTTTGATCAATGTGTTGACAATTTTACTGGAGTCTCAAAGCGATGTGAAGACACATCTTGTGCTGAATTGGGAGAAATGTCACTTCATGGCAATTGAAGGCATTGTCTTATGTCATTACATTTCCAGTCAAGGCATTGAAGTGAATAGAGCTAAGGTGGAATTTATTGAGAAGCTGCCTCCACCGACAAATGTGAAGGGTATCCGAAGTTTTCTTGGGCATGCAGGTTTTCATCGTCGATTTATTCGATATTTTTCCAAAATTGCAAAACCCCTATGCTCATTGTTGGATCAAAATAAAAAATTTCTCTTTGATGATGCATGTTTGGATGCCTTTCTTCGAATAAAGAAGCAGCTCGTGAAGGCACCCATTATCGTAGCACCAGATTGGTCTTAACCGTTTGAAGTTATGTGTGATGCAAGAGACTTTGTTGTGGGTGTAGTCAGAAGAATACCTCATTCTCTCTCTCCTCATGAGTATTTATCCTTAGCTTAATAGTACAGGTGTCCTTTCCTTTAAATCTAACAATCTCTGGCCGTACCAGTTGGTTTCACCAACTGTACAGCTCACGCATTTTTTATTTTTTAACCAGACAACTATCAAATGCTGCGACAAATTTTGGGCACAATTCTAGACCTACTCATGCAATGACAACTCTAGATATATTCATGCAGCGATAATTCTGAATAAGTTCCTACAGCGACAATTCTAGGCGCAATGCTAAATAGACTCATGTAGCGACATCAGTAGTAAAAATATTATAAACTCAAAGGTAACTAGGCTAAGGTCTATTGAGTTAAAAAATGCAATAACTAAATTAAAAATGGTAAAAATATGTGCTAAGGATGACCAAATTGGAACGACTTAAATAATAAGTAGGGAGAAATCAATTGTTCTTTCTAATACTATCAATTATTTTACTCAAGTTGTTCGCGGCCCTATTACAAACGTGCGAGCACCTTTTAACTATACAATTATTAAAATTAGCAATTTGTTTATTAATATCAAGCAGTAGGTGGCCCATAATGGTAATGTTCTCTCGCGGCTTAAGGAGACGGTTAATAATATCCGCACAGTCACTTTTTAGAATAAAATTGGTTAAGTTATTATCTTTAGCCCAAGCAATGCCCTAGTTAATAGCTTCAGCTTTCGCCCAAACAACACAAGCTACATTGTATTTAAAGCACATATTGCCCCCAAGCACAAAGTCGTCGACATCTCATGCCAAAATACCAATAACCGAACTACACCTATCCCATGCAGCATCAACATTAATTTTAATGATACCAGTAGGAGGTTTTGACCACTTAACATGCTTTGTAGGCTTTAGGATCATGACAACATTTGTAAGGTTATGGATTCGAAAGTCATTACAAAATGTCATTGCTCGCTCCCAAATGATTTTTGAATCCTCATCATGACCACGAAAAATAAAGTTATTCCTTAAGTTCCATATGTTTCAAAGAAGCATGATCAGGCATTCAAAAGCCTTACCAACCACAAGCCGCATGAGACTTTCTAGCCAGTCGATCCCAGTACTCCAATCTGATTTCAATAGATGATCATCAAAGCCACCATGCATCAGGACATCTCGAGCCTTCGCACAGCCCTAATAGTGTGAATCAACGTCTCCTCAACACCATTACATCTTCGGTAGGAACGATTAAAGGATTGGTTGATAAAAGCTATTTTCACATTCATGGGTAACAAATCATGGCCAATTCTCCAAACAAAAATATGAATTTTAGGAGGCATATGTAATTTTCGAATCGTTCTCCAAAAGACACTATGGGAACCGAAAGCCATCTTCTTTAAAATTAACCAAGAGTAACCCGACTTAGTAGAAAAATACCATTGGTTGCATGGAACCAAATCATCCTATCCTTAAGGCCATTACGTAAAATGAGAAGCTCACAAATCCTGTAACCCAAATATTCCTCATAAAAATCATGAACCCGATTCTTATCCCAAGCAAACTCATCCTGCTTCTATAAGTCCCGCACTAAAGATAGTCGCTCATCAATATTATTATTGAGTAAAGACTTCCCATATAGCCCCTCTAAATCTAACTTATGTTCTTTGAATTTCACTAACATGCCATTACCAATTTGCCACTCAAAGCCCTCAGCAAGCACCTCGAAAGTAGCGCTAAGACTAGTCTAGGCAAAGGACGACTTATCAACTCTCTTCCGGTGGAAAGGGTCATTGTTAGGAATGTATTTAGAGGACAGAACTCTATAACAAAAGGTATCTTTATGATTAATAAAGTATGTCCCCATCCCTTCGGGTGGAAAGGGTTATTGTTAGTATGCCAGACTTGCCGACCAAGAAGCACAATGTTAAACAGGCAAAAGTCATTGAAACCGAGGCCCCTATCCCTTTCGAGGTGTAAAGCATGTCCAATCTCATCATGGCCCATCCCCGACCACTTCTCTTGCTCTCCCACCAGAAACTTCTCATTTTAGCCACCATGGCGTCAAGGATACCCCTAGGAACAAGTGTAAACGAAAAAATATATAGGATTTTTCCTATATAACTTATCATATTTTTACTTAAAATCAATGTTAAAACTAAGTAAATGTTTAATAAATTAATGAAATATGTGAAAATATTAATTTAGGACATGAAAATTATTAAAGTATGATTTTATGCTTTTATTATATAATTTTTCCGCACAAAATGACTTATTTTATAGTTTATTTTTATGTAATGTATTTTTAAGGTATAAAGTATAAATTAATTAATATTAAAACATAAAATTATATTTAATAATTTAATATATATTATTTCATTAATAAATTGGTTTATTTAATTGTCAAATAAATTGGGTTAATTTAATACTTTGATCCTTTAATTAATTGAATTGTTTTGGACATGTTTGATAATTTTGTTGGATCGCAAAACCGTCCAATTCAAGAGAGACCTAGCCCAATTTCGACAACACCATGGCTGCACAAATAAACCATTTTTGGTTTAGTTTTAAGAGGTCCTTACACTTTATAAGAAATCAAAATTTGGCCCGAAGATTTGCTGTTGACCAAGTCTCAGTCCCTAATTGATGTGGCATGAAGAAAGCTTCAAAATGAAGCACAAAGTCACTCAAATTCCTTGAATGATGGCTGACCACACACTTGAGAGGAATGAAGAAATTAAAATTCACTATTTTTAGTAGATGTGCTCTTATTCCCCACCTATAAATAAGAGCCATTTCTATCATTCCAAATCATCCCTCATCCCTCATCCCTTCACTCATCATTCTCTCTTCTTCTCTCAATTCTCTCATCCTTTCCCTCATTTCTCATCCCCACACCTAGCATCATCTCTCATAGAAATTTTAGCTAATTAAGCCTCTTAAAGAGCCCTTGGTTGGCCACCTCGGAGAGCCATTAACAAAGGAGCAAAGCGAAGGAATGAAAGAGTCTTCTTCGATCAGAGTTTTGGGTAACAGCCACTTTGATTTGGGTTTATTCTTTCTTTTCTTTAATTTGATTTAAAATGTTTGCTATGTGTTCTTTGTTCTTGTTTATAACAATGTTAGCTTAATTTTATTTAAGTTAGGATAATTGTTTTGATTAAATAATATTCATGTGATTCATGCTTATGATGTTTGTGCCTCAATCGATTATGATTTCAATTAATATCATGCATGTATTTCGTTCATACGTGATTGGAATACATTAGAATTAGTGGAGAGATTCGAACCAGACATCAGCTAATTGACACAATAATTGAAATGTGCTTGCTTAATTCATATCTGACCCAAAATGAATTGAAGGTTCTTAATAACTTGATCGAGCTCTATTACCTTGCATGACTTTTAGGTTCATGAGATTAAATTGTTTCAAACCGATCAAATCACTGTTACTTCACATGAATCTAAGAAACCCTTAGTTTTATATGATCAGCAAAATGCGTATTTAACTAAGTAAGACTTCGGAAGGACTTAATTTGGCTTCCAAGCCCATAAAAGATTGAGTTGTCATGGAATGTTTTTTTCGAATGTTATAAGGCATGTTGATAATGGATTGAAATTAATTAAAGTAATTGTCCTATTTTATTTATGTTATACTTGTTGTGAATTGTGTTTAATTTTTGCTAAAATCTATTCATTCATATAATTTGTATACTTAGGTTAATTTGCATTAGGGATCATCTGCATTTAGATTAATTACATTTAAATTTAGTCACCACTTATCCAAATATATTGTGTTTTTATTTACCAAGTTGTTAATATAATCTTACAATTAACTAATTAAACATATACAGTCCCTGTGGAGATGACAACTTGATACTTATTACTTGATAACGACTGTATACACTTGCACATACCTACGCATTACAACAAGAAACACAGAAAATGTATAAATAGAAAGGGATTGTAGCACAGCCTTGGAAAATACCTTTTTTCCACTAAAAGACAAAAGTCTTTTTAACCACCTCTTGATACGATTGGAGAATCTGTTGACAATATAAATAAATGCGTTAGTTTTTTATTTTTCCAACTACCAAAGGTAAGCCTAAATAGTTCTCCATATCATCCACAACCCGTATCCCCATGATGTCACTAAGCTCTTGTCTTTGTCTACTAGGAGTGTTAGGGTTGAAAAATAATAAAGATTTGGTCAAACTGACCTTTTGGCCCGAAACATCTTCAAAATCATGTAGGATGGTACGCAGAAGCTTCGCATCCTCTCTTTTATTCCTAATGAATAAGAGAGCATCATCAGCAAAAAAGAGATGTGATCGGTGTTTTTACGACACAACGATTGTGCAAGCGTACACACGTCGATGCAAGTATAGTTGATAGACAAATCTATCGGATATCGATCCCTCAAGGAATGGATTCTTAATGTCTAAATGTCGAAGCAATCAATACAAAATTAAAGTGTAATGTGAGTACTGATGTCAATGCAATATGCCAGATCTGCACACTAAAATTAGTTATCAGTGTCAATGCAATCATAGTTAAATATCAAGTGTTAAAAATCAATGTACTAAAAGTAAATCAAATGTGTTGAGTGTTGAGTACTGAATATTTAAATTGCATAAAATGTAAAAGTGATCAAGTGTAAAGGGTAGAAATGGTTCACTGATTCTGCTAAGTTGCAACACTAGATGCATCGATAAGATAAAGTATAGATGAATTGTCGCTGCAATGAAGTCCCTTTGAGTTCTTACCAACAACAACTTCCAACATAATTTCGGCTTAAATACCCACAATCACTCTACCTCTCGGTGCGAGCAATGATGTGTATCCAAGAAAAAGTAACTGGTTCTTATCCCAGTCTTGAGTAGCTCTCGTCTAACCCACTTGTTAACCTAACCTGTCACCGCATCTCTCAATGTCGGCGCACTGCAATTTCACTCTCGTGCTTAAAGCGGTTAAATCCAAGAATAAACAGATAAGAAGTGTAAAATAAGAATCAAAATGATACAGCATTAAAAGACACTCTCGTATTCATTTAATATTATTAGAATCCATCATTGTTTAAGAAGAATTAAGGAGTACAATGAAGCTTACTATCTCTAGACGACTAAGCCTACTCCCCAATTGTTCCTCTTGCCTTGTATCAAACACCTTCTCGTCAGAAGTGATTGCAGACTTGCTTCATCAGCTTCCCAATTCCTAGCTCAAATTTCCAAAATCACACATAAATTGTAGAATTTAATCCCTTAGCTCTTGATGATTTCTCCATTCTTTGTTCATTTATTTATAACCTCCAAAATGTTACAAGTTTCAGCCTTCATTTCCAAATCCAGATCTAGATTTTTGTAGCTGTCAAAATTAGTTAGAGTACAGCTGTGCACTCACACAGTTCTAGTATGTTCTTTAGAGATTTGAAGATTGTTGTTGTATCACTAGACACATTCAAAAATCATAATTGCAGTGACATTTGTGAAATTCCTATGTTGGTGCTTCCAACTGTGGATTCAGCTTGATTATACTCATTCCAAGTTTAGTTGTAATGCGACGACATCTCTTGGTCATAGTTACCAACTAATCTTATGGCTGCATTCGTCTAGTATTAAGCTTTTAGACTGAGTTCCTGCGCTAACAATATTAAGACGCAATATTTTGACTGCTTGCATCGACATTAGTACAAAAATGGATAAAAATAACAAGAATTTAAACTAACTAACAATGAGTTGGAAAATATGAAAATTAAATATAAAATGCTAATTATGCATGCTAAATGAAATACAAAAGAGACAATTAAGACACTAAATTTGGGAGAAAATTTATGTCATTTGTAATACCATTACACCCCCAAACTTGAGTTTTTACTTGTCCTCAAGTAAACAAAAATAAACAAAGTCCCAATTAGAAATGTCACCGCAATCATTATTCATACAACTTGAATGATCTAAATTCCTAATGTGTAAATTACATTCATATAATAAAATGATGCGCTGACAATTTACAATAATGAACAACTTAAAACTGCAACTTCATCAATGTTAGTATCATGCATTGAATCTTAACCTTTCTTGAACCATTTCAACAATTTTTTCTTTTTCTTTCTTCTTTTTCTCATATTTTTTTTCAAGTGACTGAAAGATGTCATTGCATTACTCTACCTTTGTTCCTGGGTAGTAACGATGGAGTGCAACAAACCCCCAAGAGGCATGTTATTGCGCCGACACACACTCTTGCAGTTACAGCCTTTGGCTAGATGAATTTTCTTTTCTAAGTCTGCAGCGGAGTGTTCTCCCTTAAAAGTCACAATGCACTCATACTGGAGTGTCTTTTATTAATATAATGTCGCTGCATTGGGCAGTTATTTCAAGATTCAATACTAACACTATTCATTCATTACTGAAGCAATTTCAATTATTCATTCAAAAATAGCAAACTCATCATTCTTTCATATTCATCCAATTTCCACATCAACATTCAAACAATTCCAAAATTACGCATCAAAATAAAAATTGTGGGCACATTTCTGTTGAAATTTTGTAAATTTTCATTAACTAAAGAAACAAAATAAAAGTCAAACATAAAGGTGTAGTTGCATTTCCAATTCACATTAGCTTCCCCCCCAAACTTAATGTCTGCATTGTCCCCAATGCACTAACAATAGTTATACATATATAATGGAAATACAGCTACAATGTACTAAACTAAAATGAATGCAATGACAATTAAGATGCAAGCACAATAAGAATGCATGAAAACTAACTAAAAAGAGATGTACCAACTTACTCAGCAGCAGTCGATGTAGAGACTGCTTTGGTTTTCTTTTTCATCTTTTTCAGGCACTCTTTCTCATCATGGTGTTTCCTATTTTTCTTGTCCTTACGCCTCTTCTGCTTCTTATCCTTTGAACTAACTAGCTCGGTAGATTGCTCCTTCTTAGTGGGTTGGGTGATGGCCTCATCAGTTGTCACCTCTATAGGTGGATTTTAGCGAGTAGTGCTATGTAGGGCATAATAGCCAGAGGATTCAGTTCCTCTATCTTGCCAGTGATAACCTTAGCCTGGCTCGCAATCGGTATAACCTCCTCTGAGCTGAATGCTCCCATAATATCCTTAATGATCATTATTGGGGTATCAGTTTCTTTTTCCACCTGCACCTCGGCAGGTTCTTCTTCTTCTTCTTTCTCTTCCTCGTCTTGATCCTTCCCCTGATTACCTTTTTTATTTGCCTCTTCTTCTACACTCGACTCATTTTCAACTGGACCGTGCCAACGCAATCGACTGCATCGACATCTTCTTCCAGAACATCTACCCTTTCTGCCATATTTGCGCCCAGACTAATTGAGAATTCATCTTCGAATAAGTGGGCGATGTTGCAATGAAAATCGTCATTAGCTTGTGATTGCCCGCCATCCTTCTCATCATCAGAAATATGGATTCGGGTTGGTGTAGGGCCAAGCCTACCATCAGGGGTAGGTTGCTCAGAAGATGAATACTTCATCAGGCAGTAGATGGATGGGAAAGTTGGGAAATCTGGTAGTGGGTTTTGGCTAATCTGGCTCAATGCAGCGACAAGGGCTTCATTCCATACCTTGATGTATGTATAAAACTTGTGGAGTCGAAAATCCATGTCATACACGATGCTGTCGGTATGGATAGAATGCATGTCAAAGCGATCTAAATGAACTTCCATCCGTGCCAGCTTCTTTGCTATTTGGGCTTCTGTCGGCGCATTAGTTTTGTTAGTCTTCTTCTTACCCTTTCCTTTATCCTTCTTTTTAAGGATCTCTTTGGCCACTGAGGTGTCTTGGCCCCGTTTCATCCTCTCAACGAAAATGTCATTGATTGGTCCTTTGTTGTCTAGGACCTCCTTATCATCTTTGGGCACAATGCCCTTATGTTGACAGAGTAGCATAATAAGAGAGGAAAAAGGTAGGATACCAGTTTGCTTTCCTACAGCTTCTGCGATCTGGGCTTGTATAAGCTCTCCAATGTCGATGTGTCGATGGTGCAGAATAGAATGCAGTATACACATACGGTTCAATGTGGCCATAGTGCTGTGGGTAGAAGGCATAACACAACTATTGATGAAATGAACCATACCTTGCAAAAGATTGTAAGGTATCGCCTATGCATTGTATAATTGTGAGACCCATTGCCTGTCCATGTAGCGCCATTGATGCAGAGATCGTTCATCATTTAGGTTAAACTACCATCATCCAAATTGTGCATAAAAGGGTGTATGGTTATCTACTCGTTCCGAAATTCTCAACAGTATGTTGATCTACGTAGCACTCTATGGAACTAGCCCTACTTGAACAAAGACGAATTCCTACTCTTGGTCCACCAGATTCATATAAAACTCTCTCACCATTGTGGGAGAGTAGCTAGAAGGATGGTCGCAGAAATACTCCCATCCGAGGCGACTAATGGTTCGATGGATTTGTTTCCCCAAAGTCTGATGTGGAGATAGTTAGAGACCCTGTTCGCAGTGAATATTACATTTTAGCATAACATTATGGTACCAATCTTTGGTTGCAATTGTTAAAAGTAAAATCGGGCCTGTGAATGAAGGTGGTGGTGTCGTGGATGAAACCACAGTAAGAGTAGTCGGAGTATTCTTGAAAGGTTTAGGAGTGTTTTTGGAAGCACAAGTTTTAGCCATGGTGAGAAGAAAAGAACTTCAAGAAGTTTCACAGAAAGAAAGATTGCTTTTAAGATTAGAAAATGAAATATTCAGACAATGAAAGAGAAGAGTTGCAGTAACAATGGTGAATGTAAACGGAAAAGGTAACTGCAACGAGAGGCTTTATAACCTAGGCGTAATGAGTGGAAAAACACAGGGAAACGTTGTGTCTACAGCCATTAATTACCAGACTGTAGATTGTACCGATTTGTTTTTATCCAACGGATAGGAGGGAAAGAAATCAACCGACGATTCTTGCGAAAAAAATTAATGCTGACTCATCACAGAATGTGTCGACAATATGTGTTTCAATGCTTCGACAAAAATATGATTTTTATTTTTGCAAAGGAATTTAAAACAACACAAAGAAAAGTGAAACAATTAAAAAGTAAATAAAGAAATGCATCGACATTATTTAAATGTCACCAGGTTGACGACTTCGTCTGGTTCTTAAACATTTGGGCTCGCATAATGTTTAAGACGTTGGCCATTTACTTTAAATTGTTGTCCATCCTTTAAGTTTTTAATTGTCACCGCAATCTTTAGAATGCTTCGACAACTTTAAATGGGCCTAACCATCTTAATTTTCCTGGATGCAATTTTAAACGTGAGTTAAATAAAAGTACCAACTGACCAGGAAGAAATTTTCGACGCAAGATAATGTTGTCATGCAATCTCTTTATCTTTTCCTTGTACATCACCACATTCTCATAAGCATGGCGTCAGATTTCTTCTAATTCCGTGATGTCCAACAGTCTTTTCTTTCCAGTAGCATCATAGTCTAAATTCACCTGCTTAATTGCCGACATGGCCTTATGTTCAAGTTCGATAGGCAGGTGACAAGACTTTTCAAACACTAGTTGGTATGGCGACATCCCCAACGGGTTTTATAAGCAGTGCGAAGCGCCCACAATGTGTCATGTAGCCGTGCAAACTAATCCTTCCTAGATGGATTAACCACCTTCTCAAGTATGTTTTTAATTTGACGATTGGATACTTCGGCTTGACTATTAGTTTGTGGGTGATATGTGGTGGCCATACGATGCTTCACACCATATTGCTTTAATATAGTTGCGACTTGGTTATTATAGAAATGAGTGCCTTGGTCGCTTATCAATGCTCTCGGTGTTCCAAACCTTGTGAGGATGTATGTGTGAAAGAACTTTAACATTGTTCGAGCGTCGTCTTTTGGCACCACAATAGCTTCAATCCACTTTGAGGCGTAATCAACAGCCACTAAGATATACACATTTCCAAAAGAGTTTGGAAAGGCCCTATAAAATCTATACCCCAAACATCAAAAAGCTCTACCTCCATAATGGGTTGTTGGAGCATCTCGTTGCGTCAAGATATGGATCCAGTGCGTTGACAACGATCACATTGTTGTGCGAAATTGTGGGAGTCTTGAAACAAATTGGGCTAATAAAATCCTGATTGTAAGACCTTTGCAACAGTCCTTGTTCCACCAAAATGTCCTCCATAAGAGGCATCATAGTAGCCTTGAAGTGGCATTTCTCCCATTTCAGAACAAGATTTGTGTCCTCACATATTTTCAAAAGTCTTGCCAAATTGTCAGAACATTGGTCAAAACTCTATCAATAGACCGAGAAATCATCCATGAATACCTCGAGTGAGTCCTCAATCATATCTGAGAAGATCGCCATCATGCACCTTTAGTAAGTTACTGGCGCATTACACAACCTAAACGGCATCTGTCGAAAAGCAAATGTTCCAAAAGGACATGTGAACGTTGTCTTTGCTTGATCTTCTGACGTAATGGCTATTTGGTTGTATCTAGAGTAGTCATCCAAGAAGCAATAATAGGCTTTACTAGCTAGCCTATCTAGCATCTGATCGATGAAAGGTAGTGGAAAATGGTCTTTCTTTGTGGCCGCATTCAGTCGCCTGTAATTCATGCATATTCGCCATCTAGTTACGATGTGAGTAGGATTAACTCATTCTTGTCATTGGTCACGACTGTGAAACTACTCTTTTTAGGTACACATTGAATGAGACTTACCCAATTGCTATCAGAAATAGGGTATATAATGCCCGCATCTAACCATTTAATGATTTCCTTCTTTACCACTTCTTTCATTTTCTCATTGAGTCATCTTTGATGCTTAATTGATTGCTTCCCTTCATCTTCTAGCCGTATCTTATGCATGCAAAAAGAGGGACTGATGCCTCTGATATCTATGATGCTTCAGGCTATGACTCTTTTGTGTTCTTTCAGAATTGCGATGAGCTTATCTTCTTGCATTGCATTAAGGGATGCATTGGTAATAATAGGTAATGTCTCGTTATCACCAAGGAAGACATATTTCAAATGTGTTGGCAATGGTTTTAACTCTAAGGTAGGAGCTTGTTCGACAGATGGTTTAAACACCGGGATTATCCTATTAGACAAATCCAAAGACTCCATTTGCCAATTCTGACGTAGCTCACAATTGTTAACCTCCTCTTTATCGACACAGTCATCTAGAATGTCATTGGTAGATGTCGTCGCATCATCATTAGACAGTGTTGAACTTCGTGTATTAAATTCTTCTAGAATAATCTCATCTAACACATCAATGCGGTGACATTTTTCATTAGATCCAAACGGTGATGCTTCAAACACATTGAAGGTTACCTGGTCATCATTATGACGAATAACAAGTTCTCCTTTGAACACGTCGATAAGTGTTCGTCCCATTGCTATAAATAGCCTCCCAAGAATTATGGGTACCTCTTTATCTGCTTCATAGTCTAGGATGATAAAATCAGTAGGGAACACCAACTTATCAACTTGAACAAAAACATCTTTGATTTGTCCTTTCGGTCGTGCTAAAGATCTATCCACCAATTGTAATGTCACTGCAGTGGGCTTCATCGAACCTATTCCTAATTTCTTAAAAGTGGACAAAGGCATCAAGTTAATACTTGCTCCTAAATCACATAAATCCTTACCTAAATAATGATTCCCGATAGAGCATGGAATAGTGAAGCATTCATGATCTTTCATCTTGTTTGACAACTTGTTTGTAAGCACAGTGCTGCATCGTTCTATGAGCGCAATCGTCTCGATGTCGGACAATTTCTTTTTCTTTGATAATAGCTTCTTCATGTATTTCCCATAACTGGGTATCTGTACAAGAGCATCTATTAAAGGTATATTAATGTGCAATTGTTTTAAAGTAGAAATAAACTTTTGATATTTTTTATCTTGGACTTTCTCTTTAAATCGTTGAGGAAACGACAGAGGTATGGTTGTAGTGGGTTGTTGTGGATAACTTCGTAGTATCGACACTGGTTGTTACGTCGACAACTTTGTTGGGCAAACTGTAGGTATGGGTGTTTCTTCAGTTGGTTCCTCAACATTAATCTCTGCTTCACGTCCTCCAGCTGTATCCTCCTCTTGTTGCTATGGTTCAGATGCATCGACATGGTTTTTATCAGAAACGCTTGGTCCCATCGTCTATTTTCCACTCCTTAGCGTGATTTCTTTGCAATGCTCCTTCCCCTTTTGTGTTGGATTCTCAATATCACTAGGCAAAGATCCTGGTGATCTAAGGCTGAGATTAGAAACCAACTGGCCGAGCTGGGCTTCCAATGCTCGTATGGAAGAAGAGTTGCCTTGCACTATCAGTTCAGCTCTTGTAATATGCTTACGCATCATTGCTTCAAGAGCAGCCATAGGATCCGACTTAGGTTGAGAAAATTGCTGCTATTGATGCTGATGATGTTGTCTTTGCATTTGTGGTAATACAGACTGTTGTGGCTGTAATCGCAATGGTGGTTACATATGGTTATGTGACTGTATTTGTTCAGAACAGGAATTTATACGTAAATTCTGATGATAATTCTGTCACGGATTGGCATTGTAACCTCCTTGTCTATAACCCCCTTGATTTGAGGGATTTCCATATCTATACTTGGAAGTATTTTGATTCCCCCAAGGTTATTGAGAACGATTGTTGTATGAATTACCAAATAAACCCCCTTGGATGTTGTTGACATAATATGCATTTTTTGCATGCTGTGGGCAGTCTTCATAGCTATGATTGTCGTCGTAAATCTCACAGGAAAATATCGACGCATCCAATTTTTGGGCTACTTGTATAGGAGCAACTTCAATTGCTCATTTCATATTCTTTATGATGTTGGTCAGTGAAGATACTTGCACTGATAATACAGAAATAGAATCTAATTCAAGAACTCTAGGGTTAGTTTTCACCTGTACAAAACAAGAAATTGGATATTGGTATTCATTCTCGGCAATCCTTTCTAGAATTCGAACAACTTCATTGTAAGTACAATCTAACAATGGACCATTAGTCGATGCGTCGATAAGGTTTCTTGTCTGAGCATTCAAACCATTGTAGACGACCTCTATTTAGGTCTCTTGCTGAATTCCATGCATTGGGTAGCATCGAAGCAAAGTTTTAAAATGCTCCCATGTTGTATATAAATTCTCATCATCGAGTTAATGTTATGTGTGATGTCATTACGCAACCTTGCATTCATTGTCGGCAGGTTGAAACGTAAAACAAACTGCGTTGCTAACGCATTCCAAGATGTGATAGATCCTGCTGACAATCCTAAGAACCATGTTCTTGCTTTACCCTGCAACAAATAAGGAAATAATTGCATTTTCAAGGCATCATCAGAGACACCATGTTGACTAAAGGATGCACAAATAAGCAAAAATGATTTCAAATGTTCTCGTGCGTCCTCATGTGAAAAACTAGAATATTTCCCTTTTGAGTTGAGCATCTGAAACATCACAGGTTTCAGTTTAAAATTACCAACATGGATAGCTAGTCGTACAACCCCTGGTTGTAAACCATCGAGTATAGGCACAACAAATTCTCTTATTGTCCTATTCTGAACTTGTTCTTCTTGTGGACGTGGTGGTGGTATATCGTTAACAATTTGTGGAAGCACTGGAGGAATTCTATCTTGTGGCAGAAATGGCGTTAGATTATTGTTGTTGTTGTTACCAGCCATCTTTCGTTGTTCTTGCCTTTTCCTCCTAACTGTCCTTTCAAGCTCCGGATCAAGGTTTACAATGTCCTTAGGATTTCTCCTTGTGGACATGCAACAATTAAAAATTTGAAAAAGAAAATAATTAAAGAAATAACAATAGATTAGTAAAGATTAAAAGTTAAGTAAGTGAAATTAATTGCAACTACAAAAGTAAACATCAAACAAACGCCATTCCTCGGCAACGGTGCCAAAACTTGATCGGTATTTTTACGACACAACGATTGTGCAAGCGTACACACGTCGGTGCAAGTATAGTTGATAGACAAATCTATCGGATATCGATCCCTTGAAGAATGGGTTCTTGATGTCTAAATGTCGGAGCAATCAATACAAAATTAAAGTGTAATGTTAGTATTGATGTCAGTGCAATATGTTAGATTCGCACACTAAAATTAGATATCAATGTTAACGTAGTCATAGTTAAATATCAGGTGTTAAAATCAACGTACTGAAAGTAAATCAAATGTGTTGAGTGTTGAGTGCTGAATATTTAAATTGCATAAAATGTAAAAGTGATCAAGTGTAAAAGGTAAAAATGGTTCACTGAATCTGCTAAGTTGCAACGCTGGATGCATCGACAAGGTAAAGTATAGATGAATTATCACTTCAATGAAATCCCTTTGAGTTCTTACCAACAACAGCTCCTAACTTAATCCCGGCTTAAATACCCACAATCACTCCACCTCTCGATGTGAGCAATGATGTGTATCCAAGAACAAGTAACTGGTTCTTATCCCAGTCCTGAGCAGCTCTCGCCTAACCCACTTGTTAGCCTAACCTGTCTTCAAATCTCTCGATGTCGATGCATTGTAATTTCACTCTCGTGCTTAAAGTGATTAAATCTAAGAATAAACAGATAAGAAGTGTAAAATAAGAATCAAAATGATATAACATTAAAAGACACTCTCGTATTCATTTAATATCATTAGAATCCATCATCATTTAAGAAGAATTAAAGAGTACAACTAATCTTACTATCTCTAGACTACTAAGCCTACTCCCTAATTGTTCCTCTTTCCTTGCATCAAACACCTTCTTATCAGAAGTGATTGCAGACTTGCTTCATTAGCTTCCCAATTCCCAGCTCAAATTTCCAAAATCACACATAAATTATAGAATTTAATCCATTATCTCTTGATGGTTTCTTCATTCTTTGTTCATCTATGTATAACCTCCAAAATTTTGCAAGTTTCAGCCATCATTTCCAGATCCAGATCTAGATTTTTGCTGTTGTCAAAATTAGTTAGAGTACAGTTGTGCACTCACGTAATTCTAGCATGTTCTTTAGAGATTTGTAGATTGTCGCTATATCACTAGACGCATTCTGAAATCATAATTGTAGCGACATCTGTGAAATTCCTGTGTTGATACTTCCTGTTGTGGATTTAGCTTGATTCTACTCATTCCAAGTTTAGTTGTAATGCGATGACATCTCTTGGTCACAATTACCAGCTGATCTTGTGGCTGCATTCGTCTAGTATTATGCTTTTAGACTGAGTTCCTGCGCTAACAATATTAAGACGCAATATATCGACTTCTTGCATCAACATTAGTATAGAAATGAATAAAAATAATAGAAATTTAAACAAACTAACAATGAGTTGGAAAATATGAAAATTAAATATGAAATGCTAATGATGCATGCTAAATGATATACAAAAGAGACAATTAAAACACTAAAGTAGGGATAAAATATATGTCATTTGTAATACCATCAAGATGGTTGATGTGTGGACTATTTTAAAAACATGAGAACCCCACATCAAACCATTATCTTGAGCATTTAAAAGCATTCTAGATAATGCATCCATAGAAAAAAAAAAGAAAAAGGTAAGGAGAGAGTGGGTCCCCCTGACATAAACTCCTGTTCAGAATAATTACATCAGAGAGACTCGAATTACATTTGACAATATACTTAACCGACTGCACACAGTCCATTATTTTGGCTACCCATCTGTTCGCAAAGCCCATCTGCAACAAGACCTTCTCGAGGAAATTCCAATCCACATGATCATAGGCTTTGCTCATATGTAGCTTAGCTACAAATCATTTATTACATTCGTTCTTTGCACTTTGGAGATAATTCATCAACTTACGGGTGATGAGGACATTGTCATGGATCATGCGATCGGGGACAAACGCACTCTGATTTTGACAAAATACACCTGGGAAGAAAAAATTTTAAACGGTTAGCCTAAACTTTTGCAACAATCTTATAAATCACGCGACATAATCTAATGGGTCTGAATTGGGTCATGTCTTTGGGATCAAACACTTTAGGAATCATCACAATAATGGTGTAATTAATTTCCCTAACACCTTTATTGCCATTTAGCATATCATTACAAAATTGTAAAACATCCTTTCCCACAACATTCCAATTTTCCTTATAAAACATCCTCGAGAGCTCGTCAATTCCGGAGGCTTTCCTAGGGTCCATATGGTCAAGAGCATCGAGCACCTCCTTATCCATGATCGACCTCTCGAGGACCTCATTCATATTTGATGCGACACAATGAGGGATCAAGCTAAGCACATGCTCAAAGCGGTTGTTACATTTTGACTAAAACAATCCCTTGAAATACTTACAAGCCACCTCACAAATTCCTCAAGTATCACTGATCCATCTCCCCCTATCATCACGTAAGCCCTCAATGTGATTCTTCCTCACCCGATGTGTAGCACGCATGTGAAAGAATCTCATATTTCTGCCACCCTCTTTCATCCATCTAATGTAGGATCTCTACAATGTGGGATCAAGCTAAGCACATTCTCAAAGCAATTATTACATTATGACTTAAACAATCCCTTGAAATACTCACAAGCTACCTCACAAATTCCTCGAGTATTACTGATCCATCTCCTCCTATCATCTCGTAAGCCCTCAATGTGATTCTTCCTCGCCTGATGTGTGGCGCGCACGTGAAAGAATCTGGCATTTCTGCCACCCTCTTTCATTCATCTAATGCAGGATCTCTGAGTCGAATAAACATCCTTCGAAGTGTAAAGATGACCCAGCTCAGCTCGGGCACTATGAAGTCTCTCGATATTGGAATAATTTGTAGGCTCATTGATTATTTTATCAATTTCTTGTAATAAAGAGTTTATTCCACACATCCTGTCTTTATATCGACTATGCTGTCAACCTCCGAGAGATAGCTGAATCTTATCAATACCCCTCAACACATCACCCTGCCCGTCTTTCCAAGCATCCTTGATCACCCTTTTAACATCACTATCCTTAGCTCAACATGCCTTATAGCAAAATAAAAGTCGAGGGTCCCTCTTATTATCTCTAGGTCTCCTCTCCATTGTGTTTAACACAATAATGTCATGATCAGAGTTATCTTGGTGGATAACATCCGACGTCAAGAATGACACCTCATGTAACCAATTAGAAGAAAAAAAAAAACTATCCAACCTCTCTCTAACTAGCCCGCATCTCCTTCTATTATTTGACCAAGTGTACCACCCTCTGTTGGGTTTAATGTCCACCAAAGCCAACTCGTCTATCACTTTTCGAAAATCATCCATGGTGACTCTAGACTTACGATGGCCTCCACTTTTTTTCAAATCATCAAGCACTTTGTTGAAATCCCCACCCACGATCTAATCTTCATTCAGTCTCCCACTAATGTTCCTAAGGAGATCCCACGACAAGTGCCTCTGGTTGATCTTTGGGAAGTCGTAAAAATTGGTAAATCTAATTTGGTCTACATCCTTCATTTTAGCAAGGACATCCATAGGATTTAAAGAGAAACTCTACACATTAACATCACAATCATCTATCCACATCGTAGCCAAACCTCTTTTGCAACCTACGACATCAACAACAAAACATCTAGACATGTTTCATCTCCTATGAATTCTGTCAAAATCACATACATAGAGCTTTGTTTCACTTAAAAAGATAATGTCGAGAACATTGGTAGCTAAGAGCTGCCTCAACTCGAAAACTGTCGCAAGGTTCCTAAGTCCACGACAGTTCCAACAGATGATCTTCATGGTTTACGACGGGGTTGGTCGCTAACTACTGCCTTGGAAGGGGACATGCCTTCTGATGATTTCTCTTGACCATATGCACGGGGCTAGAAACCTCCCTCATTGCTGCCCCTTCCCTTCTTCCTTTCCCCTCAATGCTTGCCCTCCTTATCTTTTAAAAGCATTGTAAGCCACTTGCTTGAGGGAGATATGAGACAAAGGCTTCCTTCAAAGATAGCCCCGTCTCTGTTTTCTTATGCTGCGTGATAATGCCCCTTCCTCCCTCAAAGCTACTCGTGATCTTTTCCCCCTTTTTTCCATCATTTTGATCAATTATTTCAACTTCATTATGTCATCTACCACTTCCTTGACCCGGTTGCGTCATGTAACACCCAAAACCCATCACTATCATCGGTTAGGGTCTTGAAGGTCTTTTTCAATCATCTATTACGGATTAACTCTCAATATTACTTTATGAAAATAAATTTAAATAAAATAAATACATTATACATGTCATAAATCAATACAACTCAAGAAGGGTAAAAATGTCATTTCCATAATTTTGAGAGACTTCTACCGGTCTGTTTGACAAGTATCGATAGAAGTCAAGTCAGTAAACAATTCAGAGATAGCTGTAGTATCCTACCGATAGTTGAGATGGTTCTACCGATACAAGGGTGACTTCTACTGAAACAAATCATGCTTCTACCGATAATAAAAAACTCCAGAGAGTTAAGAAGATTTACCCTGTAACTTCTATCGATACAAGTATTCAGACTACCGATACTACTGTGAACAGAACTACCGATACTACTGTGAACAGAACTACCGATACTTCTAATGATACTAACGATACAATGTAAATCAGTAACCAACCTCTCTCCTACCCTATACTTCAACCGATACATGAAAGAGTTCTATCGAAACAAGTATACATATTTCAAATATTCACACAAGTTCTCATGTTTAACAAACATTCTTCATTGTATAACAACATCATAAATTAGAAACAACAAAAGTGATCATGAATTCACATGTCTTTACATTTCAATGTTACTTCCTACATTAAACACAACATACAAAATATGTTCAACATTCAACTACAAGTTCCAATAAAGAACCAACCAACCGAAAATCAAGTATTATACACAACAACATCATCCTAGTACATGTCATATAACCAAATGATGTAAATACTACCAAACAAGCTCCCGAGATAGTGTGATTTCTTCGAGATGATCTAATCTTCAAGCAGAAAATTTCACAAGTAAGCTTTCATAGCTTAGCAAGTTCGTAGAGTTTTATAAGTTACCAAATAACTTGCGTTGTACAATTTGTAAATCAATCGAACCAGAACAGAACTGTACTTCAGTAATTTATAATCAAATTTCATCTTTTTGACCAATGTTATTTCTGTTACCAGTATATGATACTGCTTACACTAAGCTGATGAGGACTCGCAACATATGCGGTACCTCAACCATCGATAGGGTATCCGTTCATATAACTGTTCCCTAATGATGCTACTCACACTAAGCTGACGAGAGTATCCAAATCAAGCATAAATCTCAGCCATCTAGGATCTGTAGTCCATTCTTGGATTCATTTCACATTTTATTGACTCACGATGCTGTAGAGAATCCACAACAAATGCAGGATCTCAACCATTGGAACAGTTTCAATCTCTAGCTCAAGGCCTAACAATTCTTCCTTTCTTTGTTCTCATCTTCCTCGTTTCCAACCATCATTTCTCGTTTGCAACAGCTATATATAATACATTAATGTGCAATTTACATAAGAATTTAACCTTACGAACTTACCGGACTGAATTGTAATTACAGATAGGCTCCAAAGACTATTTTGCTAATTTTCCTTTTCTTCGATCAGTGGCACGATCGTAATCTAGCACAATAAATCATTCAAATTTCTCATTAAATCATGTAATTAAATCATTTAATATAATTTGGTTCTTTTTGAAAATTTACAAATTTACCTTTAACATTTTACTTTTATTCACTTTAGTCCTTAACCACAAAACATGCAAAATAACCACTTTCTTTTCAACCCTATACCAACCGAACATCAATGGGTATATGCTCACACTCTACAAGCAATTATTTTAACATTTTAACATAAATGGGTTTATGCTCACACTCTACAAGCAGTTATTTTAACATTTTAACATAAATGGGTATATGCTCACACTCTACAAGCAATTATTTTTGGGAAATACATGCAATTTCATCATTTTAACATTTTAGTCCTTAAACCCTAATTTCATCAAAAATACTTTACAAAAAGATCAAACCCAAGCATCAAGCACTCAAATCCTTCACAAACTTCCAAGAACAAGTATATTCAACAATGACAAGATTTATAACATTTGACAGATTCACAAATTAGTCCTTAGATTAGCTAGATTAAGCTAATACGAACTCAAGCTAATGCGCACTCAAAAACAAAGATATTACTAGAAACGGATTACCTAAAGGTTGATTAGTTATGGTCGAATATTGAAGCTCTCAATTAGGGTTTCTTCATTCTTTTTTTTTTAAATGAAGAAGAAGATGAAATTAGTTTAGATTTTGTTTATAATTATTATTTTTCTAATTACAATTTTACCTTTAAGTATTTCCTTCATATTTCACCAATTTTTAAGGTTAAACCGTCCATCTACCCTCTCAAAGGCATAATTACCATTTAAGTGCCTTAATAATTCTTTCAATTAGCCTATAGTGCCCTTAATTAATAGGCTTCAACTTTCACGTCTTTTACGATTTAATCCTTTTCACTTAATTAACTATCCAAATGGTAAAATTTCCTAACCAAATTTTAATACAATGTTGATGACATCATAAATATTAAAATAAATAAATTTACGACTCGATTTATCGGAGTTGTGATCTCGAAATCACTATTTTCGACACTATTAAAAATTGGGCTATTACATGTCACTTGCACTTTAAGCTAACTACTATACTGGAAGTCAACAGGATAAAAATCTTGTGAGAACTGATCACATTTCTTCGTGCTGTAGCCGATACACCCATAGACGTAACAAAATATAGGGAGTCACTCATATTTTATGATACACGTCACCTCTTTCCCATCTTTCTCGACCACACAAACCACCCTCCGCAATGGCTTCAGCGTGTCCACCTTTACCCACACCCTCATGTACTCAACCCAACAACCATCCTTATCTTGCTAGTCAATAGCGACGATCTCTCTCACTGCCCTTCCTACCTCCATAGCCATCTGTCTATCCATATAATCCATTAGAACATTGAATACGTGGATCCAAAAAGGGACCTAGCTGAAGTTGTACTTGTTTAGATCTTGTTCCTTTACATAAGGCACTAGCAAAAAGATGTTTTCATCGAACAATCATGGTGCCAAGTTTAACATGCGTTCTCAATCTTCAACCAAGCCAAATTTCACCGGGAAAGTTCCTTCAGCCAACTCCAAAAAATTCACCCATTCTTTTGTGTACCAAAGTATCGAAACACCCTATACATCGCGTCTTTATTGACTTTTTCCTTGGATAGGAATTTTCCCATCACCCAAGCCTTTTATCCTTGTACCTTTGAACTGGCCATATTATGGCAAAAAAAATTGTTTCGACTCTTCCTTTGAAAATTTTAGTCTTGCCAGCATCTTATGAATTTCCTCCACCATATCAAAGGATTCACTTCCCGCAGGGCAAGAAAAGATAGCCACCCAACACTGCCAGGAAAGAAAACAAAAGCAACACCGCAAACAACCAAGAAGACAAAGCCTCTAAGATTGAAAACCAAGAGCAAAGAAAATTCCAAGAAAATTTAAAAATAAGAAAAGTAACGAGAAAGCACTAAAAATAGAGGAAACACCAAAAAAGAAAAAAGAAATTGAACCATGCATAATGAGAAAAGAAAAAAAGAAAAAAACACAATTTTAGAAGAAAAATTCAGTAAGACTTTAGAACGACAATTTTAATAGAAAAAACCATGCATAATGAGAAAATATTATTATTAAGAAATTGAACCAATTATAAGGCACCAAAATACACCCCTAACAAGAGAACCACTGCTTCATTACATCAGCACACGAGGAGATGCCATGAGAATACCAATCACGTCTAATCGGATCCTTGGAAAACCACTTGTAAAACACAACCTACAAGTACCTTCAATGGGATGGATAGCAGGACAACGCCTTCACCAAAATTTGGAGAAACACCACCTCAAAAAAAATTATAAAAGGAATTAACTCAAAGAAACTACAAAAAATAAGATAGTAAAACAGATCGGATCAAGAAGATCCTATAGCTTGAGAAAATCGTCAAGAAAACTAAAATTATATAAAAAAGAAACAAAAACACATGATGATGACCACAAACCAAAGCCAAAATTTTAGCCACCTCAAGGAAAACCTTGATGTACAATCGGAATCATTGCCAAGTTCTAGACGAAAACATCTAAGAAACACCAAGAATGCCTACAACTCTCAACGCAACAGGAGTTGAAAAACCCCCATGGTACCCGTAGCATCCACCGCACCACTGTAACAATAACATGAAAGCTTTTAGTACTTAGAGATGATACAACGTAATCCACCCAAGATCATTCCACACGGGAAACACGGTGGACACAATAACACCGATACCGTTCAATCATCAAACGAGAACGAACACCATAACTCAGGAAAGAAAATCGCAAGAATCTTAGAGAGAATTTGTATATACGCTCCAACGAGATCCTTTATTCTTATGAGAAGCACAAGGGAGTTTTGCGTGATGAACGTCGAATGTTGGAATTTTGTCGTATCCTCTTTGCTTATTTTCTGGATGATATTGGTTAAGTGGGTTTATGGTTTACGTAGGAAGCGTGTTGCTTCAAAGAGAACAACATATGGAACGCCTGGATTGAGGTGTTGCAAACCCAGGCTAGTGGGATCATGTCCTTAATTACACATTACGACATTTAACCCATTCTTGTTCGGACCATTTCTCGCTCATCATTGACACAATGAGTGCCACTTTGCCTCGAGTGTCTCCCTTCCATTTTAAAGAGTGGTGGGTTTTGGAGGACTCTTGTGAAATCGAGATATGACAACTTTGGGAGTCTAGTGCGGGACCTGTGCCACGCTGATTAACTTTCCTTATTTGTGGGCTTCAGCGCTGGGCGAAGGGTTTGCATTTGGGTAGTACTAGTCATCTTCGTTTCCTTTATAATAGAACCTGGATTGTACTTTAGAGAACAAGACCGATGATAATATTATGCATCTTTTGGACGTTGGACTGGACCTCAATATGAAAATTGGCAAAGAGGAGGTTTATTGGGAACAACAAGCTCGAGTTAATTGGTTAACGATGGGGGGATCGTAATACGAGATTTTTTTCATCATTCAGGTACTCAACGGAAAGGGCTAATCGAGTTCGTGGTTTTGTTACCGAGGATGTCTGTTTAGTTGAAAGTCGTGGAGTTTTTTGACATGGTAACTTCTTATTTTGAGGATTTGTTTACTTCTTGCAGAATTGGAGATCCGAGCAAAGTTCTTGAGGGCGTTGGGGTTTGTATTAATGATGATATGAACTCAGCTCTTGATACACCTTACCTATGGATGAACTCACTCTTACTTTGAAGTCTATGGAATCGACAAAAGCTTAGGGACTGGATGGCCTTTATGTTTTATTTTATCAAGGATTCTGACATATCATTGGTGCCAATATAAGGGAGTTTTGTTTGAGGTGTCTGAATAATGGTATGACCTTGAAAGCTATTAACAAAACTACTTTTTTCCTTATCCCGAAAATTAGTAACCCTACCAGCATTCATCATTTCCGTCCTATCATCTTATGCACAAATTTGTATAAGATCATTTCAAAATCCATTATTAATAGATTTCAAAAATTCTTTCACCTTTGTATGGATGAGGCCCAGAGTGTGTTCATCTTGGGCCGATTGATCACTGATAATATTATTTTAGCCTATAGGTGATGAACACATACAGACGAAAGCGCAGGTTTCGGGCAAGGCATTCTGCTTTGAAGTTGGATATGAGTAAGGCATATAACAGCGTAAAATGGGATTTTCTGGAACTTATGTTGCTTCGGATGGGGTTTTGTTTTGGCTGGGTTGCTTTGTTGCTATAATGTCTCCGTTCAATATCCTACTCGGTTATTTTGAATGGGGAGGTTGGTCGATGTTTCTTTCCTGGCCCTAGGCTACGACAAGGGGATCCTCTTAGTCCTTACTTTTTTCTCATATGTTGTGAAGGGCTTTCTTCCATTTGTTTTTTGCTGACGATTGTATTTGATCTGTCGGTTTTATACATAGCAAATTGAACTAGTTTTTACACTTTAATAGCTTGAAATTAAGTATTTCTTTATGTTTTCATAAGATTTAACCTAGATTTTTCTTTTGAATAAATTATGTAACCTAAGTGCTTAAAGATTATTTTATTGTCTTTAAGACCAATTGAGGCCTAAAGGTTAGCTAACATCTTTAGTGAGTGTGCAGGAGACCATGAGAAGTTGCACAAATATGAAACTAATCACTTCGTCATGATATAGGATGTTATACGTCGTAATAAAGGGACCAGACTTGAAGATTTTGGAGACTAACTTCATTGTTGCGACACACATGGGCTATGTCACGACAATGCCTACACGATGACCCAACATACAGGGACTAATGGCTTCATTGTAACACATGTCCTTGTGTGTCGCAACATCGACCCTTTAACGTGATTTTTGCATCGAGTGAAGGACGTTTCGATCTTTACAATGCCACTTAAACACGAAAGACGAAAACTAACCTAGATTTGATGAAAACGGTCGGCCAAGGCTATAAATAGGGCCTTTAGCACTAGGTTTAAACACACCATTTTCTTAGTTTTAGTTTTTACTTCGTATTTTCATTTTAGAAACGAAATTGTAAAACTCACAGATTGCCAATACAATTGAAGTTTCTTTTTCATTTGATTTATTCAATTATATGTTTTCATATATTATTTTTTTACTTTGTATTATTGTACAATAAATTTTGTATTGGTAGATGAAATTTAGGATTTGAAGCATGATGCTGGCTTTAATAAAGTTGCAATCTTAGTTATTCATACTTATATGTTGTCGATGCAATATTTTGTCATCTGAATGTGATCTATTCATTGGGATTTTAGATGATTCAATTCGCTAGAATGATCATTTTCCTTGATGAATTTTTGTGTAGCCTTACTAGTTTCTATTTTACTTGAGGACAAGTAAAACTCAAGCTTGGGGGTGTGATAGTGCTAGAAAGAACATATGTTTTATCCCTACTTTTTGTATAAATTGTCCCCATTTAGTTATTTTTAGCACATATTTTAGCATTTTTTTTAGTTTAGTAAATTGCATTTTCTAACTCAATGGACCTTGGCCTATTTATCCTTAATTTTATCATGTTTTGGTACTGATGTCACTACATAAGTATTTCTAGATTACGTCCAGGACTGTCGTCGCACCCAACAGTTGTCAAAGAAGCTGCCAAATGCAAATAAGAAAAAAACTGTATGAGCTGTCCAATTTGGTATAACCAACTAGTACGGACAAAGATAGCATGATTCTGTAGAAAAGATGCCTGTAAAATTTGGAGTATATAAATATTCACAAGGAAAGAGAAAAAAGTCTCCTTTGGGCATTATTCTTCTTCAACTTATCTTTGAAGTTTTTCAGCTATGTAGGCCTAAACTGCCCACGAGTGAAATGACGTGAAGGGATGTAGACTAACTCTTGATGAGGAGCCCTGAGTGCAGCACAAGAGGAAAGTGAGAGAGCAAGTCGAGTTGTCTAGGAATAGTATTCTCCACTTGTTTATTTTATATTTCTTTTCTAATGATGGTGATTACTTTCTATTTCATGTTTTTATGAAAGTACTCATGAATTCTAGGTTAAATGTTATTTTATTCAATCTTGCTTCTACTGTTTAGTCTTTAGGGTTGAATGTTTTTAGCAGGAAAGTGTTATTGGAATAACTGTCACTGAAAGGTGCAGTGATAGTTTAAGTTAACAAGCATGACAACAGAAGTTGCGTGAGGATTAGAGGAATTTAATCCACTTGTTCTTAATTATGTTCCATTGCCATCATCAGAAGGTGTGGTTAATGTGCATGTTTAAGTCTTAGGTCAAATTTAGAAGTTAAGATTGATATTCATTGCACTTTATTTCATTGACAATCACCTAATCTTTCATACCTTGTGAGAACATAGTACTCTGTTTAATATTCATGTTGGGGATCCCATTTTATCATTATCACATTTTGTTTTTATTTTCAAGGTATTGCTCCGACAACCACTCTCACAGTTTATTGTTTTTTTACTTATTCATTGCACTGACATTAATAGACAAAAGAAAGCCATCCTCGTGAGATCGATATTCGACAGACTCAAATCTGTCTACTATACTTGTATAAACAGTGTACGCTTATAAATTATTGATGTGACGTCAAACAGTCGATTAAGTTTTGGTGCCATTGCCGAGGATGGCGTTCGTTTGATGTTTATTTTTGTTTTTGCACTTCATTTTTTTAACTTTGTTTTATTATTTTTATTATCTAATCTTTAGTTGTTACAAACTTGTTTTCTTTTTGTTGCTATTTTCACATTTTAATTTAGGTATTTTATGACCCGAAGCAATTCTGAATTTATTGCTGATTTTGATCTAGAGATTGAAAGAACTATTCGAAAGAGACGTCAAAAACAAATAAATATGACTTTACTAAGAAATAATGCAGCCATACCACCGATGCAGCAACAAATACCCCTGATACCTCTACAAAATGTTAATAACTCATTGTTTCTGCAATACGATCAAATACGAAACAAGACTATACGAGATTTTGTAGTACCTGTCTTGGATGATTTACAACTGGGAATTGTTAGGCTAGCAATTCAAGCTGGGAACTTCGAACTCCAGCCAGTAATGTTTCAAATGTTGAATTCTCATAGACAATATGCTGGAATGCCACATGAAGATGCATGAGAACATCTTAAATCATTCTTATTGACTTGTGCTTCCTTTAGTCAACAAGGCGTTCTTGATGACATTTTGAAAATGTAGATATTTCCTTATTCCTTACAAGAAAGAGCTCGTACCTGGTTCCTTGGGTTACCTGCCGGCTCAATTACTTCGTGGAATGCACTAGCAACATAGTTTGTTTTGCGCTTTAACCCGCTGACAATGAATGCTTGTCTTCGAAATGATATTATAGCTTATCATTAGCTGGATAATAAGAATCTTCACACCACATGGGAACATTATAAATCTTTTCTTTGACGTTGCCCTATGCTAACAAATTGAGATTTTCTACAATGAGCTGAATTCACAAACGAGGAATCTTGTTGATGCATCAGCCAATGGTCCTTTGATGGATTGTACTTATGATGAAGCTATTAGAATTCTTGAGAGAATTGCTCATAATGATTATCAATATCCTATTTCTAGAGCTGCATAAGTAAAAGCTACTCTGAGAGTTATTGAATTGGACGTAATATCTGCACTTAGTGCTTAAGTTTCTTCTCTTGCGAATATGATAAAAATATAAAGGGGACTAGTGACGTTGCACCTATCAAGTCACTCAACAAGTTGATGTTCCTACATTTTGTTGTGAGATTTACGGTTACAACCATAGCTATGAAGATTATCCATAACATGAAGATAATGCCTTCTATGTCAATAATACCCGCATCAATTCTTATGGCAACTTTTATAATAATTCTGCATGCAATCAACAGTCATGGGGAACTCAAAATGCTGGGAAAAATGCTGCGACATTTCGATATGGGATACATCTAATCAAGGAAATTATAATAAACAATAATAGAATTACAATCAGCATACTCAGATGCATCCATACCAAAACTAGATGCAGCCACAACACTCTTCAATGCAAAATCAAAATGTTCAAGGACATCGATAACAACAGTACAAACAAGCTTCACCATCTGATCCGTTAGCAGTACTTGAAGCTTTAATGCGGGAGCATATCACTTGCGTGGAAGCCATTGTGCAAGGGAATTCGTCTTCTATTCAGGCGTTGGAGGCATAATTAGGACAACTTGCTTCGAATCTGAATACTCGATCACCAGGCACATTGCCTAGTGACATAGAAAATCTCAATCCAAAAGGGAAAGAACACTGTAAGGCTATCTCTCTTAGGAGTGGTAAACAAATTGACGAGCCTACTACCGACTCTACTGTACCACCTTAAGACATTACGGAAGTGATCCATAGTGAGAAGGTTGAATCTGAAGGGTTTGTCGATGCACCACACAAAGGAGTTCCACAAATTTTCACTCATATTCCTAATGTTTGACCTTTGAAATTGTCAACCCAATCGAAGGTGTCAAAGCAATCTAATGTATCTCCACCTTTACCTTTTCCACAATGATTTGGAGAGAATGAGCATGATAAGTAGTATCAGCAATTCTTGAACACACTGAAGCAGCTTCATGTCAACATTCCTTTAGTGGACGCTTTTGTGCAAATTTTTAATTATAGGAAATTCATGAAAGAACTCTTGTCCAAGAAGAAGAAACTCAGTGATATTGAAACTATTGCACTCACAAAATGTTGTAGTGCTGTTTTGACAAATAAGTAGCCACCCAAAATGAAAGATTCTAGGGGCTTTATTATCCCTTATTCAATTAGCAACCATTATTTGGGCAACGCTTTATACGACTTAGGAGCTAGTATCAACCTAATGTCACTATCTACTTTCAAAAAATTGGGAATTGGTCACATGAAACCTACTACAGTGACATTGCAACTAGCAGATCGATCCTTGGCTCAACCTGAAGGGAAAATCAAAGATATCTTAGTTCGAGTGGATAAATTCATTTTTCCAGCTGATTTTATTATACTTGATTGTGGGGCAGACAAGGAGGTTCTTAATAATCTTGGGAAGACCATTTTTAGCTACCGAACGAACTCTTATTGATGTTTACAAAGGTGAACTAACCATGTGACTTAATGATGAACATGTTACCTTTAATGTTTTTGAATCTATTCAATGCAAGGATAAAGAAGAATGCCATACTATCAACGTGCTAGATGATTTAATTGAGAAAGAGTTCAATGACCAAAGCACACTACTTTCTGAGGAGTTTGAAGTGACATTTGATGATGAATTTTTAGCTGATTGTGACAGGATGGTTGAAGCTAATAACATTGAGCTCAAGCATGGATGGCAGATTGAATCCTTAGACTTAGCCAACAGAATGACTCCAGTTTTTAAGCCATCTATTAGAGAAGCTCTTACTCTGGAATTGAAACCACTACCTGCTCATCTTAAATATGTCTTTCTTGGTGACAACAATACTCTCCCAGTTATTGTCTCCGCAACACTAGATGTGACTCAATAAGAGAAATTGGTCTATATTCTTAAACAAAATAAAGGAGCTATTTCTTGGAGTATTGTCGATATTCGAGGCATTAGCCCATCTTTTTGCATGCACAAGATCAAGTTGGAAGATGAAGATAAGCAATCGATTGAACAACAAAGAAGATTGAACGAGAAGATGAAGGAAGTTGTTAAGAAGGAAATTATAAAATGGCTTGACACTGGAATTATTTACCCTATTTCTGATAGTAATTGGGTAAGTCTAGTGCAATGCATACCTAAAAAGAGTGGCATCATTGTGGTGAGTAACAAAAAAGATGAGTTAATTCCTACACGTATTCCTACGGGATGACAAGTTTGTATGGATTATCGCAAACTTAATGCAATCACAAGGAAGGACCACTTTCCACTTCCTTTCATTGACCAGATGTTGGATAGGCTTACTGGAAGAGCCTACTATTGCTTTTTAGGCTGTTATTCTTTCTACAATAAAATTGATATTATGCCGGAGGATCAAGCGGAGACAACTTTCACTTGCCCTTTTAGTACTTTTGCTATTCCCCGTATGCCTTTTGGTCTTTGCAACGCACCAGCCACATTTCATAGGTGCATGATGACAATATTCTCAGATATGATTAAAGATTCTTTAGAGATCTTTATGGATGATTTCTCAGTCTATGAGAATGATTTTGATCATTGCGCTGATAATTTGGATAAAGTATTGAAGCAGTGTGAAGACACACATCTTATCCTAAATTAGGAAAAATGTCATTTTATGGTAACTGAAGGCATTATATTAGGCCATCGCATCTCTAGTCAGGGCATTGAAGTAAATAAAGCTAATGTGGAAATCATTGAGAAATTACCTCCACTGGCAAATGTGAAAGGCATTCATAGTTTTCTTGGACATGCGGTGTTTTACTGAAAATTTATTAGAGATTTTTTGAAAATTATGAAGCCCTTATGCTCATTGCTGAAATAGAATCGAAAATTCTTCTTTGACGATGCATGTTTGGAGGCATTCGTTCAAATAAAGAAGCAGCTAGTAAATGCACCCATTATCATTACACCAGATTGGTCTCAACCTTTTGAAGTTATGTGTGATGCAAGCAACTTTACTGTGGGTGCTGTTTTAGGACAAAGAAAAGGAAAAATATATCACGCCATCTGTTCGCCAACAAAACTCTTACAGAGGTTCAAATAAATTATACGACTACCGAGGAAGAATTGTTAGCTATAATCTTTGCTTTCGACAAGTTTCGTTCATATCTTGTCGACATAAATGTTACCGTATTTACTAATCACTCAACCTTGAGATATCTTTTTGCGAAGAAGGATACAAAACCACGACTGATACACTGGATCCTACTCTTGCAAGAATGACATAGAGATAAAAGACCGTAATGGTTTTGAGAATCAAGTTGCAGACTATCTGTCTCGTCTGAAAGTTGGCAGTAAAGATGTAAATATACTTCAAATTGTCGACGCATTCCAAGATGAGAAGTTTCTTGCTGTAAATGCAACACCTTGGTACTCGGATTTGGTTAATTATCTAGTGTGTGAAAAACTCCCATTGGGTGTCACAGGCCATAAAAAAGAAAGATTTCTTTCTGAAGTAGTGAAGTATCATTGGAACGAGCCGTATTTATTCAAGGTATGCAATGACAACGTCATTCGACATTATGTTTCGAAAGAGGAGATGCTTTCAATCCTGAAGCATTGTCATGATGCAATGAAATGTTACAACAGTCGATTATAGAGGTTGAACTTTTTGATGTTTGGGATACGAATTTTATGGGACCATTTCCAAGTTCATTTGGAAATCTTTATATATTAGTAGCTGTTTATTACGTCTCAAAGTGGGTTGAAGCTGTTGTAGTCCCAAAGGATGACGCAAAAATAGTGCTTAAATTTTTCCACAAGCATATACTCACCTGCTTCGGCACACCAAAAACATTGATTAGTGGTTAGGGTACACACTTTCATTGCAATCAAGTGACAGCCGCACTAAAGAGCTATGGAGTTAATCATAGAATGGCCATTATTTATCATTCGCAAACCAATGGACAGATCGAAGTATCCAATTGACAAATTAAGAACATTCTTGAGAAGGTTGTGAACCCTTCGAGGAAAGATTGGTCTTTCAGATTGATAATGCTTTATGGGCATTGCGGACAACATACAAAACTCCATTAGAGATGTCGTCGTATCAGTTAGTTTTTGGGAAAGCATGTCACTTACCAGTTGAACTATAGCACAAGGAAATGTGGGCAATTAAGCAAGTAAACATGGATCATGAAGCTGTTGGAAAGAAAAGGCTGTTGGATATCATTGAACTAGAGGAAATTAGGCGAAATGCCTATGAAAATGCTGTAATTTACAAGGAAAAAACCAAACGATGGCATGACAAAATCATTTTGCAGCGACAATTTATCGCAGGTCAACAAGTTTTATTATTCAATTCTAGACTGAAATTGCATCTAAGTAAATTACGCTCATAATGGTCTAGACCTTTTGAAGTTGTCGAAACATTTCCTTATGGTGCAGTCACAATTACATATTTACATTATGGACACTAGTTTAAAGTGAACGGATAACGACTGAAGCTTTATTTTGTGCATAGTAATCAAAAGTAGAAAGAGACCATTAAATTGGTCAAAATTTTTTAATTTTTATTAAATTTATTATTATGTAATTTTATTTTATTTTATGTTTTCCTTTGTCTAAGTTTGTTTTATTTCTCATTTGTTTTTGCAGAATAATTAGATCTCATTGTCAACGCAATTCGTACTATTGTACTGAACTGCTGACTCATAAAAAATCAGAGCATATAGGGATCCAGATCCCACTGTTTCATCAACAGTCACCCAGTCGTTGGATTTGACTGAGCAGGTGTAATTCTCATTGGATGCATTTATTCCTGCCAGACTTTATGTCCTTTCTCTTCATCACAGAAAAATCACAACTTTTTATCTTCCTCTTTCACTCGCTATAAACCCCCTCCTCTGTGTCGACAGTAAAAACCACAAAACAACCATTTTTATTCACAGTCTTTCTCCAAGCTCATACCTTTACACCTTAAAACCTCCTTTACTCCAAAAAATATGGCAAGAACTAGAGGAGCAGTCAATAAAGCAACTGAATCTATTGAAGAACACTTATCCTCTGCAATTGCAGTTCGTAAAGCAAAGCCCTCCATGCCAAGAGATCAGATGATATTCTTAACGAAAGCGACCAAAGATCGATTTCAGGACAACATGTTAAAGTGAAATTGTCACCTAGAACAAGGCTTTCTCCTATCGCGACAGTAAGACTTGGGTAAGCAAGTCTACAAGACTATCTCAAGGCTGAAGTGGGAAACCTTCTGCACTCACCCTGGCAGTTACTCTTCGTCACTGGTACGTGAGTTTTATGCTAAACTTGTTAACCATGAGTCAAAGTTTGTCTTTTTCAGGAATGATTAATCCCATAGAATGCTGAACGAACCAATGAGCTATGCAACACCAAGGTGGATAGGGATGAACACTCTGCACTCATTGAAGATATCATAGATGACAAGATAGACCTCTTAGTGAAAGATCTTGAAGGAGAAACATGGATGGGTTTAAATAACAATAATTATACCATGCACAGACGCTTCTTGATGCTTCAAAGCAAAGTCTAGTTCCATTTTTTTAACTGCAGATTGAACCCCTCTACCCATATTACCACAGTCACCCTTGATAGAATGTGTTTAATACATTCTATTATCATGGGTAGGAAGATCAATGTCGGTGCAATACTCTACCAAAAAATTACTGATTGGACTGCAAGGCACACGAGAATTTTGGTTTTCCCATCGTTGGTGATACAACTATGCTAGTAAAAGGGAATCGTGACCAGAGATGATGAAGAAATCTTGGAGAATAAAGGCCTAATCAATGAAGCTTTGATTCAGAGAATGACTCGTGGCAAGGATGCACCTATAGTGAAAGAGATAGAAGCAAGCAAAAGGAAGGGCAAAGCAAACGTAGAAAATAAAGGAGCAAATCTAACTGCAGAGACATCCTTGTGGCGTAAAATGAAGGATGTCGAGCAGTTAACCACTTCCATCAACAATAGGCAGATCAGGCTTGTCGTTACAAAAGAAGATATGAATAGATTACAAAATTTGTTCTATGCCTATACTAGAGCCTGAAACAGTTTTGTTGTAGTCACATTAAGGCAACTAAGCAAAGCCCTACTCCCATAATTCCCAGTATTTCCACCAATCATCCGAGACTATGAGCCTTTATCAGAGGAGGCTGACTTAAGGGACTAAGACCGATCGGTGGCTTCCCCTCCTATTGTGCACGTCTTTGATGATGAGAAAGAAGTGGAATCAAGGGACGTCGAGGAATGCCTGCAAAAAATTGAAAGCTTGTTCGAAAATGACTTCACTGCTGGTCACGAGGAGCATGCTGCTGAGGAGGAAATTCCTGTTGGAGAGGAAGAAACCCATGTTGATGTTGAGAACGAGAAGGAAAAAGATGCTGAGAAAGAATCAGCTAAAGATACTGTCAATGCACCCGAAGATGTGGGTAAAAAAACTGAGGATTTGGAGCAAGATAGAGCAAGTCAGGAGGAATCTAGGGAAGAAACTAGTGAGGAACACCATAACCTGTTGGCTATAGTGGTTTACATCGGACCACTTGAGGTGACCTATCAAACATAAGAAGCAACCGATGATGTCAAGGTAAAGTCGGATACTGAGGAGCAATCCAAGGACCGGATGAAGCCCAAAGAAAGGTAGAGAAAGCGTTCCAAGGACAAAAAGCGCAGAAAGGAAGAGAAGAAGAGAAGGAAGAAGAAGCATCTTATAGCCACATCTATGTTCTGAGGAAAACTGAGTTAGTTTATTTTAAGTTTTTAGTTGTAGTATTCATGCGTTGCATGTAGCTGTAATTTTTATTTTGTTAGTGCACATTGTCATTGCATTTTAATGTTAGTGCATTAGGGACAATGCAAACTTTACTTTTGGGGGAATGCATATGGGGTTTGGAATTGCAATTGTACCCACATTTTACAAAAAAAAATTCTTTTTTGAGTTTAATGAAGCATGCAAGGTTCATGAATGGTTAATGCAAATGTGTTTAAAAATTTTTGTTACATTCAATGCTTAATTTTTGAATCATGTGAATTATCAATGAATGAGTTAGATAAATTTGACTGAATGTTGTATCTTCAATTCTTTGATGAATGATTTAGATTGCATTAGTAATGGATGACTAGTAGCATTCCTTGAATCTGGCCAAAAGCTATTGCTGCAAGAGTGTGTTTCGGCACAATTACGTACTCCTTGAGAGTTTGTTGCACTCCATCTTTACTTCTTAGGAACAAAGGGTATAGTAATGTAACAACATTCTTCAGTCACATAAAAATATATATATGTATATATTATTGTACAATAAATGTTGTATTGGTAGATGAAATTTAGGATTTGAAGCATGATGCTGGCTTTGATGAAGTTACAACTTTAGTTATTCATACTTATGTGTTGTCGATGCAATGTTCTGTAATTTGAATGTGATCCATTCATTGGGATTTTAGATGATTCAAGTTGCTAGAATGATCATTTGCTTTGATGAATTTTTGTGTAGCCTTGCTAGTTTCTGTTTTACTTGAGAACAAGTAAAAACTTAAGTTTGAGGGTGTGATAGTGCTAGAAAGAAAATATGTTTTCTCCCTACTTTTTGGATAAATTATCCCCATTTGGTTATTTGTAGTACATATTTAGCATATTTTTAGTGTAGTAAATTACATTTTCTAACTCAATGGACCTTGGCCTAGTTATCCTTAATTTTATCATGTTTTGGTACTGATGTCGCTGCATAAGTATTTCCAGATTGCGCTCAAGACTATCGCTGCACTCGACAGCTGTCAAAGACGCTGCCAAATGCAAATAAGAACAAAACTATATGAGCTATCCAGTCTGGTATAACCAACTAGTACAGACAGAGGCAGCATGATTTTGCAGAAAAGATACCTGTACAATTTGGAGAGTATAAATATTCACAAGGAAAGAGAAAAAGGTGTCTCCTTTAGGCATTATTCTTCTTCAACTTATGTTTGAAGTTTTTCGGCTATGGAGGCCTAAACTTCTAACGAGTGAACCGACATGAAGGGATGCAGTCCAACTCCTAACGAGGAGCCCTGAGTGCAGCACAAGAGGAAAGTGAGAGAGCAAGTCGAGTTTTCTAGGAATAGTATTCTCCACTTGTTTCTTTTGTATTTCTTTTCTAACGATGGTGATTACTTTCTATTTCATGTTTGTATTGAAGTACTCATGAATTCTGGGTTAAATTTTATTTTATTCAACCTTGCTTCTACTGTTTAAGCTTTGGATTTGAATGTTTTTAGCACGGAAGTGTTATTGCAATCACTGTCACTAGAAGGTGTAGCAACAGTTTAAGCTAACAAGCATGATAATAGAAGTTCTGTGAGGATTAGAAGAATTTAATCCACTTGTTCTTAATTATGTTCCATTTCCATCATCAGAAGGTGTGGTTAATGTACATGTTTAAGTCTTAGGTCAAATATAGAAGTTAAGCTTGGTAAGATATTCATTGCACTTTATTGCATCGACAATCACTGAATCTTTCATACTCCGTGAGCACTTAGTTCTCTGTTGAATATTCATGTTGGGGATTCCATTTTATCATTATCGCATTTCGTTTTTATTTTCAAGTTATTGCTTTGACAACCACTCTCACAATTTATCACATTTTTACTTATTCATTGCATTGACATTAATAGAAAAAAGATAGCCATCCTCGTGGGATCGATATCTAACAGACTCAAAGTTATATACTATACTTCTTTCGACAGTGTACTTTTACACATTATTTCTATGACGTTAAACAGCCGATCATGTTTAATGGGGATTTTTCATTCGAAACAGCTGTTTGGGAAAGAAAGAAGATTAAACAAACACTAGACCTAACAACCCTAAAACGTCTTTTAGATGGGAATGAACCCAAAATTGGTATTACCTATCCGTGAAAACCTTGTCCCTAAATCGATTTAAACTGTGACATCGAGTAATAGGTAGTCTCTATCGACTTGTTATGCTGGTGAAAGATCAAAATATCCAACTAGGGCATGATCCACGACAACATTCTTATAGCACATGAGACGATGCATTATCTTCTCAGTTGTAAAAATGGGCCTAATAAAGGATTTCTGGCCAAGCTTAATATGAGCAAGGCCTATGACAGAGTCGAGTGGAATTTTCTTGAGATTGTGCTGATCAAAATGGGATTTGACAGAGGGTGGGTGTCTAAAATTATGGATTGTGTTCGATTGGTGAAGTACTTGATCAAGTGCAATTCTCGACTGTTGGAGATCATTCAACCGAGCAAAGGATTAAGAAAAGGAGACCCCCTTTCTCCTTATCTTTTTTTATTCTGATGGACGAATTATCTAGACTGTTATTAAATACTCAGAATGAGGGGAAATTGTGTGAGATTAAGGTTAGTCATAATAGTCCTCGTATAAACCACCTATTTTTTACCGATGAGGCCCTTGTTTTTATTAGGAATAAAAAGATGATGTTGAGACCATTAGGGATATTTTGCAAAAGTTTGAAAACATGTTAGGGCAAAAAGTGAATTTATCTAAATCCGCCTTTTTCTTTAGGCCTCACACTCCTAGAAACCAGAGACATAACCTTAGTAATATACTTGGTATGAGAGTTGTTTATGAGATGCACAATTACTTAAGGCCTTCCTTTAGTTGTGGGAAAGAATAAAACCAAAGTTTTTAAATATATAATTGATCGGTTTAATAAAAGGATTAAAGGTTGGTCTAAGCGATTGTTGTCTCTTGGGGGGAATCTTTATAAAAGCAATTCTCCAATCTTTACCGACTTATATGTTCTCTGTGTTTTTTATGCCTAGGGGTATTATTGATGCCATGGTCAACAAAATTTGTAACTATTGGTGGGAGATTAAGAACAAGGGTCGTGGATGGGCTATGATGCGTTGGGATGATATTTGCACTCCCAAATGGATGGGCGGACTTAGCATTAAGGATATGAGACTGTTTAATGTGGCTTTAATTGGCAGACAAGTGTGAAGTTTCATTCACATGAAGGATACTTTATGCTATCAAGTTTTTTCTGCAAAGTATTTTCCTGATGGGGATTTCTTTAATTACAAAGATGTGGACAAGCCATCGTATGTGTGGTCAAACATTAGCAAGGTGGCTAAAGAGCTTGAAGAAGGGTTTGGTTGGCAAATTTGTAATGGAAGACACATCAATATAAAAAAGCAAAGGCGGGGGTTTGAGGGCTTAAGTTGGAAAGATGTTAATATGGGGTGTATTGGGAATGTTACTGTAGTGCGTGACTTGTGGCAACAAAATAGGGTTGCTTGGGACAGCATGCTGGTTAAAATGATTTTTGGCAATGATTTAGGGGACAGATTTTATAATATCCCCTTGGTGAGAGATGGGCTTGAGGACAAGATGGTTTGGTTCCATGATAATAATGGGATTATACTACCAAAAATGGATATTCTTGGCTTATTCTAAAAAAGCTTGGAATGGGTCCTCATTGTTTTTACTTGAGAGCTATTTAGAAGCTTGGGGTGCCTCCAAAAATAAGGGTCTTTGCTTGGTGTCTGGGTCAGAATTTACTCCCTATGAATGTTAAAATTTCCATGATTAATTCTAATTTTAACAAGCTATGCCCTAGATGTTAGGTGGCCAATGAAACAATGACCCATGCATTGAGAGATTGTGCATATGCTTGTGAAACGCTGACCAAGGGAGGCATTGATAATAGAATTCTGACTTCTACTTGGGATGATGCTATTGATTGGTTGGAAATGAGTATGAGGTGGCTAGATTCTAAGGCGTTCAATTGTTTCATGATTATATTGTGGAAAATTTGGAATGCTAGAAACAACTTTGTGTTTAAAGGGGAGGTAGAGGATCCAAGTCTCACGTGGGAGAGGGTTGTTTAGTTCACAAACAAGTTTAGAATTCATAATTTTTATGATGTTATGATGCTGCCTCGACCCATAAAAGTTAGTAAATGGGTCAAACCTTCGGAGGGTTAGTTAAAAATTAATATTGATACTTCTTGGGATAAAGGTAGAGTTGGGATTGGAATTATTGTCAGGGATCGTGATGGTTTTGTTGTAGGTAGGTTCTTTCTTTATGAAGACCAGATTGATTGTGCATCATGGACGAAAGCTACTGCTATGAAAAATAGGGCAAAATGGGTTGTTGATCATGACGTGGACCATTTTATTCTGGAGAGCGATAGTGTTGACATTGTCAACAGGGTAAAAACTCCAAAAGAGGGGATATCCATTACGGGCTTTTTTGTTGATGATATTAAATGTAATTTAGCACCTTGTAGGAATTATTTGATTAAGTGGTTTCCTCGTGTTTGCAATAAACTTGCACATAGGATTAGCAAAATGGCTTTAACCAAGCATTGTAATTCTAATTTTGATATGGATTATCCTAGTGAAATCCATAATGATGTAATTGCTGATTTGACTAATTGAAAGGCAATGGCATTTTAGGCCCGTTTTTTGTCAAAAAAAAGAACTCATACTAAAGCGACCTAATATCCCAAAAGCCGTTTATCAAATTTCTGCAACTTAACTTTTATTTCTTTTATTTCTTTTTATGCTTTCTACAAACCAACTCTTATTCTATTCTTGAACTATAATCCCTAGAGTGATTACTAATTAATTCTATTCTTTGTAGGGATCTAATTCACTATTACCTCACACCTCCTTTGAGTACGATCCTTGGAATACTACCATGTTTTCCGTTGTAACACACTATATTTACAACCTAGCTGATATACTTGCAGAATTTGAAAACCTACACCGAACAGGAATACGTTGGAACACGGTCAAGTTTTGGCACCGTTAGCGAGGAGGCACACGCTTTAGTGATTTCTATTCTTTCTTTGCTATTAGAATAATTAGGAAAATTTTATGTTATAGATGCGATTTTATTTATTTTATTTTTGTTTATTTTTCCTTATTTATTTAAAATTGGTTTATGACTCAAAGCCAAGAAAACTTGGTAGATCTAATCCCTAACCCTAAAGCATTGATTAGGCAAAATTGCAAAACCTAACAATCGATGAAAAACCCACTACCACCGGAAGAAAGAGAAGAATTAGCAGATCCAGTCGAAGATCCCACTAACAACATAGAAAATGTTCACATACCTCCACAACTCCCCACAAACGAACCAATGACGGAAGAACCAAGAACTTTGAGGATGTCCTCTATACCTATCGTACATCTAACCCAAGGGAGTATTGTTAGACCTACTATCGCCGCTAATAATTTTGAAATAAAGTCAGCCATGATTCAAATGATACAGAATAATTTACAATTTAGAGGGACCATGGCTGAAGATCCTAGTTTGCATTTAAAGTGGTTTTTACAATTATGCGATACTTTCCGTTATAATGGCATTACTGATGATTCCATTCGTCTTAGATTATTTCCCTTCTCTTTAACTGATAATGCCTTTTCTTGGATAGATGCGCATGCACCAGGTTCTATTACCAGTTGGGATGAACTGGCAGGAAAATTCTTACAAAATTTTTTCCCTATAGGGAAAGCAATCCAACTTTGGAGAGAACTGCCAACATTCTAACAATTCAAGTTAAAAAGGCTTCATGAAACATGGGAGCGGTTTAAAAACCTAGTATGAAAATTCCCAAATCATGGTATGCATGAATGGATGCAACTACAGACATTCTATAACGGATTGGATGCATCTTCCAGATTTAGATTAGATGGTGAAGCAAGAGGAACCTTAATGAATAGAACCTATAATGATGCTTATGGGTTAAATGAAAATATGACAATTTGCTAATCAGCTACTGAGAGGTTCACTTATGGGTAGAAAACTACTTCAGTAAAAATGATCCAAGAAAATGATAAATACTAAAAATTGTTGGAGAGACTAAATCGAATCGAGTCTGCCACAGGGGCACCATCGTCACAGGGAGAAGATAAGCCTCTAAACCACTATATTACCAACACTGAGGAGGCTAATTATGTTGGTAATCGAAGTGGAAATCTCTACTCCAACACATATAATCTAGGATGGAAAGACCATCCTAACTTTAGATGAGGAGGAAGTCAAGGAGGGAACGGTAACAATAACACAAGCAAAAACCCAAGTTACCAACCCCTATTCTTACAGAGGCAACAGGGAAAAATAGTTCAGAATGACCATACTATATGTGGTAAAAAGTTAGATAGGATTGAAGGGGAGATGCATTCTATGAGGGCGGATGTAAAACAAGTGCAGCCTAATTGCACTAGTACTGCTAGAACAGTAGCAAAGTTAGAGGAGAGGATGAATCAATTTTTGAGTATGGTGAGCGATCTCACAAGGAAAATTGGTTCTAGCATTCCTAGCAATACTAAGAACAATCCTTGATAAGAAGGTAAAGATCAGGTAAAGGTAATAGAGTTGAGATCGGGCAAAGTACTGAGAAGCTCTGAGCAGTCCAAAAAGGGAGAAGAACATGACAATTCCCGTGAAGTTATAGACATCCCTTCTAATAATGACACTGAAGTCAAAACACCTAAAGAGGTACCAACAAAAGAGGCACTAGATAAGAGAGAAAATATGCCTAAGGAAGATAATGATACCCCGATTCCATTTCCAAAAAAGTTAGAAGAAAAGAAGAAACAAGACGACGACGACTTTGTAAGTTTTCTAAAGCTTTCCAAATCTTTGAATGTTAACTTACCATTGGTTGAGTTGATAGAAAAGGTACCCAAGTACGCCAAATTTTTAAAAGAGATAATGTTAAGGCATAGGAAGATTAAGGTAGGTGAGTAAGTGGAAGTGAGTGCATCATGCAGCGCAATTATTGCTAAGACAATTTACACAAAAGCTGAAGGATCTTGATAGTTTTACAATTCTAATCGAAATTGGAAACCTTCAATTTAATAAAGCGTTATGTGATCTTGGAGCAACCATAAACTTAATGCCCCTGTTAGTATTTGAGAAACTTGGGAGCGGAGATCTGAAAAATACCCAAGTAACTTTACAATTAGCCAATCAGTCATCTATAAAGCCGAGGCGAATTTTAGAAGATGTGCTAGTCCAAGTGAGAACTTTCATCATCCCTGTGGACTTTGTGGATCTAGATTTTGAAGTGGATAAAGATATACCCATTTTTGCTAGGAAGACCATTCCTAGCCATATCTAGGTCTACTATCGCTCTAAACAACAATGAACTGATGATACAAATTAATGGTGATGTAGAGACCTTCAAATGTGGGGAAAAACGATGAAACTGAGAAGCACAATGAGCGATGCCACTTGCTTGAATTAAATGAAGTGAAGGGCACAATCAGATCCCTTTCATGAACAAAGAACGAATCAACAAATTTAAAGAAAGGGATCGATTGAAAGAAATAAAGAAGTTTAATGGGAGATGGACCAAAGGGGAACAAATTGGATCCGTTCGATGAGGGAAAGCATATCGGATAAGTCTGGTAGTAAATATTTATAACAAGTTTTTTTCAACAATGGTGGTACTAACTTCTGTATATTATTGTATATATTTCTAACAAGTTTTTTTTTTTAGCAATTAACAAGAAACAGGGGTATGTTGCAACACACCATCCTGTGTGTCGTAACGTAGGTGATAGAACCAAGGAAAAGTGAGACTGATGTCGTTGTCACAACGTAGCTATCTTTATGTTACGACAAAATGAACAAATTGGGTGATGTCCAGAACTGAGCAAAATGCCACGACGAAGCCTTATGTGTCGCAAAAAAGAGGAACTGAGGTGTTTGTCACAACGTAGCATTCCTGTGTCGTGATATCGACTATAGTTTTTGCAGGATCGACTCGACCCAACTACGTAAGCCTGCGGTTAAGGGCTTATTTTTTCTTGAGTTTTACACTTTAAAACCCTAAGTTCTAACCCTTATATATACATATTAAAATACTACTCTAACATATTCCATCTTAATTCAACTCACGAAAAACTTTAAAAAACGTAAAAATCCTTCTTTTTCCTATTTTCTCTTTTCTATTTTTTCAAGTTTTCAAGCAAGGGGAAAAGAACACCAAACTAGGTTTTAAGTTCCTATTTTCATATTCTTTAATTTAAAATACCTCCTAGAAAAGTTAGTCGAACTGTAGAATCTGATTAATCATTGGATACAAACCCTTCAAATTTTGTGAATACAAATGTAGGGAGATATTTTAATGAGCTTCAAGGAAAACATTCATTCAAGAAAGGGGTTTCAACCCTTTGATGGTTCTGTGCAAAGAAATCTGGCCTCTAGTTAGGTATCATATGCGGGAATGATTTTTGACAATCTACACAGAACCTACAGTTATCCCTGTAGTCAAAGAATTTTATGCAGCTTTGAAAGATTACATTTCTAGGACTAATGATGAACTTAATTGGGAAACTTTAGTGATTAGAGGAGTTAGTGTTAAGGTAACCCCCAAAATAAAATGTAAATTCTTCAATGCTCATTATTATGAACAAGATTTCTTAAATCAAACCGACTTAGAATTATTTATTAATATAAACATGAACGAAGTAATTACATATTTGATTGAGGGAAGAAGGAATGTAAATTTAGGCCAAGTACTAGTATTCCTACTTCATTCAACCAATCCATTATGTTCCATGAAGCCAAAATGTGGATTCAATTTGTATGCACACGTATGATACATACTTTAAATGTTTCCAATGTTAATACATTTCAAGCAGTACTATTACTTGCAATTTTGCAGAAGTAGCAAGTTTGTATAGGGAAGTGGATACACCAAAACATGAGTCGATGTGTGGGAAGCCAAAAGGTGGGAGTTTTCTTTCCTCACTTAATAACGACTTTGTGTAGAAGGGCGAGAGTACCCATGACATCCATTGAGCAAACATTAAAGTCGTCAAGAAGCGTCATTGGTGACACACTCTTCCAACAATACGGGGGCTAAACAATTGAAAGAGGGGAAGAGGAAATCATGAGACTCGATAGCTACACCAACTTCCACACAAAGATTGACATCAACCCAACAAGAAGTTGGTGAAAGAAGTCATCTGAAGCTCAATTGGATGATACAATGGATGCAAGAATTGGGATCGAAGTTTCAAGGGTTTGCTCAACAACACAATATTACGGTCCCTAATTACACACCGAACATGTTTGGGGTGGTGGATGAGGAGCATAATGAGGGGGAACCGAAAGAAGGGAACAACAGTGACGAGGAGGAGGATGAGATAAGTGTTTTTAAGACTTTAATTTTTTAGACTTGTAATTTTGGATTTTTTTATATAATTTGTAGGAGTATGATTAGAATTCACTTTTGCATATATATATATATGTCTTAATTCTTTTTGTAGGAATCTCACACTATGGAGACACGAATATTTCAAGCATTCACGTTAAAAGGGAGAAGGACAACCACCATGCAAAAAAGAGGAGCTTTCTTAGATCAACCGGGTAACTTTTTTCCTTACTATTTAAAGGGCTACACATTGAGGACAATGTGTTATCTAAACTGTGGGGTCTAACATAGGAATTTTTGCATATAGTTTTTAATTTTTAGTTTTTCTTTTTAGTTTTTTTTGGGTGTGCTTGAGCTTGTAGAAATACAAGTGATTGGTTAGGAGTATGTATAATAGGTTGATTGTATTTGTTGATAAATTTGACATGATGATAAGGGTTTTTTAAAATTTTGAGCATGAAATATTTAAGTTCTATAGGTTACAATAAGCATAGATATAAAGGTATAATTAATACCAAATGATGTGCATAATATGAGGAAACAAGCATGCTAGTATATATGATAGATAGTAATTTTTAGATTGTATGATTAAATTGATATTTATGCATATTGAGGTGTTTAGGGATGACCTAAGGCATTGTTTGGTTACATCTAGAGCTAAAAAGTCAAATCCTTTTCTAAATTTTCAATTAGTACCCATCTTTGAGCCTTATAACACTTCTTGATGAACCACACTACAAGCTTCTAAAACCTAAAACGATGATTTGTGTATACTCTTTTCTTTGGTTCTATTTTACATGGAAATAGACGTATGGCCATATGTATTGAGGGTAAGTAGACACATTACGGTGGAGGTTAGAGAACAAAGATGAAAATAGGAAAAATTAATATAATGTATGAACTTTAGTTTAGCCAAAAAAGAGATGAATAGTGAAAAATCAAAAAGAAAAAAATAGAGTAGAAATAAAAGAAGAGAATCATGAGTAAGAAAACATATGAAGAGTGAAAAAATCATATAGTTACCAAAAAGAAGAAAAAAAGAATCTTACTCATGAAACAAAATACTCATAGGCTAGTTAAAAGGATTGTGTTATATTGAGATTTCCTAAATCGGAGAGAAAAGGAAGATGAGAAAAGGAGAAATAAGAGGGTGAGATGGAATGAGACATTAAGGGGAAGAATAGGAAACAATACAATGTGTCAAACTATTTTTGTGTTTGAAACCTTTTGTGCTTAACTATTCTTTGAATTTCATACCTATCCTAAGCCTCAACACGTTATAAGCCGAAAATCCCTATGTGACTTAAACAGCTCTATGCATGAGTATATGTGAAAATTGCATGATCTCAGTATGACTATTTGTATTGTACTAGGATAATCAAAGTACTTGCATTAGGCAATGATGGATTTATACTGATAAGACTTTGATATTTTTATTTCTTGTAATTTACTGATCTTATATCTTTTCTAAACAAAAATGGTAACGTTTCTCACTCAACATGTTAAAATTATTGAGAAATATATAATGCCTAGTGTAAATGCTACGATCCCAATCATTGTATCATATGAACTCAAGCCTTTCTATGTTCTTTCTTTCATTGTTTTATTGCTTTCTTATTTTGTTTGCTTGAGGACAAGTAAAGACTTAAGTGTGGGGGTGTTTGATCTGTCGATTTTATACCTAGAAGATTGAACTAGTTTTCACACTTGAAGAGCTTGAAACTAAGTAGTTTCTTTATGTTTTTTTAGGATTTAACTTAGATTTTTATTTTGAATAAATTGTGTAACCTATGTGCTTAAAGATTATTTTATTGTCTTTAAGGCCAATTGAAGCTTAGAGGTTAGCAAACATCTTTAGTGAGTGTACAGGAGACCGTGACAAGTTGCACGAATATGAAACTAATAACTTTGTCACAACATAGGATGTTCTACGTCACAACAAAGGGACCAGGCTTGAAGATTTTGAAGACTGACTTCTTTTTCGCCACATACATGGGCTATGTCGCAACAACGCCTGCACGATGACACTACATACAGAGACTGATGCCTTCGTCACGGCACAGGTCCTAGTGTGTTGCGACATCGACCCCTGAACATGATTTTTGCATTTTGATCTTTACAATTCCACTTAAACATGAAGGACAACAGCTGACCTAGGGTTGATGAAAATGACCGATCAAGGCTATAAATAGGGCTTTTAGCACTAGGTTTAAACACACCATTTTCTTAATTTTAGTTTTTACTTTGTATTTTCATTTTAGAAACGATATTATAAAACTCGCATAAACATTTGAGAAATTTTTCCTGACAGATTACCAATACAATTGAAGTTTCTTTTTCATTTGATTTATTCAATTATATGTTTTCATATATTATTGTTTTGATTATGTTAAGAAAACCATGAGGAACTAATTCCACTTGGAGGAATTAGGGAGTGGAAGTATGAATATTTAATTATTGTTTAGCAAATATTTTTCATTCGAATTAATTGTTTGGGAGAGGAGGAACATTAAACAAAACTAGGCTTGACAACCCTAGAACGTCATTTAGGTGGAAATGAACCGCAAAATTGGTATTGCCTATCCGTGAAAACCTTGTCCCAAATCGATGACTGTGACATTTAACGATAAGTAGTCTCTTTCGACTTGCTATGCTGGCAGAAGATCCAACTTGGGTAATGACTAGTTGATTGAAAGAAAATCCCCAAAACTCAAAATTTGAAGAACTCATACTGAAGCGAACTAATATCCCAAAAGTCGTTTATCAAATTTCTACAACTCAACTTTTATTTCTTTTATTTCTTATTTTATTCTCGTTCTATAATCCCTAAAGTGATTACTAATTAATTCTATTCTTTGCAGGGATCTAATTTACTATTGTCTTACGCCTCTTATGGCTACGATCCTCGGAATACTACCAAGTGTTCCATTGAAACACATTATATTTACAACCTGACCCGTACACTTACGGAAGCCAAAAGCCTACACCAAACGGGAGTACGTTAGGAGGTGGTCAGTATTCTCTTTGGCAAGGTTACCATGGTAAGTGCCCAAGTCCTCAATCAATTATTGGTTGAGTATGAGCAATCTTCGGGTCAGTGCGTTAATTTTAAGAAATCCTCTATATTTTTTAATGTTAATGTTGATGTGACTATAATTCACAATATTACAGATAGTTTGGGAGTTCGGATCTCGTCGGAGCCTGAGCATGATTTGGGACTACCAAATATGGTGGGCCATAATAGAAGGCATGCAGTTTAGGGTCTAAAAGATCATTTGCGACCTTAGATTGGTGGTTGGTGTGTCCGACCTCTCTCTTAAGGTGGGAAAGTGGTTTTCATCAGGAGCGTTTCACAAGCCGTTCTGACATTTTCTATGTCTTGTTTCTTATTTACGGCTTCGTTATGTATAGAGTTGGAAAATATTATTAGTCGATATTGGTGGAAACGTGTAGGTGGTCGAAGGGGAATCTCTTGGGGTGCTTGGTCTAAGTTATGCATGCACAAGTCGATAGGTGGACTTGGCTTTCGTGATCTTGCTAAATTTAATGTAAACTCTTAGCCAAGCTGGGGTGGCATTTGTTGACACACCCCAGTGCTATAGTTAAAGTATTTCCTTCACAATGATTTTTTAAATGCACCTTTAGGACCCTACCTATCTTACCTGTGGAGAAGTATCTGGGCGACCAAAGGCTTTTTGATAGGGCCTCGAGTGTAGGGTTAGGGATGGTATGAACATTAGGATCTGGGATGCTGGTGGATTTTAGACCTCCTTGGGAGATAGTTACGAAATGTTCATACTAGTCCATCAATTCAATTGGTTATGGATTTTATTGATCCTAAAACTCGACAATGGAAAGTGGACCTTCTTACGGGCGTCTTGGGGACATATGTGGTTATGCAGGTGTTATGTATCCCACTCTCTCGAGAGGCACATTCGAATTTGATCACATAGGGGTTGTAGGTTCAAAGGTGTATTCTGTGCGGAGTGGGTACAAACTTCTTGTGACACCTTCTATGTAACACCTAAATCCCAAACACTGTTGCCGAATAGGAATTTCGATGTTTTTATTCATTTAACTCTGTTCAACATTTAAAATATCAAATATTTTAATCTTTATTCAATATGAAATTCACCTCCCATATTTTGGAGCAATATTTAATCATATCACAATTTCATCAAGGGTAAGAATGACATTTCCAACATTTTAGAAGACTTCTATCGGTACCTGATGGTCAAGTATCAGTAGTAGTCAAATCAATGAACAATTTTAGATTTAGTCAGATTTCTACTGGTACCCGTGCTAGTTCTACCGATACAAGTATGATTTCTACCAATACAAGTCATGCAACTACTAATACCAAAAACTCCAGAGAGCAAAAATTCTTACCCTACAACTTCTACCGATATATGGATATTAACTACCGATACATCCATTCTAGAAACCACCGATACTTGTAATTAAACTACCAATACAACTTAAGTCAGAGAACAACCTCTCTCCTACCCTGAACTTCTACCGATACCTGTATAAGTTCTACCGAAAGAAGAATACAGAACTTAAGAATTATGTCAAGATACAAGTTTAACATATCAAACACAAGTTATGCATATAGTCATCACATTAAATACACAACTTCTAAGTTTTACAAGCACCATAAGCTTAAAACATCTAAGTTGTACTTCATCCATTTACCCAATCAAAATAACAAGATTTTAACATCTTTAGTTCAACATCAAAGTTAATATCATCCTAGTACATGCCATAAGATCAAGTGATGCAAAATCTACCGACAAACTTCGCAATAGTGTGACTTCAAGTGACGTCGATGATCCAATCTTCAGTCAACAAATAATTTACAAAACAACAACAATAACTGTGGTAAGCTTTATAGCTTAGTAAGTTCAATAGTTAAGAATTACTAACATGGTAATAAGAAACAATGACTCCATCGAGCCAACGTAGTTTCCATTGCTCTTTAAGTATTTGAAACTCCTCTTCCTGTCCATAACTTTCTATTACCAATGCCCGATGCTGCACACACAAGTTGTCGAGGACTCGTAACTTATACGGTATCCCAACCATCGTTACGGTGTCTATCTATACTGTAAATTGTTTCCTAACGATGCTACTCACACGAGCTGTTAAGAGTATGCATAAAGCATATGTCCCGGCCATCGTAGGACCTATAATCCATATAGGATCCATATCTCTTTTTCGAGTCACGATGCTGCTCACACGAGCTGTCGAGGACTCGCAACACATGCGATACCCCAACCATCATGTCGGTACTTTTTCAATGACATAAAGCCTACTATCTCTTGCGTTTTATTTCTTCGATCATTCTTCAATACCGAATGCTTCTGATTTGCTGTACATTGACAATATATACATATACAAGGAAGATTAAGTAGGATTTACGCTACGAACTTACCGAACTAGATTGCAGTTTAGGAAAAACTTCAAGGACTAATCCGCCAATTTCCTTTTTTCACGGTCTGAAGCACGATAGTAGTCTACATTCACTAGTCATTCAATTCTCACATTAAGTTACATAATTTAGTCGTTTAACACAATTTAATCCTTTATGGGAAAATTACGATTTTACCCTTCTAGTTTTCTTTTATTTAATTTAGTCCTTTCAACACAAAACATGCAAAATAACCATTTCCTCCCAAAACTAACCATAGCCGAATCTCTTAGGTGTCATTCAACCCATTCACACATTTATTTTCACAACAATACGTGTAATTTCACTATTTTTACATTTTAGTCTTTAAACCCTAATTTCATAAAAAATCACTTTACAAAAATATTTAACCCAAGTATCAAGCATTAAAATACATTAAAAGCTTCCAAGAATAAGCAATTTCAACAATGGCAAGTTTTCTAACATTTGACATATTCACAAATTAGTCCTTGCATAAGCTAGATTAAGTTTATACGGTCTAAAAAACATAAAAATTACTTAAAACGATCAAAATTTGCTTACCCAAATCCAAGCTTAAAATCTCAACAACGGAACCCTAGGTTTCCCTTCCTTTGGCAAAATGAAGGAGATGAAAATGAGTTATTTTCTCCTTTTAATTTTACTTATATAACAATGACAATTTTGTAAATTTCCAAACTTTTATAATTAAATTAATTAATCATTTTAAACTTGATAAATCCCACCTATTTCACATAAATGACATATCTTTCCACTCACTTACTTACTATTGGCTAATTTACCTATTTGGTCCTTCTACTTAAATAATTTTACTTTTGCACCTTTTTCAATTTAGTCTTTTCTATTAAATTAACTATCTAATCGATTTAATTCTTTAAACCAGAATTTCATATGATGCTATCGACGTCATAAATGTTAAAATAAATAAATTTACAACTCAACTCGTCGAAGTTGTGTTCTTGAAATCACTGTTTTCGACACCACTAAAAATTAGGCTATTACAACTCTCCCCCTTAGGGAAATTTAGTCCCAAAACTAGTAAACAAGTTAGGGTACTGTGATCTCATCGAAGACTTCGTCTCCTAAGTAGCTTCTTCAAGTCTGTGTCTGTTCCACAGTACCTTCACTAATGGTACCCTTGTGTTTCGTAATTCTATCACCTCGCGAGCCAAAATCCTCACCGGTTCTTCTGAATACGACAAATTCAACTGTATCTCAACCTCACAAGGTGCAATTACATGAGAAGGATCCGATCTATATTGTCTCAGCATTGAAACATAAAATACATTATGAATCTTCTCTAGCTCTGGTGGTAAAGCCAACTTATATGCTATAGTACCAACCTGTTTTATGAGCTCGTACGGCCTAATGAACCGCGGACTCAACTTTCCCTTTCTACCAAACCGTAGCACCTTGTTCCAAGGTGAAACTGTAAGGAACACTTTGTCTCCTACAGCAAATTCTATATCTTTTCTCTTAAGATCTGTATATGACTTCTGTCGATCAGACGTTACTTTCAAAACGAATTACTCGTACTTTGTCCTCAGTCTCATGAAGTTCCAATCAACTTAGACTCACTCAAATCTGACCAGTACAGAGGTGTCCTGCACTTCCAACCATATAATGCTTCAAATGGTGCCATTTTAATACTAGATTGTGGCTGTTATTATAAGAAAACTCAACCAACGGTAGATACTTTTCCCAGCTTTCTTCAAACTCAAGTGTACAGCATCGTAGCATATCCTCCAGAATTTGTATCACACGCTCTGATTGACCATCAGTTTGCGGATGATATGCAGTTCTAAAATTCAACCGGATCCCTAAAGCTTCATGTAGCTTACCCCAAAATCTCGAGGTAAAGCGTGGATCTCTATCGAAGATGATAGAGGCTGGTACCCCGTGTAGTCGAACTATCTCAGACACGTATAGCTCAGCCAACCTCTCTAGTGGATAATCTACCCGAATAGGAATAAAATGGGCGGACTTTATCAATATGTCTACAATTACCCAGATTGAATCTTTCTTTTTCGGTGTTATCGGAAGTCTTGTGACAAAATTCATTGTGACTCGTTCCCATTTCCACCCTGGGATGGAAATCGACTGTAGTAACCCAGATGGCACCTGGTGTTCGGCTTTCACTTGCTGACATATGAGACATCTAGTCACAAACTCTGAAATTTTTCGTTTCATACCTGACCACTAATATAATATCTTCAGGTCGTTATACATTTTCACACTCCTTGGGTGTATGGAATAAGTGTTACTATGAGCTTATGTCAAAATGTCTCGTCTCAGATCTGAATCATTCGGAATACATACCCAGCCTCTATAATACAACATACCATCTGTATCAACTGTAAACTCCGTAGCAGCATCACCCTATATCTGCTCCCTTTTAGCTATAAGCTTTGGATCATTTCTTTGTAATTCTTGAATCCGCTGTAAAAATAATGGCCTAGTCTTAAGTTTCACGGTGATAGAACCATCACCTTCTAGTGACAGATGGACATTCATTACTCTCAAAGCAAACATCAATTTTCGACTCAGGGCATCAGTTACAAAATTAGCCTTACCCGGATGATAATCGATCACAAGGTCATAGTCTTTTAATAGCTCTAACCATCAATGTTGTCGCAGATTCAGCTCCTTTTGTGTCATCAGATATCTCAAGCTCTTGTGATTTGTAAATATATGACATCTCTCCCCATAAAGGTAGTGTCACCAAATCTTCATGAGTCAAGTAATTCTTTTCATGCGATTTTAACTGTCGAGAAACCTAAGCTACCACTTTACCATCTTACATCAAAACACACCCCAATCCACTTAAAGATGTGTCACTGTAAACAACAAACTCCTTTCTCATCTCTGGTTACATCAAGACTGGAGCTTCAGTTAACAACTTCTTCAACTACTCAAAACTTTGCTGACATTTTTCAAACCATACAAACTGAATGTTTTTCTGTAGTAACCTCGTCATCGGCGAGGCTATGATGGAAAAGTCTTTCACGAACCAACGGTAATATCCTACCAATCCCAGGAAACTGCATACCTTGGAGACATTCTTCGGTACCTTTCAATCGAGAATAGTTGAAACTTTGCTTGGATCAATACGTATTCCTTCCGAAGATACTACGTGACCCAAGAATCCAACTTCTCAAAGCCATAATTCACATTTACTGAATTTTGCATACAACTACTTTTCTCGTAAAATTCGTAACACCTCTCTCAAATGCTGAGTATGCTCTGATTCTGTCTTGGAGTAAATCAATATGTCATCAATAAACACAACCACAAACCTGTCCAATTAGGGCTGAAATATTTTGTTCATCAGATCCATAAATGCTGCGGGAACATTAGTCAATCCAAATGGCATAACTAAAAACTGATAATGTTCGTAGCAAGTTCTGAATGCCGTCTTTACTATATCATCTTTCACCCGCATCTGATAGTAACCTAACAGAAGGTCTATTTTGGAGAACACGGTTGCACCCTTTAACTAATTAAATAACTCATCGATTTGAGGCAATGGATACTTGTTCTTGATCGTCAGTTTATTTAGCTGTCTGTAGTCTATACACATCCGCATCTATCTATCCTTCTTTTTCACGAATAATACGGGTGCACCCCACAGTGACACACTAGGTCATATGAACCCTCTGTCTAACAATTCTTGCAGTGGAGCTTTTAATTCTTTCAATTCAGTCGGTGATATTCGATACGGTGGAATAGAGATCAAAGCAGTACTAGGTAATAAATCAATATCGAACTCTACCTCTCTGATTGGCAGTAAACCCGGTAGTTCTACTGGAAACACATCTGTGTACTCTTGAACAACTGGTACCCGATCTAATTCTGTTCTCGAGCCACGAGTATCAAGTATGTATGCCAGGAATGTTTTACAACCTTTATGAATCATCTTTTGTGCTAAAATTGTCGAAATCACTCTGGTTTCACTGTTCAATCTGTCGGACTCCACTATGATTACTTCACCTGTAGAAGATTTCAAACTGATTTGTCTTTTCTTACAATTTACTATCGTATCATGCTCAGATAGCCAATCCATACCCAATATCATATCAAACTCGATGAAGGGTAATAACATTAGATCAGTAGAAAATTCACAGCCCTGAACTTTTAGTGGTCATTTACGACATACCAAGTTAACAATGACACTATGACGCAAAGGGTTTGTGACTTGCATATCAAATTCAGTCGATTCAACAACCAATTTTTTATCAGTGGCTAAAACAATGCAGATATATAAATGGGTTGACCCTGGGTCAATCAAAGCACATATAATATCATTAAAAAGATAGAATATACCAGTCATCATATCAGAAGCGGTAGTTTCTTCTCTGGCTCGAATGGTATAAGTTCACATAGGTGTTCAAACTTTTGACCTGCTTCCATTGTTTCTCTGTTCACTTTGATTTCCACCTACACTGCTACTCTGCCCCGGATGTCTACCTTTCTTCGGTGTAACCGGAGGGTTAACACTCCAATCTTCCTTTGTTTTCATGTTCATTGGATAATTTCGCATGAAATGATCGGTATTTCCATATCTAATGCAGGCTCTTTCAACTAACCGACATTCACCTGAATGAATTCTTTTGCAATGCTCACAAATTGGTGTTGGCACGTTACGTACACTTGCCACACTGTCCGCAGGCCGATTTTGAAATCTAGATACTAGTGGTCCAGATTGACTTCTGCTCAGAAAACTAGAAGAGACTACTCCACGAACTTCACTATTTCTAAACTTCTTCGGTGGTGGCATTGAGAAGGTTCGGGTGGGATTTTTCTTCCCGAAATCTCGAAGTCTCTTTTCCCTCTGTTTCTTTTGATTGTATACTTCCTTCATTTTCTGTGCTCGATCTGCCAATATGACAAATGGCCGAATTTCTGAACCACCCACCATTATCTTTATCTCATAAATCAAACTGTCTTCAAAACGGACACACATAGCCTTATCAGTAGGTATGATCTCTCGAGCATACTTATTGAGAAATACAAATTCCCATTCGTATTCTGCCATCTTCTTTTTTCCCTGTCTTAACTCCAAGAATTCTTTCTTCTTCTTGTCCAAATATCTCTTGCTGACATATTTCTTTTTAAACTCTGTTTGGAAGAATTCCCAAGTGACCTCATTTTTTGGTATCACTACCACGATTATCGCCCACCAATTGTAAGCTTCATCTTTTAGTAACGAAACAACACCTCACAAAATCTTCGGGTGGACAAGCCATTTCATTCAGCACTCTCAGAGTGTTTAATTACCAATACTCAGTTCTGGACGGATCGTCCTCAGCATTTCTGCGAAATTCTTCTGCCCCGTACTTCCTTACCCTATCTATTGGAATATGATACCTCTATTCAATTACCGAGAAAGGTAGAGGCATTATAAGAGGTGTCGTAGGTCGGACAGCAAGCTGTGTAACTGGGGGTGGAGGAGGTGGCGCCATTCGGTTATTTTGCATAAATTTCAAGAACCATTGTCCCATTAAACCGAAGAACATGTTTTTAGCTTCGTTTTCTGTCATTGGTATAATAGGGACCCCATGACTAGCCTCAGAATCATTTGTCGGGTCATTATTGATTACTTCATTAGTCTCCTCTCTTTCAGATTCAGACATTTTTACTTTTATCTGCAAAAACTATGGTTAGATCGGATTCATCTGTATCACACTACCACAGGTTCATATGACATGTTCTATGAAATTATTTAATACAACCATAACTGTCCAAGAAACGATTAAACCGAAAGCTCTAATACCACTAAATGTAATACCCAAATCCCAAACACCGTCGCTAGTTAGGAATTTCGGTGTTTCTATTCATTTAACTCTGTTCAACTTTTAAAATATCAAATATTTTAATCTTTATTCAATACGAAATTCACCTCCCAAATTTTGGATCAATATTTAATCATATCACAATTTCATCAAGAGTAAGAATGACATTTCTAACATTTTAGGGGACTTCTACCGGTACCTGATGGTCAAGTATTGATAGTAGTTATATCAAGGAACAATTTTAGATCTATGCAGATTTCTACCGTACATGTGCTAGTTTTACCAATACAAGTATGATTTCTACCGATACAAGTCATGCAACTACCGATATAAAAAACTCCAGAGAGCAAAAATTCTCACCCTGTAACTTCTACCGATATATGGATACCAACTACTGATACATCCATGCTAGAAACTACCGATACTTGTAATTAAACTACCAATACAACTCAAGTCAAAGAACAACCTCTCTCCTACCCTGAACTTCTATCTATACCTGTATAAATTCTACCGAAACAAGTATGCAGAACTCAAGAATTATGTCAAGATACAAGTTTAACATATCAAATACAAGTTATGCATTTAGTCATCACATTACATACACAAACTTCTAAGTTTTACAAGCATCATAAGCTTAAAACATCTAAGTTGTACTTCATGCATTTACCCAATCAAAATAACAATATTTCAACATCAAAGTTAATATCATCCTAGTACATTGCATAAGACCAAGTGATGCAAAATCTACTGACAAACTCTGCGATAGAATGGCTTCAAGTGACATCGATGATCTGATCTTCAGTCAGCAAACGATCTACAAAACAACAACAATAACTGTGTAAGCTTTATAGCTTAGTAAGTTCAATAGTTAAGAATTACCAACATGGTAATAAACAACAATGACTCCATCGAGCTAACGTAGTTTCCATTGCTCTTTGAGTATTTACAACTCCTCTTCATGTCCATAATTTTCTGTTACTAGTACCCGATGCTGCTCACATGAGCTGTTGAGGACTCGTAACTTATGCGGTACCCTAGCCATCGGTACGGTGTCTATCTATACTGTAAACTATTTTCTAACGATGCTGCTCACACAAGCTATCGGGAGTATGCATAGAGCATATGTCCTAGCCATCGTAGGACCTGTAATCCATATAGGATCCATATCTTTTTTCTGAGTCACGATGTTGCTCACACGAGTTATCGAGGACTCACAACACATGCGGTGCCCCAACCATCGTGTCGGTACTATTTCAACGGCATAAAGCCTACTATCTCTTGCGTTTTATTTCTTCGATCATTTTTCAATATCGAGTGCTTCCTATTTACTGTACATTGACAATATATACATGTAAAAGGAAGATTAAGTAGGATTTACACTACAAACTTACCGGATTAGATTGCAGTTTAGGAAAGACTTCAGGGACTAATCCGTAAATTTTCTTTTTTCGCGGTCTGTAGCACGATTGTAGTCTACATATCACAAGTCATTCAATTCTCACATTAAGTTACATAATTTAGTTATTCAATACAATTTAATCCTTTTAGGAAAATTACAGTTTTACCCCTACTAGTTTTCTTTTATTTAATCTAGTCCTTCCAATGCAAAACATGCAAAATAACCATTTCCCCCCACAACTAAGCATAACCGAATTTCTTGGGTGTTCATTTAACCCATTCACACATTTATTTTCATAACAATACGTGTAATTTTACTATTTTCATATTTTAGTCCTTAAACCCTAATTTCATAAAAAATCGCTTTACAAAAAGATTTAACCCAAGTATCAACATTCAAATACATCAAAAGCTTTCAAGAATAAGAAATTTCAACAATGGCAAGTTTTCTAACGTTTGACAGATTCACAAATTAGTCCTTGCATAAGCTAGATTAAGCTGATACGGACTAAAAACATAAAAATTACTAAAAACGATCAAAGTTTGCTTACCCAAATCCAAGCTTAAAATCTCAACAATGGAACCCTAGGTTTCCCTTTCTTTGGCCGAATGAAAGAGATGAGAGTGAGAAGAAAATGAGTTATTTTCTCCTTTTAATTTAACTTATATAACAATGACAATTTTGTAAATTTCCAAACTTTTATAATTAAATTAATTAATCATTTTAAACTTAATAAATCCCACCTACTTCACTTAAATGACATATCTTTCCACTCACTTACTATTGGCTAATTTACCTATTTGGTCCTTCTAAATAAGTAATTTTACTTTTGCACCTTTCTCAATTTAGTCCTTTTTATTTAATTTACTATCTAACCGATTTAATTCTTTTAAACAGAATTCCGTACGATGCTATCAATGTCATAAATATAAAATAAATAAATTTACGACTCGACTCGTCGGAGTTGTGATCCCGAACTCACTTTTTCGACACCACTAAAAATCGGGCTGTTACATCTTACACCTACCCCATTGAACCCTTACAAACAATTCTACACTATGTTATGGTGTTCGCAATTGTCTGAGAAATTATAGATTACATGTTGGTGCATTTTTTTACAAATTTTTGCCTAGTTAATACGACCTCTACAATCGGCGCATTCGGGCCTCCCCTATCTGCCCTCGCTGTTTATCATCAGTTGAGAAATTGGAGCACATTTTTAGGGATTGCATTTTGATTTCAGAGTTATAGGCAAACTTGCATGTTACATAGACTGCTAATATTTCGAGTATGTGTTTCCGAGATTGGCTCCTATTTATTTTTTCTACATATGAGATTACAGTACTTAAGACTGTGGTGTGTGCTCTTTAGCTCATATGGTGGGCTCGAAATCAGCAGGTGCATTCAAATAGAAATGTACAAATTCATGAAATTGTTCGTAGGGCTCATTCCTACTTTTTCGAATTTGATATTGTTCATACTCGTTTACCTAGGCGTCAGATAAGGGTTGAACGTTGGTGGCCTCTTAAAGGGCTGTGCTTGAAAGTCAATTTTGATGTCGCGTTCCATGCTCCTACAAGGCGGTCATGTTCAAGAATTGTCATTAGAGACCAATGTGGGGCTATTTTTGGATTTCAAACAGTTTCTAATGAACACATACCTATGACATTCGCGGCGGAGGCTCTGTCTTGTTTCCATGCTGTCTGTTTGGGGGCTTGCTTGGGCTTACGCGATTTGATCTTTGAAGGAGATTCCTTGACTGTCATCCGAAAGCTATCTTCTCCAGATGGTGATGCGTCGACTCTTGGGCCATATCTCATGGATATTTTTTCTATGGCAAAACAGATTCCCCAATGTCGATTTGTGCATGTCCCTGAAGAGGGTAACTCTGTTGTCCACGTATTGGCTATGGATGGTCTTGCCATTGAGGGTCGTCAGTTTCAGCATGGGGATGTTCCAAATTTTGCTTGCCAAGCTATGGATTTAGATAGAAGGTCTCTGGAATCGAGGATGTCGGGTTTCCCTGCGAGTCCTTCTCCTAGCTGATCCGGTGGGAAATGGAGCTTTGCTTGGTTGGTGATTCTCCTGTGTTGGTATTGGCTGGGGGTCTAGGCTCTTCCTTTTCTTTTTGGGTGGATCGTCGGCCTTGCCTGCTGGATCTAATTGTTGTGCTACTCTCCAGCTCCCTCTCTGATCTAGCGCTCGTGTTTCATTTCTTTTGGTTGTAGTGAGCACTTGTTTCTCCTAGGGTTTTTTCATCTCCCTTTACTTTTGTTTTATCTGGCTAAGACGGTGGTGGTTAATTTTCGCTGGACTTTCTACTGGTTTTGGACTTTCGCTTTGCTTTTGTCTTGTTTTCTTTTGGTTTTGGGGTTTCCTGTTCTATTATTTCTTTGTACTTCGTTTTTCCGTTAATGAAAGATCCAGTTTTCTCTCAAAAAGTTCAACCTTTTATATATATATATATATATATATATATGCGATATTTCACTGACTTCATATAAAACTATGAAAAAAATATATAATTTACTTTAAAAATAATATATTAAGTGTTCCGTTTTTATAAAAAAAAAAAAGAAAAAGAAAAGGGAAATGGCTAAGACTGTATCAACATCCTTTTCCAGCATAGTATAGTGTATTATTGTTGAAATCGGTATCAATTAGGTATACCAAATGGTTCATTTGTTTGAAAATAAAATATTTTCTAGAATTTCATCATTTTATAACTTATATTTTTTTAATTCAATTTTTTATAAAATATTTGAACATGGATAAGGTGATAGAGTTTAAATCTATATCAACACTGAATCATGGAAGCCTCCCTTAATGCAATTGAGACTTGCATTCTTTTTGTAGTTGAGGCTAAATGGCAAACGTTTGGGGAAGGTCTTTGTATTTACTAGTTATGGAACAGCATCGTGGATTGCTTTGTTTTGGGTGCTCAATGGGCACTATTAGGTTGTTTTTGGGTCTGGGTGTTGCTCTTTCGTTTATGTTATCTACATAAAGTTATGCCTAGTATAAAAGTTTGTGGTACAAGAAAAAAATTAAAGGAAATAATCAAAATAAACTTTAAGACGTGACATGTTTTTTATGCCTCCAACATATAATGAAATCTCAAAACGTTAAAATAGAATAATCAAATGACTGATAATGAAAAGTTCTTAAAATAAAACAATGTAAAGCTATTGATAATTTAACTATTGTCATGAATTGTCTTCAAAACAAAATTATTCGCATAAATTATGTATTTCTACAAAACTATTTTAATGTAAAAATATATTCTAAAAAATATAAAAAAATAATTACATTAGAAATATCAATCCCAAATGCTCCTCTTTTGACATAATATATGAAAGCTTACTAGATAGGCTTAATTAAATGGACTTAGCACTTATTTATTTGAAAAGAATAATTTATTTTATATTATTTATTTTGAACATTCCACTTGATCAAGGGAAAAGCATAAATTCGAACTTTGAAAATAACATTATGGAAAGGGACAATCACAAACTTCAAAATTAAATCGTAAAAAAAACATGTATAATATAAAAAAAATTACTTAAAAGTTTATCTTTATAACATAACTATTCATTAATTACTTAACAATTTATTGAAGTTTCCTAAATATTAAAATATTATGAAGAATTTTATATGATAGTCTGATAATTAAATGTGTTTACTACTTCAAATATAATTTGATTCGAATCGTGCAGTCAAAATTATTGTTCGAATTTTACGCTATCATTATAATTCACTCAAAAAAAAATTAAATATTATAAACCCTTAAAATGATGGTACTTATCTATCGTCCACATTTGGGAGTGTCACAGCGTCTCTCCCCTACTTACCTTACATTTTTCTTTATGTTATAAAAGCAGTTGAAAAAAATATATTGACAATTTTCATATTTTAAGCTCCCTTTACCAGAAATTAGCTCCATCAGCACCATTGTATTGAGTTTTTGTAAAGCAAGTAAAATATTGAGAAATATAGAAGCTTTGCTGGAATCATGTTTGTTTTTGGCAGCAACTAACTTCGAAACTGGGCTTATGATGGAATTTTACTTGTAAAGTGAGACAGATTTAAAAAGCAGGTCTCTTTTTTGGGTAATGATTGCGACACCATATCATCTCCATATAACAAACCACATTTGCCCAACTTCTTACCACTTACAAAGCTAAGTTATTATTTAAATTTTAGATTTAAATGAGTTTTTTTATAATTATAGGTGCTCCATGTCGAGATATTTTTATATTTGATAAATAAATCATCATTAAAAATTAAAGATTATCAAATATGGTTAAGAATTTATTCCGTATTTTATTTTGTTATTTTTAGTTTTGTGCTTACTAATTTTAGTTATTGTAAAGCTTATAAAAGATTAGAACCATTTGGAATAATTCATTAATTAAATAAAAATCATTTTCTCTCATTTAAGTTGAGAGCTCGTTTTTCTCTCTTTCTCTACTTATAAGTGCAATAGTGGTATTCGAATCAGGGTTGCTTCTGTTCAGGGGCGAAGTCAGGAAAAAAATTTAGGGGGCCGAAATTAAATTGACTATATCTTTATAATTTTTAAAGGATTAAATCAAAATTTTATCATTTTTAGGGGGGTAAAGTGCAATTTTACCTTTACTAATTTGAAATTTTTAAAAATTTAAAGGGTTAAAATGGAAAATTTTCCATTTTATGGGGTGAGGGCCCTACCAGCCCCCTTGAATTCGGCCCTATTCTTGTTAACCTAGAAAAGGTTTCATCTATGGCCTCGGAAAATAGTTTTGTTCAAGCTTCCATTCCGCATTTTGATGGTCACTATGACTATTGGAGTATGCTAATAGAGAATTTCTTATGGTCAAAGGAGTATTGGCCAATTGTTGAGGCGAGTATCAAAGAGCCTACAAAAAAAGAAACTTTGACGAATGCTTAGAAAGTAGATTTTGAAGTAAGAAAGCTGAAAGATTTAAAGGTGAAAAATTATCTCTTTTAGGCTATTGATCATCCCATCTTGAAAACTATTCTTTGCAAAGAAACTTCCACGGATATATGAGATTCCATTAAGAAAAAGTATTAAGGCTCTGTTAGAGTGAAGCGAGCACAACTTCAAGCCTTGAGGAGGGGCTTCGAGACTCTATAAATGAAGGGAGAAGAATCTGTCACTATCTATTGTTCTAAAACCATGGAGATTTGTAACAAGACGTGGTTCCATGTTGAAAAGCTGGAGGATGTCACCGTAGTGAAGAAGGTTTTGCGTTCCATGACATCGAAGTTTGATTATTTCATTTGCACCATTGCAGAGTCAAAAGACATGGATGAATTGTCTCTTGATGAGTTCTAAAACTCTTTGTTAGTGTATGAGCAGAAGATGAATCGTAATTCAGCCTCCGAGGAACAAGCTTTGAAGGCTTCTACTTTGGTTTCTTTTTTCAATTTGAGAGGAAGGGGTAAAGGTAGAGGTATAGGTAGAGAAAGAGGAGATCGAGGTAGAAGAGATGGTGGCAACAGAAATGTCTACAGGAATTACAGAATCAATGATGACCAAAGTAAAGGAAAATGACAATATTTTGATAATTCCAAGATAAAATGGTTCAGATGTAAAAAGTTTGATCATTATCATTTTGAATATTATGCTAGGATATCGATTGACAAGGATGAATAATCACATTTTGTTAAGAACAAGGTAGGAGAGACCTTGTTGATGGTGGTTCAAGTTGAAAAGGAACTTGAGCTAGATGTTTGATATGTGGATATAGGTTGCAGTAACCACATGTGTGGAAGTAAATCATATTTTTCATATTTAAATGATGTTTTTCATTCTACAGTCAGCTTTGGTGATTGTTCTACTATGGATGTCATGGGAAAATGTAACATCATTGTTAGAACAAAGAATGGTTTTGTGGAACCATATCGAGTTTGTTATATGCTCCTATTTCAGAAGACAATTTGTTGAGTGTTGGTTAATTGCTAGAAAAGGGGTATGTTGCCACTCTCAGGAATGGTGCTTGTGAGATTTTTGATCCATCTAGAAGAGTTGTTACTAATATGTAAATAAGTCAGAACAAGTTGTTTCCATTGAAGATTGAGTGATAAAAACACGCACAAAACAAAATCGTAGGTCGCCTCGTTACGGATTTATCCTAGGTCTCTAGACATTTAGAGATGACTTGTCTACCTGTTGGATCTGAAACACATTGAAAAATAAAGAAACAAGTTAGATCTGAAGGAAAATAAATTGGTTGGAACTAAAAAAAACAAAAACAATAAAGAAACCCCAAATATTAAAGACTAAGATGTAGTTTGATTTTGGGCATCAATGGATGAATTTTAGGGTTTCTTGAACTCAAAGAACCCTAATTTAAGTGGATAATTTTGTCCAAAGTCAGATCTGAAAGGGGAAGCAAAATAGATTTGTTAAACAGATTTGTAAGCTAAAAAAAACTGTTTTGAAATTAAAGATTCCAAACAATGTAAACAACCAAGAACCCCTAATTTTATGATGAATCTTGCTGATTTGGGATGGGAAAAGATGAATATTGGTGGTTTTAGGACTTGGAACGAAATTCAGATGAAATTAGAAACAAATAATAAAGAAATAGCAAAACATAATTTTTAAGGAGGATAAAAGATGGAAAGGTGATGATTGTGATTGAAAGATGTCCTCGATAGCCTTGAATCCACAATGAGATCCATAACCACTTGCTAACGGCTCTAATTCTCCCTTTGAAGATGAAGATCAAGGCAAGAAGAAAGGTGAAGACTACTCTTGTAATCAAAGAGACTACCAAAGCAACTTTTAAAATAAACAAGACCTAAGAGAATTCCTTAAGACTCAAAAAGAACTTGATTAATCAATAAAAAGAAAAATGAAACTGAATGCCATAATGAGGGGTGGCTAAGGCTTTTAAATAACTCCCAAAGTCAGACTCCTAATCAAACTTAGGAGTTTAAATAAATAATTGATTACAACTTAGCAGAATAATCAAATAACTAATTAACTAATAAATAAAACTAAAACAACAATCTAATATGGAATTTCGTCTAAGGCTTAATGGCTTGTGCTTGGGCCGAATTTTTACTAGGAAAACTAAGATAAATTCGATTTAGGCTCCGTTGGGCCTGATTTTTGCAATGCAGGTTCTTTTCAACTTCCAAATGGTGTCCAAAACTTTAAGTTGGGCTTAGTGACGTGTAAATGGGCCAATTTTGATCTTGCACATGGTTTCCTTCCGAGATCGATTTGCTTACGCTAGAACACATTATCCATCGGATGTCAGTTTCAAGATTCGGTTTCTTGGACTAAGAATTTCAAGATTTGAATTCTTGGTTTTATTGATTTTTGAAATCTCTCCAAATGACATAATTAGACCAAGATTTGGTTTCTTGATGTTCTTGATTTTCTTGAAAACAAGAACGTGAATCTTGGTTTCTTTTTGGCTCGTATGTGCATCCAAGGCCTTTGTGATGAAGCCTTGCACAAGTCCGTGTAAACTTGCCTTCATCATCCTTGCCTTTGACTTTGTAATTGGGCCTTACGATAAAGTTAGCCCATCAACTTTGATGCTTGCATAATTCCCCCTTGCTTGAAAAGATTCATCCCTGACTTTGAAATATCAATGGGAGAAAGATCAGTAACATTGAAAGTAGTACTCACATTAAACTCTCAAGGTAGATATATTTGGTAAGCATTGTCTTTGATTCGCTTGAGAACTTGAAACAGTCCATTACCCTTATGGTGTAATTTCGATTTCCGTTATTTGGGAAATCTCTCTTTGTGTATATGGACCCAAACCTAATCATCGGGTTCAAAAACAACTTGCTTGCACCCTTTATTGGCTTTGTTGGTAGTGACTTCATTAGTTTTGGCAATTCGTCGTCAAGCTTTCTCATGTATGGCTATTACCAACTCAACCTTCTGTTCGTCATCTAAGCTACAAATATTATCTAAAGGTAATGACACAAGATCATGTACAGTAAGTGGGTTAAAACCATAAACAATTTCAAAGGGAGAATAACCAATTGTAGAATAGATAGATCGATTATATGCAAATTTGACAAAAGGTAAATATTCTTCCTATGTTTTGAGATTCTTACCCACCACTACTCTAAGTAAAGCTCCTAAGATTCAATTTATCACTTCGGTTTGTCCATCAATTTGGGGTGACAAGTAGTCGAGTAAAGAGTTTTGTGCCAATCTTACCCTATAGTACCTTCCAAAAATGGCTTAGGAACTTCACATCTCTATCAGAAACAATGGTGCGAGGTATTCCATGTAGGCATACTACCTTTTTAAAGAATAAATCAGACACATGTGTAGCACCATCGATTTTGTGACAAGCTATGAAGTAAGCCATCTTTGAAAACTTATCAACAACAACAAAGATACTATCTCGACCCTTTTTAGTCCGTGGCAACTCAAGAATAATATCCATGGATAGATCAACCCATGGAGAAGAAGGAATCGACAAAGGAGTATAAAGGCCATGAGGCATTACCTTAGATTTTGCTTATCGACAAGTTATACATATAGAACATACCTTTTCAACATCCTTCTTCATGTGTGGCCAAAAGAAGTGTTCTTATAGAATCTTTAATGCTTTCGTAATTCCAAAGTGTCCCACAAGTCCTCCACTATGTGCCTCTCGAACCAAGAGTTCCCTCATGGAGCATTATGGTATACATAACCTATCCATGAGAAATAAAAAAACCTTCCACAAGATAAAACTTATCATAGGTCCTATTCCCACAATTAGCAAAGATATGTCCAAAATTAGTATCATTTAAGTACAAATCTTTCAAATGCTCAAATCCTAAGAGTCTAGTATTCATAATAGTTATTAAAGAATATCGTCGAGATAATGCATCAGCGACAACATTATCCTTACCTACTTAATGAAATATGAGAATGTTTCAATAAATTCGACCCACCTAGCATGTCTCTTACTTAATTTACCTTGTCCCTTTAACCACTCAAGGGACTCATGATCTGTGTGAATTACAAACTCATTTGGTAGCAAGTAGTGTTACCAAACCTGAAGAGCTCGAAACAAAGCAAGGAGCTCATTATCATAGGTCAAATAATTTAGTTGCGTTCCATTTAACTTTTCACTAAAATATGCAAGCGACCTCTTGTCTTGCATCAAGATTGTGCCTATCCTAATACCTGAAGCATCACATTCGAGCTCAAAAGTGTTAGAAAAATCAGATAATTTAAGAACCGGAGCAGAACATAACTTATCTTTTAAGGTTTGAAAAGCCTTTGCTTAAGGTGTACCCCACTTTAAACCCACATATTTCTTAATTATTTCGGTTAATGGGACATCAATAGAAGAAAAATATTTCACAAACCTGGGATAAAAACTAGTTAAACCATGGAAAGATCTTACTTCAGTAATTGATTTAGAAGTAGGCTACTCCTTGATTGCCTTTACTTTGTCCTCACCGACATGAATACCTTGTGCACTAACTATAAAACCCAAAAAGATTAACTTATCATAGAAAAATATGCATTTATCAAGGTTAGCATACAATTTTTCAGTCCGTAAAATGTCCAAAACAGATTTAACATACTGAACATGGTCATTAAGAGAAGTTGAGTAAATAAGAATGTCATCAAAGTAAACAACAACAAATTACTCAAATAATGCCTTAAAATATGATTCATTAAGCGCATGAAAGTCCTAGGTGCATTAGTTAACCAAAATGCATTACTAATCACTCATACAATCTAAATTTCATTTTAAAGGTTGTTTTCCATTTGTCCCCTTCTCGCATGCGAATTTGATGATACCCACTTTTTAAGTCGATTTTAGTAAAGATAGAAGATCCATGCAACTCATCAAACATATCATCAAGTCTAGGAATAGGATGTTTATACTTTACCGTGATTTTGTTGATTGGGCGACAATCAACACACATGCGAAACGTACCGTCTTTCTTATGTACTAATAAAACAAGAACGACATAAGGACTTAGGCTTTCTCGTACATACCCTTTAGCTAAAAGATCCTCCCCCTACCGTTGTAAGTCCTTTGTCTCCTCGGGATTACTTCAGTAAGTTGGTCGATTTGGTATGCCAGCACCAGGTTTGAAATTGATTTGGTGCTTAATTCCTTTTAAGGGTGGTAAACCTTTGGGAGGCTCACCGAAAACGTCCTCAAATAATCCTATAAAATAGCAGAGAAAATACTAAGCAACGAACATGTTATGTTAGATAAAAATAATAGATTCGGCCTAAATCTCACAAGGACACAAGGTTGTTTAGTGACAAGAGCTCTCCTCACTTCTTTTACACTCGCATATAAATTTTGTACGCTCTTTTTACCACAAGAGGATTTACTCACCACTAGGCCTTTCAATTGACTTTTGCTACTACTTGCCTCTTTATTCTCAATCTTTTCAATATTCTTACCCTTAACCCCCTCACAAAATCTTAGCATTTTAAGTTGTTTGTCATGAACTTCTTTAGGTGTCAACGGTATTAGAGTGTACTTTTTCCCTTTGAAGATGAGGGAATATCAGTTTATCTTACCCTGGTGTTGCATATCTCTATCATATTACCATGGACAGCTAAATAACAAATGGGTAGCTTGCATGGGCACCACATCACACCAAATTTCATCCTCATAGTTCCTAGTTTTAAAAGAAACCAGAGTTTGTCTATTTACTTTAACTTCGATGCCTTTATTAATCCATTGAAGGCGATATGGCCTAGGGTGTCTCGAATATAACAAGCCAAGGGAGTCAACTAGGAAGCTGCTAATCACATTCGTACAACTCCCACTATCCACGATGAATGAACATAGATTCCCTTTAATCGAGCACCTCGAATGGAAGATGTTTGTTCGCTGATTTTCCCAATCTTCCTTTACACTTAATTAAGAGTTTGTCTTACTACTAGACAATGGGAAGTCTCGAAATCCTACCCTTCAACCTATGAAGCTAACAATTCCTCCTCATAGAAATCTCCCCCATGTTGAACATTCTCCATAAATTCGATCATATGGGGATCGTCGAAATCCGATGAGTATTAACTATTTTCTCGAACCACAAGTAATCTCGTATTAAAATAATCATGACTATAATGGTCATGTCGTTTGCATTTGAAGCACTCAATGTCTCCGATTCTCTTTGGGGCTGAATTATTCGGATTATTTTGTTTAAGAGGGACTTGCCTTTTGACTGGGGCACCACTTTTCCAATCAATTTGTTTCTGTCCATCAGGCCTTGAATTGGACGACTTTTGATCACCATTTCGTTCAAACTTATTAGTAGTAAAAGGTAGTTTAGAATTTAGAAAAGAAGCACCTGGATTTGTTACATTTGTAATACTGACTTGAGGAGAAAGATCGAGAACCTTGTTTGTGCAATTATTGTTCAATATCTGTGGCTTTTTGAACGGCTTCCTCAAGGTTGATATAGGTTTGCAATCTCAATATATTCGCAATTAGTTTATTCAAACCCTCAACAAACCAAACCATGGTAGACTCATAATCTTCTAAAATAGATTCTCCATTTGTGCTTCCCAATCACAATAAGCATCTTGATATTTTTTCACAAAATTGTGGAATGGAAAACTTTAGTTTAGCCAAGGAGGGTTGTTTATAATCATTGTAACCAAAGTTTTCATCCAACTCACAAGGGCCTTTACGAATAGGACGTGCATGAAGACCATCACCACATCAATTTCTATGAACATCATGACCACGAGGTTGGTCAACCTCAAACTCATCACCATCAGCATTACGATTATGTCGATGCTCAACTTGAGTACTTAGTTGCTCTATGGATCGTGTTAATTGAGCAAAAGATCAGCTTGTTGTTTGGCTTGTTGTCCTCGTATTTGGGCTAAGTGCTCATTCATATCTTCTTTTAGCTTTGCAATGGAACCTGTCAAAGTCTCTAATGTATCTGATACTTGCTCACGTGTTTCCTCACTTCCTTTGTTACTACAAGTGGTAACCATCTTGAAATCCACAACACTCAAAAATAAAAATCAAACCTCACCATTATGCACTCAGAAAAAGAAAATATAATTCTCAATGAGGCTAGAAAAACTCTTACGAATGTTTTAATAGAAGTCAGATTAACAAGTCACTTTTAAATCACAGTTTAATCACTAATCAAAGAACCTAAGAGCTCTATGAATCCAAAGAAAGGCTGGAGTCTAATAGAATTAAGTTGCTCGAAGGAAGGAGAAGGCAACTTTTTCATCCTACTAACACAAGAAAAAGAGAAAGTGTTAGATTACGTAAAAGAATAAGTAAAGCTTAAAACAAATGAATACTTAATCTAAGAGTAAAAGAAAATAAACCCAAACCCGAATATGAGTATAGATGCAACGAGACAGACTTTGTTTAGAGTGTTCCAAAAGAAGTGCAAACTGAATTAAACTTAATAGATTCAATTTTGTGTGACGATATTTTTTCTTTTCTTTTCTTTTCTGGTTCAAACCTTTGGTTTTTTCTTTTTCAATACCGAACACTCACAAATGCCTGAAATCTGATACCACTTGATAAAAACATGCACGAAATAGAATCGTAAGTCATCTTGTTACGGATTTGTCCTAGGGTTCTAGATGTTTAGAGATGAATTGTTTGCTTATTGGATCTGTAACACATTGAAAAATAAAGAAACAAGTCAGATTTGAAGGAAAATAAATTGGCTGGAACTAAACAAAACAAAATCAGTAAAGAAACCCCAAATAATAAAGACTAAGATGTAGTTCGAATCTGGGCACCAAAGGATGAATTTTAGGTTTTCTTGAACTCAAAGAATCCTAATTTAAGTGGATAATTTTGTCCAAAGTCAAATCTGAAAGGGGAAACAAAACAAATTTTTAAGCTCAAAAGAAAACTGTTTTGTAATGAAAGATTCCAAACAATGTAAATGACCAAGAACCCCTAATTTTATGATGAATCTTTTTTATTTGAGATGGGAAAAGACGAATCTTGGTCGTTTTAAGACCTGGAACGAAATCAGACGAAATTAGAAACAAATAATAAAGAAATAACAAAACAAAATTTTTAAGGAGAATAAAAGATGGAAAGGTGACGATGGTGATTGAAAGATGTCCTTAATAGCCTTGAATCCGCAATGAGATGCACAACCACCTACTAACGACTCTAATTCTCCCCTCCAAGAAGAATATCAAGGCAAGAAGAAAGGTCAAAGCTACTCTTGCAATCAAAGAGACTACCAAATCAACTTCTAAAATAAACAAGACCTAAGAGAATTCCTTAAGACTCAAAGAGAACTTGATTAATCAATAAAGGAATTGAAACTGAATGCTATAATGGGGGGTGGCTAAGGCCTTTAAATAACCCTCAAAGTCAAACTTCTAATCAAACTTAGGAGTTTAAAGTCAAATAAATAACTGATTACAACTTAACAGAATAATCAAATAACTAATTAGGTAATAAATAAAACTAAAACAACAATCTAATATTGAATTTCGTCTAATGCTTAATGGCTTGTGCTTAGGCCGAATTTTTACTTGGAAAACTAAGATAAATTCGATTTGGGCTCTATTAGGCCTGATTTGCAATGAGGGTTCTTCTCGGCTTCCAAATGGTGTCCAAAACTTTAAGTTGAGCTTAGTGATGTGTAAATGGGCCAATTATGATCTTGCAAATGGTTTCCTTCTGAGATCGATCCACTTACGCTAGAACACATTATCCATCGAATGTCAGTTTCAAAATTCGGTTTCTTAGACTAAGAATTCCAAAATTTGAATTCTTGGTTTTCTTTATTTTTGAAATCTCCCCAAACGACATAATTAAACCAAGATTTGGTTTCTTGATTTTCTTGAAAACAAGAACGTGAATCTTGGTTTTCTTTTTGGCTCGTTTGTGCATCCAAGACCTTTGTGATGAAGCCTTACACAAATCCTCTTGCCTTCATCTTCCTTGCCTTTGACCTTGTAATTGGGCCTTGCGATAAATTCAGCCCATCAGCTTTGTTGCTTGCATTGAGGTTATTCAATCTTGCTTGATGGCGAAAGTTAAAGATCTTTCATGGTTGTGGCATTTTCAGTATGATCATTTAAACTTTTGTGATTTAACGATACTTGAAAAGAAAAATATAGTGTCTGGCCTTCCTCCAATTATCTCCTCCTCTCTAGTTTTTGAAGAATGTGTTGTTGGCAAACAACACCGATCTCAATTTCCCAAAAGCAAGTCATGAAGAGTAAAAGTGGTATTGGAGTGGGTGCACTCAGACATTTGTGGGAATATAAATTAAATTTCTAGTGGAGGTAAAAGGTATTTTATTACCTTTTTTGATAATTATTCTCGTAAAACTTGGGCTTGCCTTATAGAAGAAAAATCAGAGGCTTTTAACACATTTAAAAACTTCAAGGCTCGTGTACAAAATGTGAAGCGAAGAATCATTCAGGCTCTTTGAACTGATTGTGGTGGTGAATATTACTCTACGGCATCTGAAGATTTTTGTGACATTCATAGCATCCAAAGAGAGCTCACAACTGCTTATACACCACAACAAAATGGTATATTGGAGAGGAAAACATGACTTACTATGTCGGCGACATAATGACGTGGAAGTGATGAAGTTGCGACATCGGTCCTGAATTTTCAAAACTTTGCAAGTTTGTCCTATTTCATGCTCGAGTTAACAAAAGAGCTTCTGTAAGCTTGTATAAGACTCAAAAATGGTTGTTGAACATAAATTAAATGTGAGTGGTGCTTAATTGCATGTGTGAATGATTAAATGCTACCTAATTGTCTGTTGTTGTTTCGGTAATGAATTTAATATTTTCTAACTCTGACTCGACGATTGGATCAAATGAGGAGTGTTACATGTGTCGTAAGTGTTGATGTTCATGATAGGATCTTTTCTTTGCTTCCTTTTAGGCAGGGAGGCCCGATTCAATCAATGTTCGCCATTTTTCCATTATAGAATGTTAGGTAATTCCCTATCTTTCGGGGCTTTATCTTGTACAGAGTTCACGCGCTCGATTTCTTCTTATATTTTTTAATAATTGGGTTGGTTGGCTTGATGACTTCTGTTTGTATGAAGCTTTTTTTCTTATGTGTTGTAATCCTTTTTCTATGAAATGAGATTGTGAACTTTGACAAAAAAAAAAAATTGTAAGTAAATTATTGATTTTTAAATCAATTGTAGATGTTGACATTTTTTTTGGAAAGTTAATTACAAAATTAAATGGCTTAAGAAATTATTACGATCTCATAGAATATGTTCAACTATAGTATCTATTTAATAAATGTACTGCAAAGTAATCTACTTTGATATCATTTTCATACTTTACTAAACAACCTACAATCTCAAAATAACAGCAACATGTTGACTTATTTGTGTTAGTAATCTTTTGAGCTAAAAGTACATATTCGACTTTAAATTTGTGATCTCTGGAAATTATTTATGACCAATATGATATGTAGTTGTGCAGAATCAAATTAAGATATTTCAATACAATCCAAGTTTCCTGGTAAATGAGATTGGATCATGTTGACTTTAAAATATCTTTTAAGATTTCAATCCTTATTTAATTTTTATGAGGATGATTGAAGATTTTTCTGTATGATTATTTATGGGGGAATATTATTGTAATTGATTTGTATCTTAGCATATCAAAACTATTATATATGATCGGCTTGTATTAGGTAGAAAAATGTAAAGAGAGCACTTAACTTTGTTCATGTAGGAACTAGTATTTTGAGTTGCTTTTTTGTAAATAAAATCAAGTGAGTCACTTAACTTACAACTAAGCTTTTAAGAGGAAAGTTTTAGTGGAGAGTGATCCATATTAGATTATAGGTGTAATTTGTAAGTTTTATCTCATGGAATATATTGTAAGATCATACATGGATTCTTTGTTCAGTATTCAAAAGTAAGCAATGATTTATTAAAAAGACAAAAAAAAAAAAAAAAAAACCCAATGATAAGGAATTATCAATTTATCACATACACAAGATATCAGGAAAATTGTAAAATGAATATGACCTTTGAATACTCTTAGTTTAGATGTCTTGTATTTTTGTATGAAAGGCTAATAATAAAACAATAAGTTGATTTGATATTTATGATGATTTAATTAATTAGAAGACTAAAAAATATGTAGAATTTATGGAGTACCAGGTCCAATTGCTCCAGATTCTAACACTTGCAAACTCACATTAAGAATATAGGTAGAATTATTATGAAGGTAATTGTATTAGGAGTTTAATTTATATTTTGTTCTTTATTAAAAATAGATGAATTAATATTTGTACATTAAATTAAACAGTAAATTGATTTTTTTTATTAAAAATTACATTAATTTGTATTATTAAAAATTATCAAAGTTGACAAAACAACCAAACAACGATATATAACTTGTCATGTGTATCTCATGCTGACATACAATAATTAGCTTTTAACTGTAGAAATGGATGAAATTTTTAACAAAAGAACTAGTGTGCTTTTAAATCTAACATACAAGGACTAGTATGTCCATTTTTTAAATAGAGAGGGCAAAATGTAATTTGCCTCCTAATATAAGAACCGCCATGGCACTTTAACAAAAAATATGCAATAGTAAGACACATTCATTCTCAAAAAAAGGGTTCAAATTAGAATTTTGAAAACGATATTATTAGGAGAAATAATCACGAACCTTAAAAGATTAATCTCTATAGACAATATACTTCAATTTAAAAAAAAAAAAAAAAAATTTGAAATCTTGGGAGTGTGGAGTGTAATTGAGTGCATGAGACAGGATTTTCCATTCATAACAGATAATTAAGAGGCAAAGAACATGTAGAAATTGAAAAAGCTTCAACAATAATCATTTTACATGCAGGACTTTGTTTACAAACACAATCACACTCAGTTCCAATTCACTTATTCTTCCCATCCATCTCCCCCCCCCCCCCCCTCCTTTCGAATTTTCCTTTTTCACCAGCATTCATAGAACTTGATATCAACTTTGAGCCTGAAATACACTTCACCTTCAAAGGAATCAGTCATCAAAGTTGCAACACCCCTATGCATGAAAAAGTCACCAGTGCCACCAACAATAGAGATATCTCTAGTCTTATTCATCAATGGATCAGCTCCAATGAAATTAATGGTACCTTGGTAATAATCAGTGCTGTTGAAAACAAATGAAAACCCTAACCAAGCAGTGTAAGTGTTTTTGGTATCATAAATATACATGCCTTGAGCCCTACCAACAGGCTTTGAATGAAGGTGATTATCCAAGGTAATGGGATCATCGAATACCGCTATGTTCCCAAAATGGAACTCACTTGCCAAGATGGTCAAGTTAGCTCCTTGTGGTGCTGCAACAATGGCGGATGTAGCATTCTCTTTGTTCATCCCATTGTAAATAATGTCATGGAAGTAAAGAACCAAGTGTTTGCATGGTTTATATTGCTTGGTTTTGATTGGATAGGCTGAGGTTACAACGAGAACCATGAAAAATGAAAGGAAAACCCAAGTATTTGATGCCATTAGCAGAAAAAAGATATAGAAATGAAGAAGATATGAAGGAATAATGCTGAGGTGACTCTCTCGCTGTCCTTTGATACCCTTTATATAGAGCTTTGCTTATATGGATTTTATATATATGTGGAAGTGGTTGTTTAAAGAAAAAGTATCTCATTTCAAAGTGACAGCATCTTTACCTGCCATGGAAGTATGATGCCGTCAGTCATCTATTTTGACTTTTCTACTTAAAACTTGTCTCCCTATTTGCCACCTACCACTGACCGAAGATTTACTTGCATCCTATATATCGAGAATTAGGGTTCAATTGAGTGCGTTTATGAATATATGTAAATAATATAAATGTAATTTAATAAAAATTTTAAAATTATTCATATATTATATGTCATACATATAATTTTGAAAAACAAGTTACCCCATTAAAATAAAATAAATTGTTGTGAACTAGACCTGATCATGGGCTGGGCCACTCGACTTGACTCGAAGGCTCGTCCGAAAAATAGAAGGGTTTGGAAAAAATATAAGCCGAAAAAATAGGCTTGGATAAAAAGTGAGGCCCATTTTCTAAACGGGTTGAGCCTCGAGTAAAAGTTTTTTGGCCTGGGCCTAGCTCGACCCAACCCAAATAAATTAATCATTTTTAATAAAAAATTATATTATTGTTTTTGTACTATTTTTTTACTGTTTTGGTTGCTATTTATTACTGTTTTAGTGTTTTTTTTTTCTGTTTTGTTTTTTTTTACTGTTTTGGTTGCTATTTTGGTTTTTTTTAACTATTTTGATAATGTTATTTTTGTAGTTGTTTTTGTTACTATTTTTGCTGTTATTTTTGTTACTGTTTTTGTTGCTATTTTTGTTGTTTTGTTGTTATTTTGGTTGTTTTGATGTTATTTTTATGCGTTTTTACTATTGTTTCGTTGTTTTTTTAATATTATTTGAAAATTGTAGATCTTATGTTTTACTGTTAATTTTTCTACTACTTTATTTGCAAATATATTAATATAAAGAATTTTTAATGTATTTTAAATTTGTTTATTTTTTAATGTTTGTTGTAATGTTTTTAAGTTTATTTGATATATTATATATTTTTTCAATTTGTTGTATATAATAAAATAATCTAAAAAATTAGTATTGGCCGGGCCAGGTCGGGCTCGAGCTTGACTTCTATAATTCGAGTCGAACTTGTACAAAATTTTAGGCCCATTTTTCGGGTCGGGTCGAACCCGTGAATAGCAATTGAACCTAAAAATTTATTGAAGCCCAACTGAACCCGACCCCGATCCGGCCATGATCAGCTCTATTGCGAACTAATCATATTTCATTGGTTTTTCATTGTTATAGGGGAAAATCTTCAGAAAATTCAAATTAACAAAGTGAGATTTAAGAACAAATGTGATTTGGAATTTCGATTTTAAATAATCCCATTTTTAAAAAAAGAAGAAAAGAAATAATCTGAAATAAGAATTAAATTTGGGATTGTGTGGACATGGAATGTGGTCCATCAATTATTGTGATAGTCAAATTTTCTTTTTTTCCAAAACAAGTTTCGGGGAAATATTGGTGGAGTAGGTGCATTGGATTTTGATCTTTGTTGACAAATGACAAATTTCCACTTGCTTTGGTTTGTTAAGTAGGTAGGTCAAATACTTTGCTTGGGTAATTAGTAGAAATCATAAAAGGCATTTTTCTTTTTCTTTTCTTCTTTTAGCAACTCATTAAGGACCAATGACCAAACCACCAATTGCTTTGCTTACCCCTAGCATTCGGTATGATGAACTCTCTTATCATCTTAAGTCCGGGACTGAAATGGAGTCGGTCGGCAGTCGCCGGCAAAAAACTTTGGCAATCGGTGGTGGATGATGTTGTAAGAATTAGATTAAAGGTGGAACCCATTGGATCTTTAGTTTCATGGTAACCACTTGAAAAGATTAATAATATTTAAAATTATAAAAAAAAAATCATAATTAATTAAATTTATTTAATTAAAAATTTATTCTTATCTCAGTTGAATATTCAAGTTGGCATTTAAAAACTCATTTGGACTGTCACGTAAGATTGTTGTTAGGGAGGTAATAGAGCTTAACAACAGAATGATCACTTCATAATAAAACAATAACGTAAGTGACTAAAACATAACATTTCAAACATATATGACAAAAAGAATTATTATTTATGTCTATAACTTCTTTTATTTAAATGATCTATATTGATTATTATTTATCTCATATTAATTTAAATTAATTAGAAATAAATTAATCCTTGAAGAATATAATTTTTTATAAAAGAATTCTAAAATAATTTGACATTTTTATTTATGTCTTAATTAATTTAATTAGATATAATAAATAATGACACATGATGAATTTTTAAATTTTAATTGGTTTAAAATTTCTCCTTCTACAAATGCCCTTTCAAGACTTTGTCATATACACATCTTTTGTTGAACGTAGAGAAGTCGTGAAATTTGATTTGCTTCTAATGTCGAAAATTATCTTCAAAATATCTTGATAACATTAACAATCTTTAGTTGATGTCGTCTAGAATTTCTTTTTCTTCATTTAGATTGAAATTGACCGTAAAACCAGGTTATCTATGTTGTAGGATCGAGTAATTACAGTTTTAATTCTTTTTAAACATGTAGTTTAATCTCGTGCTCAAGAGCATCACTTTTTGGAGGATATGATAGATTAAGCTCCGTCCTAGAAGCTCAAATGTAAGAGCAATATGATAGATTAAGCTCCGTCCTAGAAGCATTTTTTATTTGTTTTTTATATCATATTAATGTAAATTAATACTTAAAAAACATGATTCCTGAATACCATGTAATGGTGATGGTCATGAGTGTTCACCATCTTTGATATGACTTGAGTTCAAGTCGCACTGATCATATTTGTTATTCGGATTCTACCCTATTATTATAATTCCAAAAAAAAATGATTTCTTTATAAATGAGTTTTAAAAGTATTTAACTTTTGTATTTATCCCTTAATTTAATTTAATCTTAAATTGTATTGGTACAAATCAATTCTAAAGAATTATAAGTCAAGTTGTTGGAAGCTTTTTTAAACACTAATCCACACACTAATAGTTGATATATTTAAAATGAAAATGATATTATGAATGGTCCTGTTAATGGAATTCCTACAGAAGGATTGGAGAGAGACCTTTTGGCAATGCGTGTGTATTAATCTTGGCCGCATGCAATGTTTACTTATACCATGGGTCCTGCAATTTTTATTTTATAAATTAAGTAGTAGTCTTGATTTCATCATTTGTAGTTGATAATTTATTTGAACGGTAAATGAGAAAGGATAGGTGAAATTTAGAAAAATATAAAATAACAAAAATTTTACGCAAGTGCTTACCTAGTGTTAGGGATGAATCACACAACAAAAAATCGCGAAAGCATAATCGGTATTATTTCACTTTTGAAAAAAATAATATAATAATACAATATATATATATATATATATATCAATAATTGATACAAATAAACCACGATATCTGTAGGAGATAAATTCGATTAAACAACAAATAAAATGAAGAAAATAAAAATCGATAAAATCGAACATGCAGATTTTAGTTAGACAAACTCCTCAAAAAATGATAAAAATCATGGTAAAAAGAGATTTTACTATACTAAAGAAGGGTACAAAATATGGAGAGAATTGAAAAAAAAAATCCAAAGCCTCACAAGAAAAAAAACCCTTTTGAAAGAAAAAATAAAATTCTCTCAATCTAAATATTTTGTTGTGTAAAACCTAAAGTAACTGAAGCCTATTTATAGACTGAAATTCGTAGCATATATGACTATAACAACTCTGGGTTAATCAAAGTTTAAGTGGGAAACTAAAAAATAAAGTTTAACTGAGAGAAGAAAAGTCAAAATAAACTTTGGTCAAAATAAGAGGCATTCTCCCACAAATTTCCATCTTGACTCGTATTTGGACCAACTCCCTTGCCGAGCCCTATTACAGGCTTAACTGATTCTTAATCGGATACTTACCAAGTCCAAGCAATGCTCAAACTTTGAAACTGGGAGGCTCTTTGTTAGCATGCCACTCAGATTATGTTTTGTGCCAATTTTATGAATCTGAACATCACCTTGAATGATCACTTCTTGAACAAAATGATAATGAATATATATGTGCTTTGTTCTCTCATGATGCATTTGATTTTTGGTGAGATGTATGACACTTTGACTATCACAATATACGATAGTTTCCCCTTTTTCACTTATCAGTTCACTGAATAGGTCCCTTAACCAAATTGTATCTTTTATTGCTTCTATAATTGCCATGTATTCTTTTTCAATAGTTGACAAAGTCATTGTAGCTTGAAGTGTCGCTTTCCAACTAATGGCACAATTCCAAAAGCAAATAGGTAACCTTTTGAGTTCTTCTAACCCGTAAATATCTAAAAAACCACTTAACTGCATGTCAATGTAACTTAGCAGGTTTGGTCATATATCAGCTAACAACACTAACATCTTGTGAAATATCAAGACGAGTGCATACCATTGCATACATCAAACTTCCAACTGTGCTTGAATAAGGTACTTTTGACATGTACCTTTCATCTTCTTCATTCTATGAGGAATCTGAAATTGAGAGTTTAAAGCGTGCAACTAAAGGAGTACTTACCGATTTTGCATCTTGTATCTCAAACTGCTCAATGATCTTCTTGATGTACCTTTGTTGCGATAAAAGCAATTTCCTGAAATGTCTATCTCTAAAAAATTTTATTCCCAAAATTTTCTTTGTTGTACTTAAATCCTTCATCTTGAACTTAAAGTTAAGCATGGTTTTAAGGCAATCAATTTCAGATCGATTCTTAGGCGCAATTAACATATCATTAACATAAAGTAGCAAATATATAAAAGAACCATTATTAAGACATTGTAGATAAACACAACGTCATACTTACTTCGAGAAAAAATAATACTCAACATGAAGGAGTCAAACTTTTTATACCACTATCGAGGAGATTTCTTCAAACCGTACAAAGACTTTTGTAAGAGACAAACATGATCTTCTTTACCTTCAACTTTGAAGCCTTCTGGTTGTTGCATGTAGATGTCCTCCTCAAGGTCATCGTGAAGGAAAGTAGTCTTTACATCTAACTGCTTTAACTTAAGATTATTTCATGCAACAAGGGCCAAAAACACCCGAATGGATGTATGCTTCACAACGGGAGAGAAAACATGTAACACCCAAAACCCAAATATCGTCGCCGATTAGGGATCCGATGTCTTTCTATTCATCTATCACTATTCATGTTTTAATATCATGTCATCCAATCTTACTTTATTAAAGAAATGCACCAACACGTCATAAATCATCATTTAATTATAACCACAACTCGACAAGGGCAAAAAGGTCATTTCCATGATTTTTTGAGACTTCTATCAGTACTTGTTGGACAAGTAACGGTTGTTGTCAAGTTAGTAAACAATTCAGGAATAGTGCAGAGTTCTACTGATACAAGTGTGACTTCTAGCGAAACATGTCATACTTCTATCGATACTAAAAACTCTAGAGAGCTAAGAAGCCTTACCCTGTAACTTCTACCGATACAAGTACATAAACTACCGATACTTCTATGAGTAGAACTACCGATACCTACTATGCAACTATTGATACAACTCAAGTCAGTGAGCAACCTCTCTCCTACCCAGTACTTCTACCGATACATGCATGAGTTCTACCGAAACAAGTATGCAGAATCTCAAGAATCATGTCAAAATACAAGTTTATCAACACTTATCGTTCTTAACTTCAAATTTTCATTAAACAAATACATAATTCATAGTTTCCAAGTCACTAAATTGTACTTCTAAGTCTATATTTAATCTTGAACAGGCATACATTACTAAATTCAATATCTCATTAAAGATATAACAAGATCATTGCATCTCGAACAAGTAAAACAAAAGATATGATACAATTACTATCGAACAACTCCGGGATAGTGTTATGCTTTGAGATGATCCGATCCTCGAACAACAAAAATAGAATCTACAAAACAACAACAATTTCCACGGGTAAGCATTTCATAGCTTAGCAAGTTCATAGAGTTAAATAAATTTACCAAACTTCAAGAGTTCTACAATCTAAAATCAACCGAATCAAGTAAGTTGTATACATCTGTTATTGGATTCAATATACATTTGATAACTCACGATGTCGTAGAGAATCCACAACAAAACGGGAACATTCGACATCGTACCTTTCATCTCGGCCATTATAGGCGCAATTTAATAACTCACGATGCCATAAAAAATCTGCAACAAATGCAGTATTTCCATTATTGGACCTTTAATTAGTAATAGGATACATTTCTCATTTAATACTCATGATGACAAAAGAATCCACGACAATCATAGGATCCTCATCATCAAACCTTTTTACATTTTCGGCTCAAGGCCCATTAGCTCCTTCTTTCCTTTGTTCCCATCTTTCGCATTTTCAATCACTATATCAAATCATAACAGTTGTATACAAGTACAAAAATGTGCAATTTAAATTTAAATTTAACAATACGAACTTATCGGACTAGATTGTAGTTACAGATAAACTTCAGGGCTACTTTGCCAATTTTCCTTTTTCGCAAATCGTGGCACGCTCGTAATCTAAACCAACAAGTCATTCAAATTTTCATATTAAACACACAATTAGATCATTTACACAATTTGATACTTTTTTGGGAAAATTATGATTTTATCCCTAATACTTTCCTTTTATTCAATCTAGTCCCTTTCTACACAAAGCATGCAAAAGTACCAATTTTCTTCTAGGTACACTTCAACCATACACTCATTATTCCAGTACAATTCCCACCAACCATTTATTTCAACCAAATACACACAATTTCTTCTCCTTTGCATTTTGGTCCTTAAACTCTAATTTCATTCAAAATCACTTTACAAAACCAATGGATCTATTCATCAAGTAGACAAATCCATCCATAACTTTCAAGAACAAGCATTTTCCACAATGACAAGTTTTACAACATTTGACAGATTCACAAATTGGTCCTTAGATAAGCTAGATAAAGTAATACGGACTCGAAAACATTAAAATTATTAAAAACGAGCAAGGTTTGCTTTCTTAAATCAAAGCTCACAGATTGAATATAAAAACCCTAGTTTTTTCTCTCCTTTGGCCTTGAAAAAGGAAGAAGATGAGTGAAAAATGATGATATTTTCACTTAATTTTCTTTAATTTAATATATATACTAATGGCAATCTTGTAAATTTAAAGACTTTCATCATTAAGCTTTAATTAGCCCTTCATTAGTCTTAATTAAACCTATTTGCTCCTAATATAACACATGTTGATCCACTCACTAACATCCCTTTGGTTAATCTGCTCATTTGGTCCTTCTAATTAATCATCTCTACTTTTGCACCTATTACGATTTGGTCCTTTCTACTTCATTAACTATCTAAACATTAAAATCTCATAACCAAACTTTAATACGATGTAACGAAGTCATAAATATTTAAATAAATAAGTTAACGACTCGACTCGTCGGAGTTGTGATCCCCAAATCATTGTTTCCGACACCATTTAAAATCGGGTTGTTACAAAACATCATGAAAATAAACTCTCTCCACTCGATTGTAGCCTATTGCAACTAATCTTACCTTGTACCTAGTACTGTTAAGACCCAATCCTTCCTTCTTTTTAAGCACTCATTTGCAACCAATGATTATTTTACCGATGGGTAGTTTAACTAGCCTCCAAGTCTTAGTCTTTTGAAGCGATTCTATCTCCTCCTCCATTGCAATGAGAAATTTACTAGAATCGGATGCTTGAACTGCCTCACAATAATATGAAAGATCGGTTGAATCAATGCTCTCGACAACACTCAGAGCATAAGCCACTAAGTTTCCTTCATAATATTTCTATGGTGGTCATATTTCTAGCCTTTTCCTGTCATAAGCTAACTTATAATTAGTTAACTGAGATGATGAGAGTACCTGAGGGTTGGATGGAGCTCGAAATAGATCTGAAACAACTTCAAACTTGTAGGAATCAAAATTTTGTTGTGTCGTCGAAGTTGTCTGACTCTTTCTCAGAATGAGACCTTTGTTCTTCGCGTGATTGCGACGTTGATCATTTGCTCATTGGGACATCATCCTCTGTTTTAGCTTTTGACTCCACCTTGTTTGAGACACTCTGATTTTTTGTGTATTTAAAAGTAAAAGTCCCCTTTTCTAATCGAAACATGGCAGATTCATCAAACGTAACATCTCTGTTAACAATTATTTTGTCGAATTCCAAAAACCACAACTTAAAACCTTTTGTACCAACAGAGCATCCCAGAAAGATGCTTTTAACGACCTTTGGTTCGACCTTTCCCTGGCTAACTTTAGTATAAGCAGTACAACCAAAAATTCTAAGATTATAATAATTGGGAGGATTAACTGACCATATCTTATCTGGAATTTTACCGTTCAATGATTGATGAGGAGATCGATTTACCAAATAACTTGCAAGGTTTACAGCTTCAGCCCAAAATTCCTTCCCTGAGCCTACATTAGAAATAATGCATCGAGCCTTTTCTAGAAAAGTTCTATTCATTCTTTCTGCAACTCCATTTTTCTATGGAGTTCCAACAATGGTTTGATGTATTTCAATTCCTTTCCATTTGCAAAAATTCAAGATCATTATTTGTTCTCAACTGCTTCACGAATTTTCCAATTTATTTTTCTTACATTGTCTTCCACTACTTGAAGATTTCAAGGACTTCGCTTTTCTATTTCAAAAAATAAACCCAAACTTTTCTAGAGTGATCATCAATAAAAGTTAAAAAATATTTATTAACTCCTTTTGAGAAGTTAGAAGGCGAACCTCATATATTGGAATGAATGTAATCTAGAGTCCCTTTTGTTATATGCACTGTTGAATCGAAACTAACTTGGATTTGTTTCTCGAAAACACAATGCTCAAAGAAACCTAACTTACCAAATCTAGTGTCTCTGAAAAGACCTTTATTACACAAGATTGCCATGTATTTCTCACTCATATGACCCAATCACATGTGTAAAAGTTTGGTTGAATCGAAATCGATGGAGAAAGTGACACGTCGTATCGTCACAACGTCAGGTTGATTCTCGTCGTGACGTGATGGGAATTTTGAATCTTTTCGGTAATCATAGTGGCACCAGTAACTGTTGACCCTTGCAGAATGTATAGGTTGCTTTTTTTGTCCACTTATTACAACAAGAGCCCCACAAGAAACTTTTAAGCCATTTGACTGAATGACTATCTTGTAACCATTAGAATCCAACATTCTCAATGAGATAGGATTTTTCATTAAATCAGAAACATACTTGATATCTGACAGTGTCTAAATAATTTCATCGTGCATCCTAATTTGCACTGTTCTGATTTCGAATATTTTACATGGACAGTTATTCTGCATCAACACAACTTCACCTTCAATTAAATTGTACGTGGAGAACCAGTTCCTATTAGGACATATGTGATAGGATCACCTTGAATCTAAGATCTATTCGGAAGTAAGATGATAGCTTTCACTCGTTTATAGCAAAAATAAATCATCACCTTTGTCCTGGGCTACACTAGCATCAGCAACATTGGCTTTCTGCTTATCTTTGTTGTCGTTTTCTGTATCCCTTTTGGTTTTATTTTAGAAGTTTCCAACATTTTGTCTTAATGTGACCCACCTTTTTACTATAACCACAATACTTGTCACGTTTTCTGGATTTGGACCTTACTTTAAACATGTTTCGATTTATCTTTCTAGTTTGTTGTTTGCCTCTTGCAACTAGAACTGAGGCATGCCCATCTAATTTTTTGTTTAGTCCTAACTTGTTGTCGAGTTTATCCTTTCTCAAAAGATTCTCTATCACATCCTCAAACGAGAGATGATCTCTCCCATAAATCAGAGTTTCCCTAAAAGTTTTATAAGAAGAGGGCAAAGAGCATAACAACAACATAGGTAACTAATCTATACTTCAAGATTCGTTAAGTCATTAAGAAGTGTAACACCTAACACAGTCCGATCGTCGGACCCGAGTTACAGGATACTACAACTATCTGAACTTATACACATGCATACAGAGTTTCAAATAAGAGCAATGATTACCATTATCAGCCTTTAGAGATATAATCATGACTAGTTAAACATTTAAATAAATATTAGAAATATAATTATTCGGAAAGTAAGGATCGTTTTGAAAATTTTTGAAATCCCGCGTGAGTATTGATACTTTTACCCAGAATGCTAAAAATTCACAAGTCGAAACGTTTTCTTGCTCAAAACATTTTCCTACTTAACATACAAATAATGTCTACTTCAACCAAGCCTACTATCATCTTTTAACCATTCTACATGCCATACTAACACATATTTGTCAAGCAACTAAAGAATGCATTACAAATATCAATCTTAAATATCAAAATTATCCACATGCAAAGTCCAAAAACAACATTAACAGTTCATAAGCCTAATCCCAAAATAATGATAATAATAATAATTGTAAATACAACTCACGTTGCCTTTATTCAATGTGCAAAAGAATCCCAAAACCACTTACTCAGAATTTATACCTTGCTTAGATCACTTCCTTCGCCACTCTACTTACATATAAAGTGCTACTTATCTGTAAAATTTTAATGTACAGTGTGTCAGCTTAAATAAGCTCAGTGAATGTTCGCAATTACCGCAAAGCATACATAACAACTTAAGTTAAGCAAGAGCATACTAAGGCACATTCACAACCATATATTCATCAATGCAAAATAATATAATCATGCTTCATTATCTCACAAGGTACCATATACTTTAACATGCATTTACACACAATATAACTCATATATAATTCAACTAATGATAATTAGGCAACATGAGATTATAAAATGTAAAAGTGGACTCTATCACCACACATTGGATGAATGAGGCTTAGCTTATCATTCCCTTATCTCTCTAACCTGTCATGGGGCCTCAATGCTCAAATCATAAAACACAAAGGTACTTCTAATAATCCTATGGCATACCAACTATATCCAACGGTTTCAAGAGATCACAAGGTCAAAATATCCACAATTACACTTACATAATTACTATTTTAATGCACATAACCTTTGTTCATACTTATTAATTCACATCACAATCTCATATGAAATGCATGCTTATCGAAATCACATTTAATTGCACTTCATGTCCCACAATAATGCTCATTGAGCTATCATTTATCAGAGTTCATATGTGTGCGTTAAAAATCAATATATAACATATCACATACAAGTATTCTCACATATTAGCTGTTATAATAGCATCACATATCAGAACTCGTCATACATTAGAAATAATTTCACAACAAGGCAAAAGGTGTAGAAAAGGCTTACTATTGGAACTTAGGATAAGGGTTTTAGGATAATCCTAAGCTCCTGATTAAAACTACAAATCGTGCATACCAGCAATGAGTCCAGACACTCACTAATCTCGCTTCCTCTTTTTAGTCGAAAGCTCAAACAAGCTTTTTCTTGTCTTTAGACTTGCTCGTAGTGGCTCCTGATTGATCCAACACTTTGTACACACAGCAAACACTTTCCAAACTGATAACATTAGGAAAGATCATTAATTAATCCTTTTTTAGAGTATAATTTGTTCCTATTGTATCATGTTTAGCATGCATTTTTAGCATTTTGTATTTAGTAATTGAATTTTCTAAATCAGTGATGTTTGGTTTAATTTTCTTTCATTTTATCCTATTTTTGCTACTAATGTCACCATATTTATTGTTCAGTATTACATCTTGAGATGTTAGTGTAGGGATCTGTCTTAAAAGATTAAAGCAGGAAAATGTTCAAGGTTCTCGCCACAATTTAGAATCCATATTGCGCCCAAATCTGTCACCACATTAGCATTTCCAGATTGCACCTAGGAATATTATTGCATGAACATATCCAGAAGTGCCAGTGCATGGGGATATCAAGGTTGTCACAGCAAATTAAAATCTAAATTTGTGTCCAGAAATGTCACGACAACCTATAACTGCTTGCTGCATATACCAGATCTGCGTAAATGTACAGCTGAATTAACTAACTTGTATAGTTGCAAGGAAGTTAGATTTGAGAGAAAAAGGACACCTACACATGGAATTAAAAATAAATATTGAGGAGAGAGAGAAAGGAAGGGGTATCATCAAAGCTCATGACAAAAATCAATTCCGTTTTTCTCATTTTTCTTAAGCTTGCTTCAATGACAGCTTAATTTCTTGGAGAGTGAATTGACTTCGACGAGAAGGCAACATCTGCTCCTGAGAAGGAGTGTTTTTAAGTGCGACACAAGAGTAGCATTAGGGAAGAGTTCTAGTAGGCTAGAATAGAATGCTTCAACTTGTTCTTTATTTCCCCTTAAACGTTGATAAATTCTGATGAACTTAATTATGAATGGAAGTACCTTTTAGTTTTAGATCTAATTTGATTTTTGCTCAATTCCTCTTATCTATTTATCTTTGGATTTAGTTGCTTGATCATGGAAGTTTTATTACAGTTGCTGACACTGGAAAGTGCAGTGAGATGATTAAATTAACAAGCAAGATAACGGAAGTTGCTTGAGGTTTGAAGGAATTCTGGCCACTTGTTCTCAAATGCAAAGCATTGCAAGCACTGGAAGGTGTGGTTAATGTTAGTGCTTTGGTATTTGATAAGCAGGGAAGACAAAAATAGTGAGATCTCATTAAGCTTAATTACAACTACAGTTTATCTTTCATTTACCTTGTGGTCACATTTAGTGATTGCCGACTTATCAAGTCAGGGATCCCCCCATTCCATAATCATTGTCTTACTTCTTTAATTTTCTTAATTTGCATTGACAAAATATCTTCAATGTTCATTACATTTTCTTATTAAATTGCTTTGACATATTTTATCATAGTCTCATAACATTTGCTTTGACAATTTTAATTCATTTAATTCTGCAGTTTGTGATTTAATTTTGCTGATATTATTCCTTACAATTCTTTTTATTCTAACTCTAATTGCTTCAAAAATTATAGCATCAACAGCCATCTCTATGAGATCGATATCTAATAGCTAAAACCTATCAACTATATTTGCATCGATAGTGTTCGCTTGCACCAATTGCTGTGACGTTCATAGCGCGATCAAGTTTTGGCGCCATTACCGAGGATGACATTTGTTTGATGTTTTTTTTTGTAATTACAGTTATTCATTGCTTCCTGATTTTTATTTGTTACTAATTTGTTTTGTTTTTGTTGATTCTTTTTCAAATTTTTAGGTGTTTTATGACCATTAGGAGAAATCCTAAAAATATTGTTGGCTTAGATCCGAAAATCGAAAGAACCATTAGAAGGAGAAGACAAGAACAAAGGAATATGACTTTACCTTGAAATGATGCTATACCATAGTTGCTGCCACAAAATCTTGTCCCTCCAATATAGCCACAAAACTTGAACGATATACCATTGCCACAAGAAGAACAAATGCAAAACAGAACAATTAGAGATTTTGTTGTTCCTGTGTTGGATGACTTGCAGCCAAGGGTTGTTAGACCAACAATCCAAGCTGGAAATTTTGAGTTAAAACTGGTTTTGTTTCAAATGTTAAATTTGAATGGGTAATATGCTAGTTTGCCTCATGAAGATGTGAGAGAGCATCTTAAATCTTTTCTGCTAGTTTGTGCTTCTTTTAGTCAGCATGGTGTTCCTGATGATGCCTTGAAGATGCAATTGTTTCCTTATTCATTACAAGGAAGGGCTCGTACTTGGTTTCTTGGATTACCTGTTGGATTTATTACATCGTGGAATGCACTTGCAACTCAATTTATTTTGCAGTTTAATCCACCGACGATTAATGCTCGATTAAGGAATGATATTACTGCTTACCACCAGTTAGATGATGAGAATCTGCATACCACATGGGAGCATTGCAAAACCTTGCTTTGACGTTGTCTCATGCATGGAATCCAACAAGAAACATAGATTGAAATTTTCTACAATGGATTAAATGCGCAGACAAGAAATCTTATCAATGCATCTGCAAACTGTCCTTTGTTGGATTGCACCTATGATGAAGCTATGCGAATTTTGGAGAGAATCACACAGAATGATTATCAATACCCAATTTCTTGAGCTGCTCAAGTAAAAACGAATCCTGGATTTATTGAATTAGACGTCATATCATCTTTAAGTGCACAGGTATCTTCATTGGCTAACATAATTAAAAACATGAAGGGGACGAGTGATGCTACTCCCATTCAAGTTGCCCAGCAAATGGATGTCCCGACATTTTGTTGTGAAATTTACGATGACAATCATAGCTACGAGGATTGTCCACAGCATGCAGAAAATGTGTTTTATGTCAATAACATCAGAGGAAATTCGTATGGTAACTCTTATAACAATTCAACCAGGAATCAACAACCTTTGAGGAATAAAAATGCGTCCACATTTCGATATGGAAATTCCTTTTGTCAAGGAAATTTTCAACAAGGGAGTTATAATCAGCAGTAGCAAAATTACAACCACAATCCTCAGGTGCATGCACATCATGATCAGATGCAGTCACATGCTTGTATGCAGTCACAGTAGACTACAATGCCAAATATGAATATGCAAGGATAGCATCAACAACAACAACAGCAGTATTCTCAACCGTGAGCAGATCCATTAGCTACTGTTGAAGCTTTGATGCGTGAACATATTACAAGAACTGAAGCAATTATGCAAGGAAATTCTTCTTCCATCCGAGCGTTGGAAGCACAAGTAGGACAACTAGCTTTTAATATGAGCGCGAGACCACTAGGTGATTTACCCAGTGATACTGAAAATCCAACTCAAAAGGGGAAGGAGAATTACAAAGTTATTACTCTTTGGAGTGGAAAGCAAATTGTTGAACAAAGCAGTAATTCCAATCCAGCACCTGTCAATGCAAATGAAACAAAGGAAAGAGGAAAAGTTGTATTCGAAGAAGAATCAATAGAGCTAAATGAAGAGAAGCCACCAGTAATTACACCCATTCCAACCATTCGTCTTACAAAATTATCGACCCAGTCGATTGTATCACAACCTAATGTTTTAATATCTTTGTCGTTTCCACAAAGATTTAAAGAGAAAGAACATGACAGAGAGTATTAAAAGTTTTTGGCCACCTTGAAACAATTACATGTTAATATATCTCTTGTCGATGCTCTTGTGCAAATTCCTAGTTATGGGAAATTTATGAAGGAGCTTTTATCCCAAAAAAGAAGTTGATCGACATCGAGACAATTGCGCTCATAGAAGGCTGCAGCGCTATACTGACAAATAAATTGCCACCCAAGATGAAACATCCTGGTAGTTTTACAATTCCATGCTCTATTGGAAATCATTATTTAGGCAAAGCTCTTTGTGATCTAGGAGCAAACATCAACCTTATGCCCTTGTCAACATTCCGAAAATTGGGAATTGGTCACATGAAACCCACTGCAATGACATTGCAGCTAGCGGATAGATCTTTGGCGTAACCTGAAGGACAAATCAAAGATGTTCTCGTCCAAGTAGATAAGTTTGTGCTCCCAGCAGATTTCATTATTCTTGATTGTGAAGCTGATAATGAGGTACCCATAATTTTGGGACGCCCATTTCTTACTATGGGTCGCACTCTTATAGATGTATTAAAGGGCGAGTTAATCATGCGACATAATGATGAACATGTTACCTTTAGTGTTTTTGAAGCAATTTCCTGCAGGAGTAAAGAGCATTGTCATCGTATTGATGTACTGGACGAATTAATTGTTGAAGAATTTAATGAGCGAAGTACAACAGCTTTAGAAGAACTTGTGGTGACAATTGATGATAATTTCCTACCTGATTACAACCACAAGGTTGAAGCAAATATTGTTGAGTTAGACATGGTTGGCAGATGGAGTCCTTAGATCTGATCAATAGAACGATCCATGTATTTAATCCGTCTGTTGAAGAAGCTCCAACTTTGGAGTTGAATCCATTGCCAACATATTTAAAATATGTTTTCCTTGGTGACAAAGATACCCTACTAGTAATTGTGTCCGCAAATCACAACGCAAGTTAAGAGGAGAAATTAATTCGAATACTGAAGCAACACAAGCGTGTCATCTCCTGGAGCATTGTGAATATCAGAGGCATTAGTCCCTCTTTCTGCATGCATAAGATTAGGATGGAGGGTGAGGGAAAGCAGTCTATCGAGCAGCAAAAGAGGTTAAATGAAAAGATGCAGGAAGTAGTAAAAAAAAAGATCATCAAATGGTTAAATGCAGACATTATTTACCCAATTTCTGATAGTACATAGGTGAGCTCAGTCCAATGCATTCCAAAGAAGAGTGATATTATGGTTGCAAGTAATGACAAAAATGAATTAATCCCTACTCGCATTGCTACAGGTTGGCGAGTTTGCATGGATTACCATCGTTTGAACACTGCCACAAAAAAAAGATCACTTCTCACTTCTCTTCATTGATCAGATGCTGGATAGGCTTGCTGGTAAAGGCCTATTACTGCTTTCTTGATGGATATTCTGGTTACAACCAAATTGCAATTGCACCGGAGGACCAAGCAAAAACACTTTTAGTTGTCCATTTGGTACCTTTGCTTTTCGCCGTATGCCATTTGGTCTATGCAACACATCAGCCACATTTCAAAGGTTCATGATGGCAATTTTTTCGATATGATTGAAGACTTGTTGGAGGTATTCATGGAATATTTTTTGTTTATGGTCACACTTTTGATAAATGCGCTAACAATTTAGCTAGAGTTTTAAAGCGATGCAAGGACACTATTCTGGTACCAAACTAGGAAAAATACCACTTCATGACAACTGAAGACATTATCCTTGGACATCGAATCTTCTGTCAGGGCATCGAAGTAGACAAGGCAAAGGTGAAAATTATTGAGAAGTTACCCTCACCTACTAACGTCAAGGGAATAAGGATTTTTCTCGGCCATACAAGATTCTATCGACGATTTATCCGAGATTTCTCAAAAATTGTAAAACCTCTCTATTCATTGTTGGAGCAAAATAAAAAGTTTCTATTTGATGCTGTCAGCCTAGAAGCCTCTGTAAAAATGAAGTAGCAATTAGTACAAGCACCTATTATTGTCACACTAGACTGGTCACAACCATTTGAAGTTATGTGTGATGCAAGTGACTATGCAGTAGGGGCAGTGTTTGGGCAACGCAAGGACAAGGTATTTCATACAGTATATTATGCTAGCAAAACTCTTACTGAAGCACAGATAAATTATACAACCACAGAGAAAGAGTTGTTGGCAGTAGTTTTTGCATTTGACGAGTTTCATTCATATCTTGTCGGCGTAAAAGTTATAGTATATACTAATCACTCTGCATTGAGATACCTCTTTACCAAAAAAGATGTCAAACCAAGATTGATTCGATAGATCCTGCTATTACAAGAATTCAATGCTGCATCCCTGAAGAAGAAATGCTTCCTATCTTGAAGCACTGCCATGATGCCCTTTATGGAGGTCATTTTGGTGGTATGAGGACTACTACAAAGGTCCTTCAGTCAGGATTTTATTGGCCAATACTGTTTCGAGATGCACACAACTTTGTTCAACAATGCGATAAATGTCAGCACACTGGATCAGTATCTCGACGCAACGAGATGATGCAACAGCCTATTATGGAAGTTGAGATTTTCAATTTTTGAGGTATGAATTTCATGGAACCGTTTCCCAATTCTTTTGGAAATGTTTATATTCTGGTCGATGTCGATTATGTCTCCAAGTAGGTCGAAGCAATTGTTGTTCCTAAAGATTATGCTCGGACAGTGTTGAAATTCTTTCACATATACATACTCAATCAATTCGGCACACCTAGAGTATTAATCAGTGACCAAGGCACTTACTTTCATTGCAATCAAGTTGTAACCTGCAACCACATTAAAGTGTTATGGTATTAAGCATCGAATGAAACCACATATCATCAACAAACGAATGGCCAAAATGAAGTATCCAATTAACAAATTAAAAATATCCTTGAAAAAATGTTGAATCCATCCAGACGAGATTGGTCTTCAAGTCTCAATGATGCATTATGGGCGCTTCGCACAACCTACAAAACACCATTAGGAATGTCATCGTATCAGCTTGTTTTTGGTAAATCCTATCACTTGCCTGTGGAACTTGAACATAAGGCCATGTGGGCAATTAAGCAAGTGGATATGGATTATGATGCTACTGGACAAAAAAGATTGTTGGACATTTCTGAATTAGAGGAGATTCAACGAAATGCGTACGAGAATGATGCCATATATAAAGAAAAAACTAAGAGATGGAATGACAACATTATCATGCGACAACAATTTTCAGTAGGTCAGTTAGTACTTTTATTTAATTCACGTTTAAAACTGCATCATGGAAAATTACGCTCCAGATGGTCAGGGCCATTCGAATTTGTCGAATCATTTCCTCATGGTGTGGTGACAATTAAAGACTTAAATGATGCGCACCAATTCAAGTTAAATAGCCAACGATTAAAGCATTATCTCAGCCTAGTCGACCGCAAGCAGAACGAGACCATTAATCTGGTCACATTTTCTTAAGTTGTCATTACATTTATTCCTTTTACTGTTCATATTTTATTTTATTTCAATTATCTTCTTTAGTTCTTTTGTAGGAATAAAAGCTACTTTTTCTATCGACGCACAAAAAACACTACTTGTCGATGCAATTTACTTACTTCAGGAAAGAATCACGCCATTTGATTCACCATGTTCCCTAACCATCGGATCGATTTGGAAAAGGACAATCCATGTCATTGCATTTATTGGATGCAGACACAACGTCTTATCCCTGTAGTGGACACCATCATGCCTCTTCAGTTTCATTCTCTATAAAACACCCCACTGTGTCGATGGTGTTCTCAACAACGTCTATTGTTGTTGCAAAACTCTCTTTTCTTCAACCTTCCAATTTCCTATAACTTTCATTCTCTTTCTATCATACAGTCATGGCAAGAACAAGAGGATCAAAAACCCCTTCTAAATCAACCGCTGAATCCTCTGCTGCGGTGGCTCGCAACATAGAGCACCCGTCATCCAACGAACCAGTATTGTTTCTCACAAAAGCATCCAAAGATCGCTTCCACAACAATATGTTAAAGCACAATTGCCACCCAGAGCAAAGATTCCAGTTGTCACCACTACTCACGCTGGGTAAATAAGTCCACCAGACTATCTCACGTTTAGGGTAGAAAATGTTTTGCAACCATCTTGAAGGATATTCGCCGTCCCTCATCAGGGAATTCTATGCTAATTTGATTGATAAGGAACAAGAGTTTGTCTTTGTTAGAGAGGGACTGGTACCCTAGAGTGCTGCACATATCAATGCCCTATATAACTTTGTTGAGGGGGAAGATGAGCATACCGGGGAAGATGAGCATACCGCCTTCCTAGTACAACTGACGTAGAAGGGTGCTGACTTATTAATGAATGATATGTGCATTGACGGTACCGTCTGGACTGACAACAACCCCAACAACTGTACAATGCATCATCGATTCCTTACGGTTCAGAGCAAGGTCTGGTTCCATTTTACCAATTGTTGCTTATTGCCTTCTACTCACAGCACCACGATAACTTTAGATAGAATGTGTATCACACATTCAATTATTAAATGCCGTTGAATAGATGTTAGTACAATCCTACATCAAGAGATTGCATAAGGTGCAACAAAGCAAACAAGTATTTTTCCATTCCCCTCACTTATAACGTAATTGTGTCAATAGAGGGGTGTTATGCCACATGAGGGGGAGGAGTTATTGGAAAATAAGGGACCAATTAATGATGTCTCGGTTGAGCACATGACAAAGGGGAAGGAGACTCCTGTGGTGAAAGAAGCTGCACCGAAGAAAGAAAAAGGAAAAGCAAAGAAGGAAGCAAAACAACCTCATGCCCCCATAGATCCATAATTATAGAGGAAGATTAAAGATCTCGAGCAGCTAACTAATAGAATTAGCGTGCAGAAAATCAAACTTGTCACCACAATTGAGGACATGGATCACTCGCAAAATTTATTCTAAGACTACACCAGGGCATGGATAGTGCAATTGTCATCACATTATTCAGCATTAGCAAGGATCCTCTGCCAAAATTCCCAGTGTTTCCCCTATCATCAGAGAGGCAACACCGTCAACTGAGAAAGTTGCTTCGAAAGGGAAGGATCAATCTATCAAGTCTCCGCACATGGTCCATGATCGTGCTATGAACGTTACAGCAATTAGTTAAAGCAAAAACTATCAATGCAAGTATAGTTGATAGGTATTAGCTATCAAATATCGATCCCATAGAGATGGTTGTTGATGCTATAATTGTCAAAGCAATTAGAGTTAGAATAAAAGGAATTGAAAGGAATAATGTCAACACAATTAAATTAACACTGCAAAATTAGAATGAATCAAAACTGTCAAAGCAATTGTTGTGAGCCTGTGATAGAATATGTCAAGACAATTTAATAAGAAATGTAGTGAAAGTTGAAGATATTTTGTCGATGCAAATTAAGGAAATTAAAGAAATAAAATAATGATGATAAAATGGAGGGATCCCTGACTTGATAAGTCAGCAATCACTAAATGTGACCACAACGTAAATGATAGATAAATTGTCATTGCAATTAAGTTAATGAGATCTTACTCACTTAGATTTCTCTGTTTATCCAAGACCCAAATACTCACATTAACCACACCTTTCAGTGCTGGAAATGCTTTGCATTCAAGAACAAGTGACCAGAATTCTTTCATGTCTCAAGCAACTTCCGTTGTCTTGCTTGTTAATTTAACTTGTCATTGCACCTTCTAATGTCAGCGACTACAATAACACTTATGTGATCAAACAATTAAATCCAAAGATAAATAGATATGAGGAATTGAACAAAAATCAATTTAGATCTAAATTCAAAAGGTACTTCCATACATAATTAAGTTCATCAGAATTTATCAACGTTTAAGAGGAAATAAAGAACAAGTTAAAGCATTCTATTCCTAGCCTACTAGAACTCTTCCCTAATGCTCCTCTTGCATCGCACTTAGAACACTCCTCGTCAAGAGCAGATGTTGCCTTCTTCTCACAGTCAGTTCACCCTCCAAGATAATTAAGCTACCATGGAAGCAAGCTTAAGAAAAATGAGAAAATGGAATTGATTTTTCACGAGCTAGATGATCCCCTTTCTTCTTCTTTCTCCTTAGTATTTATCTTTACTGCAAAGTACAGGTGTCCTTCTTCTCTCAGATCTAACTTCCTTGTAGCTGTACAAGTTAGTTAATCTAGTTGTACACTCACGCAGATCTGGTATATGCAGTAAGAGTTGCAGGTTGTCGCGACATTTCTGGATGCAAATTTAGATTTTAATTTGCTATGACAACTTTGTTATCCTCACACATTGGTACTTCTAGATATGTTCAAATAGTAAAATCCCAATGCAATATGGAAGTGCTCATGCGGTGACATGTTTGGGCGTAATTCTGGATTAAAATTATGGCGACAGCCTTGAACACTTTCCTGCTTTGATATTTTAAGATAGATCCTTGTACTAACATCTCAAGACGCCATACTGACACTAAATGTAGTGACATTAGTAGCATAAGTATAATAAAATGAAACAAAATTGCACCAAACGTCATTGACTTAGAAAATGCAATTACTAAATATAAAATGCTAAAAATGCATGCTAAACATGGTACAAAGGGAACATATTATACTCTAAATAAGGAGAAATTAATGGTCTTTTCTAATGTTATCACACCCCCAAACTTGAGTTTTTACTTGTCCTCAAGTAAACAAAAGCTAACAAGGTCATAACAAAAAAAATTTTGTCAAACCAATAATCATTCTAACAATTTGAATTCTCTAGGACCCTAGTGTATAAATTACATTCATATGAAAGAAAATTGCGCCAACAATTTAAAGGTATGAATAATCAAAACTGAAACTTCACTAATGCTAGCATCATGCTTTAAATCTTAAATCCTCTTGACCAATACAACATTTATTATTCTATATTTTTTTTCTTTCTTTCTTTCTTTCTTTCTTTTCTTTTATGCGACTGAGGGATATCATTGCATTACCATACCCTTATTCTTGAGCAGTAACGATGAGGTGCAACAAACCCCCAAGAAGTATGTAATTACCCCGACACACACTCTTGCAGTGACAACCTTTGGCTAGATATTTTTTCTAACACTTGCGTTAGAGTGTTCCGCCTTGATAAGTCACAATGCACCCACATTGGAGTGTCTTTTATTAATAGTTATAATTATATATAGCTGCAGATGGCAAGTTATTCTAAGATTCAAATAATGATACTACTCATTTGTTAGTAATACGATTTCAACCATTCATCCAAATATAGAAGGATATAACATTCAATCACATTTATCCAATTCACGCATTAGCATCTCAAATAATTCAAGTATTAAGCATTAAATGAAATTAAAAATTTTAGTCACATTTTTCATAACCTTGCATAATTTCATTAAACTAAAAAGACAAATAATTTCTTAAAAATGTGGGTGCAATTGCATTTCCATTCCATATACATTTCCCCCCAAACTTAAAGTTCACATTATCCCAAATGCAGTGACAATAATATACAAATATTTATGGAAATGCAACTACAATGCAAATGCGTTGACAAATAAAATGCACGGACAATTAAAATATGATGACAATGAAAGTACTACTAAAAGATATGCAACTAAATTACGTACTAAACAAATTAAGAGAAAACTAACTTAGTGATGTGTAACCGAAGATGTGGTTGCTTTGGTTTTTTTCTTCTTCTTGTGGAGCTCCTCCTTACGCTTCGCCTTATTTTTATGCTTGTGTTTTCTTTCTGTTGGTGCAGTCAAGTTGGCGGATTGCTCCTCCATATGTGATTGTGTACTGGCTTCGTTGACTGTGACATAATCAGAAGGATGAATTTCAGGAAGGGGTGTCACATAAGGCTCTATAGCCAGAGGATCGAAATCCTCATTGTTGATTGTCACAACCTCGGTGTAATTTGTAACAAATGGCGCCAGGTCTTCAGTAGTTGCACCCACATTGTCGGGTGCGGCGACAAATTTTTCAGGCAAATTTGTCGCAACAAAACTTCCTCTTTCTTTCCTTTTTTCTTTTCTATTTCTTTCTCCTCCTTGATACCCACAGATTCCATGGTTTTGTGCTCCTCAACAGCAGTAGCTTCCTTGTCAGCCATATTTGCCCCTAAATTGTTAGAAAATTAATCTTCAAAGAGGATAGCAATATTGCGGACATACTCCTCAACATCCCTTAAATTCACATCCTGGTCTTTATCATCAGAAATATGGACCATATGCGGAGACTCGACAGAGTGATCTTTCCCTTCCAAAGTAGCTTTCTCAATTGATGGTGTTGCCTCCCTGATGATAGGGGGAAACACTAGGAATTCTGGCAAAGGATGTTTGCTAATGCTGCATAAGGTGCTAACAATTACAGTATTCCACGCCCTGGTATAGGCATAGAATAAGTTTTGCGAGTGCTTCATGTCTTCAATTGTGGTGACAAGTTTAATTTGCCGCACATTCATTCTGTCAGCCAGTTGCTCGATTTCTATAATCTTCCTCCATAATTTAGGATCTGTGGGGGCATAAGATTGTTTTGCTTCCTTATTTGGTTTCCTTTCTCCTTCTTTGGTGTAACTTCTTTCACCATAGGGGTCTCCTTCCCTCTTGTCATGCGCTCAACCGAGACATCATTGATTGGTCCCTTATTTTCTAATAATTCCTCCCCCTCACGAGGCACAACACCTTTTGTTGACATAAATGCATTATAAGAGAGGGAAATAGCAAAATACATTTTGCTTTGCTGCTCCTTCTGCAATCTCTTGATGTAGGATTGCACCAACATCTATTCGATGGTCTTTAATAATTGAATGTATGAGACACATTTTGTCTAAAGTTACCGTGGTGTTATGGGTAAAAGGCAGTAATCGGTAATTGATAAAATGGAACCAGACTTTGCTCTGAACCGTGAGGAATCGATGATGCATTGTATAATTGTTGGGGTTGTTGTCGGTCCAAATGACACCATCAATGCACAGATCATTTAGTAATAAGTTAGCACCCTCCTCCGTCAGTTGTTCTAAGATGACGATATGCTCATCTTCTCCCTCAGCAATGTTGTATAGGGCATTGATATACGCAACACTCTAGGGTACCAATCCTTCTTGAACAAAGACAAACTCTTGTTCCTTATCGATCAAATTGGCATAGAATTCCCTGACGAGGGACGAAGAATATCCTTTAGGATGGTTGCAAAACGTTTCCCACCCCAGACGTGAGATAGTCCAGTGGACTTGTTTACCCAGCGTGAGTAGTGGTGACAACTAAAATCATTGCTCTAGGTGGCAATTACGCTTCAACATATTATTGTGGAAGCGGTCTTTAGATACTTTGTAAGAAACGATACTGGTTCATTGCATGGCGACCGTTCTGCGTTGTGAGCCACCGCAGCAAAGGATTCAACGATTAATTTAGAAGAGGTTTTTGATCCTCTTATTATTTCTATGACTGTATGATAGAAAGAGAATGAAAGATACAAGAAATTGGAAGGTTGAAGAAAAGAGAGTTTTGCAACAACAATGGAGGTTGTTATAGAGTATGAAACTGGAAGGTGGAGAACACCGTCGACACAGTGGGGTGTTTTTATAGAGTATGAAACTGAAGAGGCATAATTGTGTCCACTGTAGGGATAGGACGTTGTGTTTGCATCCAATAAATGCAATGACACGGATTGTCCTTTTCCAAATCGATCCGAAAGTTAGGGAACAGGGTGAACCAAACAGCGGGATTCTTTCTTGAAACGTTTCACTGTGATGAGTTAGTAAGTAAATTGCGTCGACAAGTAGGGTTTTTTGTGCGTTGACAAAAAGAGTAGCTTTTATTCATGCAAAAGAACTAAAGAAGATAATTGAAATAAAATAAAATATGAACAGTAAAAGGAATAAATGTAATGACAAGTTAAGAAAATGTGACCAGATTAATGGTCTCTTCTGCTCGCGATCGTCTAGGCTGAGATAATGCTTCAATCATTGGCTATTTACCTTGAATTGTTGCCCATCAGTTAAGTCTTTAATTGTCACCGCACCATGAGGAAATGATTCGACAACTTCGAATGACCCTGACCATCTGGAGCGTAATTTTCCAAGATGCAGTTTTAAATGTGAATTAAATAAAAGTACTAACTAACCTGCAGAAAATTGTAGCCGCAAGATAATATTGTTGTGCCATCTCTTAGTTTTTTCTTTGTATATGGAAGCATTCTCATATGCATTTCGTCGAATCTCCTCTAATTCAAAAATTCTAACAATCTCTTTTGTCCGGCAACATCATAATCCATATTCACTTACTTAATTGCCCACATGGCCTTATGTTCAAGTTCCACAAGCAAATGACAGGATTTACCAAAAACAAGCTGATACGACAACATTCCTAATGGTGTTTTGTATGCTGTGCGAAGCACACAATGCATCATTGAGCCTTGAAGACCAATCGCGTCTAGATGGATTTACCGCCTTTTCAAGGATATTTTTAATTTGTCGATTAGATACTTTAGTTTGGCCATTCATTTGTGGATGATATGTGGTTGTCATTCGATGTTTAACACCATAACACTATAATGCTGTCGCAACTTGATTGCAATGAAAATGAGTGCCTTGATCATTGATTAATGCTCTAGGTGTGCCGAATTGTGTGAGGATGTGTGTGTGAAAGAATTTCAACACTGTCCAAGCATCATCTTTAAGAACAATAATTGCTTCGACCCACTTTGATACATAATCGACAGTGACCAAAATATAAACATTTCCAAAAGAATTAGGAAATGGTCCCATGAAATCCATACCCTAGACATCGAAAAGCTCAACTTCCATAATAGGTTATTGCAGCATTTCGTTATCGCATTGTTGAACAAAATTGTAGGCGTCTCGAAACAATGTTGGCCAATAAAATCCTAACTAAAGGACCTTTACAGTTGTCCTAGCACCACCAAAATTACCTCCATAAGGGGCATCATGGTAATGCTTTAGGATAGGAAACATTTCTTCTTCAGGAATGCAGCGATGAATAATATTGTCAGCGCATGCTTTGAATAGATATGGCTTATTCCAATAATACTTTACAGGATCTCGAAGAAATCTTATCTTTCGGTGACAATTGCACTTAGTGGTAGTTTTTCACAGACCAAATAATTGACGACATCCGTATTCCATAGGGATGTGTCGATAGAAAAAAGCTTCTCGCCTGGAAATGCATTGACAATTTGTGAAGTATTTCCATCTTTCTCTCAGATTCCAAACAAGATAAATGACCTGCTACCTGATTTTTTTATCCTTTTCTATCTTTAATTTCAACATCGAATTCTTGTAACAACAGGATCCATCGAATCAGCTTAGGTTTGGCATCTTTTTGGCAAAGAGGTATCGCAATGCAGAGTGATCAGTATATACTGTAACTTTTGCGCCAATAAGATACGAACAAAACTTGTCGAATGTCAAAACTACTATATACAATTCTTTCTTTGTGGTTGTATAATTGACCTGCGCTTTAATAAGAGTTTTGCTAACATAATATATATTGTGAAATACCTTATCTTTGTATTGCCAAGCACTACACCTACTGCATAATTACTTACATCACACATAACTTCAAACGGTTGTGACCTGTCCGGTGCGATGACAATAGGTGCCTATACTAATTACTGCTTAATTTTTACAAATGCTTCCAAACAAGCAGCATCAAACAAAAACTTTTTATTTTTCTCCAACAGTGAGCAGAGAGGTTTTGCAATTTTTGAGAAATCTCGGATAAATCGTTAATAAAATCCTACGTGACCGAGGAAACTCTTTATTCCCTTGATATTAGTAGGTAAGGGCAACTTCTCAATAATTTCCACCTTTGTCTTGTCTACTTCGATACCCTGACAACAAATTCGATGCCCAAGGACAATGCCTTCAGTTGCCATGAAGTGACATTTTTCCCAATTTAGCACCAGATTATTATCCTCGCATCGTTTTAAAACTCTAACTAAATTGTCAGTGCATTTATCAAAAGTGTGACCATAAATAGAAAAATCATCCATGAATACCTCCAACGAATCTTCAATCATTTCAGAAAAGATTGCCATCATGCACCTTTGAAATGTGGCTGGTGCATTGGATAAACCAAATGGCATTCGACAAAAAGTAAAGGTACCAAATGGACAAGTAAAAGTTGTTTTTGCTTGGTCCTCTGACGCAATTGCAATCTGGTTGTAGCTAGAATATCCATCAAGTAAACAGTAATAGGCCTTACCAGCAAACCTATCCAACATCTGATCAGTGAAGGGAAGTAGGAAGTGATCTTTTTTTTGTGGTAGCATTCAAACGACAGTAGTCCATGCAAACTCGCCAACCTGTAGCAATATGAGTAGGGATTTATTCATTTTTGCCATTACTTACCACCGTAATACCGCTCTTATTCGGAACGCATTGTACTGGGCTCACCCATGTACTAGCAGAAATTGGGTAAATAATGTCGGCATCCAACCATTTGACGATCTTTTTTTTACAACTTCCTTCATTTTCTTATTTAATCTCAGTTTCATTTTCTTATTTAATCTCAGTTGTTGTTCGATGCACTACTTTCCCTCGTCCTCCAGGTTATTCTCGTGCATGCAGAAAGAGGGACTAATGCCTCTGATAATATCCACAATGCTCCAGGCGATGGCACGCTTATGTTGCTTCAGTATTCTAATTAATTTCTCCTCTTTATTTGCGTTGAGATTTGCGGAGACAATTACTGGCAGGGTATCGTTGTCACTAAGGAAAACATATTTTAAATGCGTTAGTAATGGTTTCAACTCCAAAGTTGGAGCTTCTTCAATAGATGGCTTAAATAGAGGGATCATTCTATTGGTCAGATATAAGGATTCCATCTACCAACCATGCTTATGCTCAACCATATTTGCTTCAATCTATGGTCACATTCAGGTAGAAAATTGTCTTCAGTTGTCACTGCAAGTTCTTCTAAAGCTGTTGTACTTCACTCATTAAATTCTTTCGCAATTAATTCATCTAGTACATCAATATGGTGGCCTTGCTCTTTACGTCTACAGGGAATTGCTTTAAAGACACTGAAGGTAACGTGTTCATCATTGTGTCGCATGATTAACTCGCCCTTGAATACGTCTATAAGAGTGTGTCCCGTAGTAAGAAATGGTCATCCCAAAATTATGGGTACCTCCTTATCAGCTTCAATCAAGAATAATGAAATCTATTGGAAACACAAACTTATATACTAGGATGAGAACATCTTTGATTTGTCCTTTAGGTTGTGACAAAGATCTATCCGCCAGCTGCAATGTCAACACTGTGGGTTTCATGTGCTAATTCTCAATTTCTGGAATATTGATAAGGGCATAAGGTTGATACTTGCTCCTAGATCACAGAGAGCTTTACCTAAATAATGATTTCCAATAGAGCATGAAATTGTAAAACTGCCAGGATCTTTTATCTTGGGCAACAATTTATTTGTCAGTACAGCGCTGTAACCTTCTGTGAGCGCAATTATCTCAGTATCAGTCAACTTCTTTTTCTTAGATAAAAGCTCCTTCATAAATTTCCCATAACTAGGAATCTGTACAAGAGCATCGACAAGAGGTACATTGACACGTAATTGTTTCAAGGTGGCCAAAAACTTCTGATATTCTCTGTCATTTTCTTTCTCCTTGAATCTTTGTGGAAATAGCAAAGGTGTTGAAATATTAAGCTGTTACTGGTAGTTGCGTCAAAAATCTTGTAGGTCGAATGGTTGGCTTGGTTTGATTACTGGTGTCTCCTCTTCATTGAGCTCTATTGATTCTTCTTCAGATATAACTTTTTCTTTTTGCTCTGTTTTATTTGCGTCAACAGTTTGCTTTCCACTTCGAAGAGTAATAGCTTTGTAATGTTCCTTCCCCTTTTGAGTTGGATTTTCAGTATCACTGGGTAAAGCACCAAGTGGTCTCGTGCTCATATTAGAAGCTAGCTATCCTACTTGTGCTTCCAACGCTCGAATGGAAGAAGAATTTCCTTGCACAATAGATTTAGTTCTTGTAATATGTTCTCGCACCAAAGATTCAAGTGCAGCTAAAGGATCTGCTCGTGGTTGAGAGTACTACTGTTGTTGTTGATACTGTCCTTGCATATTCATATTTGGCATTGCAGTCTGTTGTGGCTGCATATGAGCATGTGACTGCATCTAATCATGATGTGCCTGCACCTGAGAATTGTTATTTTAATTTTGCTACTGATTGTAATTCCCTTGTCAAAAATTTCCTTGACTCGAGGAATTTCAATATCGAAATGTGGATGCATTTTGATTCCCCCAATGTTGTTGATTCTTGGTTGAACTGTTATAAGAATTACCATACGAGTTTCCTCTGATGTTATTAACATAAAATGCATTTTCTTCATGCTGTAGACAGTCCTTGTAGCTAGGATTATCACCGTAAATTTCACAACAAAATGTCAGGACATTCAATTGCTGAGCAACTTGAATGGAAGCAATGTCACTCGTCCCCTTCATGTTTTTAATCATGTTAGTTAATGAAGATACCTGTGCACTTAAAGCTGATATGGCGTCTACTTCAATAACTCCAAGATTCATTTTTACTTGAGCAACTTGAGAAATTGGGTATTGATAATAATGATGTGCGATTCTCTCCAAAATTTACACATCTTCATAGTAGGTGCAATCCAACAAAAGACTGTTTGCAGATGCACCGACAAGATTTCTTGTTTGCGCATTTAATCCATTGTAGAAAATTTTGATCTGAGTTTCTTGTTTGATTCTATGAATGGGACAATGTCGCAACAAAGTTTTGTAGCGCTCCCATGTGGTATGCAAGTTCTCATCATCTAACTGATGGTAGGCAGTAATACCATTCCTCAATCGAGCATTCATCGTGGGTGGATTAAAGCGTAAAATAAATTGAGTTGCAAGTGCATTCCACGATGTAATAGATCCAACATGTAATCCAAGAAATTAGGTACGAACCCTTCCTTATAATGAATAAGGAAACAGCTGCATCTTCAAAGCGTCATCAGGAACACCATGCTGACTAAAAGAAGCACAGATTAGCAGAAAAGATTTAAGATGCTCTCTTGCTTCTTCATGAGCCAAACCACTATATTGCCTATTTGAATTTAACACTTGAAACATAACCGGTTTTAATTCAAAATTCTCAGCTTGGATAGTTGGTCTAACAACCCCTGGTTACAAGTCATCTAACACAGGAACAACAAAGTCTCTGATTGTTCTGATTTGTATTTGTTTTTCTTGTGGTAGTAGTGGGTTGTTTAAATTCTGTGGTTGTATTGAAGGGACTAGATTTTGTGGCGGCAACTGTGGTATAACATCATTTCTTGGTAAAGTCATATTCCTTTGTTCTTATCTTCTCCTTTGAATAGTTCTTTCAATTTTCGGATCTAAGCCAACAATATTTTTAGGATTTCTCCTAGTGGTTATAAAACACCCAAAATTTTTTTGAAAAATAGTCAATAAAAATAACACAAATTAGTAACAAATAAAAATAACGAAACAAAAAACAACTGCAACTACAAAAATAAACATCAAACAAACGTCATCCCTAGAAACGGTGCCAAAACTTGATCGTTCTATGAACGTCACAGTAATTGATGCAAGCGAAAACTGTCAATGCAAGTATAGTTGATAGGTATTAGCTATCAGATATCAATCCCACAGAGATGGTTGTTGATGCTATAATTTTCGAAGTAATTAGAGTTAGAATAAAAGGAATTGTAAGGAATAATGTCAGCGCAATTAAGTCACAGACTGCAAAATTAAATTGAATCAAAACTGTCAAAGCAATTGTTTTGAGTTTGTGATCCAAATGTCAAGACAATTTAATAAGAAACGTAGTGAAAGTTGAAGATATTTGTCGATGCAAATTAAGGAAATTAAAGAAATAAAACAATGATGATAAAATGGAAGGAACCCTGACTTGATAAGTCGACAATCAAATGTGAACACAAGGTAAATGATAGATAAATTTTCACTGCAATTAAGTTTAATGAGATCTTACTCACTTCGACTTCTCTGTTTATCCAAGACCCAAATACTTACATTAACCACACCTTCCAGTGCTAGCAATGCTTTGCATTTGAGAACAAGTGACCAGAATTCTTTCGTGTCTCTAGCAACTTCTATTGTCTTGCTTGTTAATTTAACTTGTCACTGCACCTTCCAGTGTCAGCAACTGCAATAACACTTCTGTGATCAAACAATTAAATCCAAAGATAAACAGATATGAGGAATTTAACAGAAATCAATTTATATCTAAATTTAAAAGGTACTTCCATACAAAATTAAGTTCATCAGAATTTATCAACACTTAAGAGGAAATAAAGAACAAGTTGAAGCATTTTATTTCTAGCATTTTATTTCTAGCCTACTAGAACTCTTCCCTAATGCTCCTCTTGCGTCGCACTTAGAACACTCCTCGTCAGGAGCAGATGTTGCCTTCTTCTCACAGTCAGTTCACCCTCCAAGATAATTAAGCTGCCATGGAACCAAGCTTAAGAAAAATGAGAAAATTGAATTGATTTGTCATGAGCTAGATGATCCCCTATCTACTTCCCTCTCCTCAGTATTTATCTTTGCTGCCAAGTACAGGTGTCCTTCTCTCAGATCTAACTTCTTGCAGCTGTACAAGTTAGTTAATCCAACTGTACAGTCACGCAGATCCGGTATATGCAGTAGGCAATTGCATGTTGTCACGACATTTCTGGATGTAAATTTAGATTTTAATATGCTGTGAAAACTTTGATAACCTCAGACATTGGTACTTCTGGATATGTTCAAACAATAAAATCCCTAGTGCAATCTGGAAGTGCTCATACGGTGACATGTTTGGGCTCAATTCTGGATTAAAATTACGGCGATAGCCTTGAACACTTTCTTTCTTTGATCTTTTAAGATAGATCCCTGTACTGACATCTCAAGATGCTATACTGACACTAAATGTAGTGACATTAGTAGCATAAGTATAAATTGAGAACATCGTGTGTTGGACTATGTGTTTACACGAATTAGGGTCACACGGTCGTGTCCTAGCCCGTGTGTAAGCGTGTATACTTTGCACCCATTTTACTCAGGGCAAATGCTCGTGTAGTGGGTCATGTTCTAGGCCATGTGTACCTACAAAAAAGCATAAATAATGTGCAAAATTTCCAATAAATCCCTCAACACATGCCTAACATAACATTTATCAACAACCTATGAACACATATAGAAATTTAAGCAAAACATACTCATTTCCATGTAATAGCATACTAAAACATACAAGTCAACAAGCAAAATTTCATCATCCTTCAAGTAGTACATAACAACCTAAGTACATTCTAAAGAATAACAACTTAAGCAAAGTTACAAAATTCATCATCCTAATACATGTCATATATAACCAAGTGATTAGGGTCTACCGACCGAGCTCCCTGGATAGTGTGATTCTTCTTGGGGATTCGATCTTCAACAGAAAAACGAATCTACAAAACAGTAAACAATACACAGATAAGTTTACAGAGCTAAGTAAGTTCGTTGAACAATTAACTTACAGAATAGTTTATTTGAATGAAAAGAGATTAAACAGTCGTCTATATTCTTTCCACATTTGTATCCAAACGAACTCTTCGAGTCTTCTAGTAATATAGCTCATACGAGCTCAGTTAGTAAATTGCTTCTACGAGCCAGTATAGTATATTGTTCCTACAAGCCAATACAGTATATTGCTCCTGTGAGCCAACACAGTATATTGCTTTTACAAGCCAGTATTGTTCTTACGAGCCAGTATTGTTGATTCCTTTCGTCTCTTCCTTTTCGTTCCAACATCACAAAATATGACCAAAACAATTAAAGTTAGAATTTTCAAATATAAATATAGTTACACGAACTTATCAGACGAATTTGCAGTTAAAATGGAACTCTATGGATTATTCTATAATTTTCCCTTTTGCACGATCTACCGTTCACTCGTGATCTAGATCAATAATTCATCAAATTTCTACATTGAATCATGAAATTTAAATCATTTCTTGCATTTATGTCCCTTTTGAGAAATTTACAAAATTACCAATATATTTTCATTTTTATTCAATTTAGTCCTTAGACCTTAAACATGCAAAATAACCATTCTTTTACAAATCACATACTAGCCGAATATTCATAGCATTCATACAAGTCCCCACAACCACTTATTTCATAACAAGTACAAGTAATTTTACCATTTTAGCATTTCAATCCCAAAACCCTAAAATCATCAAAATCACTTTACAAAGTCAACCAATCTATCAACCAAACTTTCAACACTTTCAAGAACTAACAAGAACAAGTTTATTCATCAATGGAAAATATTTAACGTTTGACAAAATCACAAATTAGTCCTTAGGTTAGCTAGATTAAGCTAATACGGACTCAAAAACATAAAAATCATTAAAAACAAACGACAATTACTCACTCAATCGATGAACCAAACTTGACCAAAGTTCTCCAACCCCTAGCTATGGTGGTTTCGATTTTGTGAAGAAGAAGCTAAAGAAAATTAGGTTATTTCTTAAGTTTTAATGTTTTAATCATATTAGGTTTTGTTTATTTACCATTTTACCCTTTTAACTAATGAATTTTTCCTTAATAATTCCAACCCATTACTGTCCAACCAACTTTACAAGTTGTAATTACCTATTGAATCCTTTTCTTACCAATTTACTCATCATTTAATACTTCTAGTCAATAGAATCCCACTTTCACACCCTTTTACGATTTAGTCTTTTTTACTTGATTAGCTATCTTAACGATAAAATTTCCTAACCAAATTTAAAATGATACTAATGACATCATAAATATTTAATATCTATGACTTGAATTGTCAGAGTTGTGGTCTCGAAACCATTGTTTCTAACACCATTGAAAACTAGTAAATAATACATAGATAAGCTTACAGAGCTTAGTAAGTTCGTTGAACAATTAACTTACAGAATAGTTTATTTGAAGTAAAATAGAGTAAACAATCATCTCCATTCTTTCCACATTCGTATCCAAATGAACTCTTCGAGTCTTCTAGTAAATATAGGTCATAAGAGTTCAGTCAATAAATTGCTCCTACGATCCAATACTGTATATTGCTCTTACGAGCCAATATCACTCTTACGAGCCAATATTGCTCTTACGAGCTAGCATTGCTCATGTGAGCCAGTATTGCTGCTTCCTTCCGTCTCTTCCATTTTGTTCCAACATCACAAAATATAATCAAGACAATTAAAGTTATAATTTTCAAATAGAAATATAGTTACACGAACTTATCGGACGAATTTGCTGTTAAAATGGAACTCTAGGGATTATTCTGCAATTTTCCCATTTCCACGATCTGTATCTCACTCGTTAACAATTCATCAAATTTCCACATTAAATAATGAAATTTAAATCATTTCTTTCATTTATGTCCTTTTTGGGAAATTTACAAAATTACCATTATATTTTCATTTTTATTCAATTTAGTCTTTAAACCTTAAACATGCAAAATAACCTTTCTTTTCCAAATCACATACCAGTCGGATATTCATAGCATCCAAACAAGTCCCTACAACCATTTTTTCACAACAAGTACAAGTAACTTTATCCTTTTAGCATTTTAATCCCTAAACCCTAAAATCATCAAAATCACTTTACAAAATGAACCAATCTATCAACCAAACTTTCATGAACTATTAAGAACAAGCTTATTAATCAATGGAAAAATATTTAACATTTGACAGAATCAAAAATTGGTCCTTGGGTTAGCTAGATTAAGTTAATACGGACTCAAAAACATAAAAATCACAAAAAACAAGCGAAAAATACTCACTCAATCGATGAACCAAACTTGACCGAAGTTCTCCAAGCCCTCGCTATGGTGGTTTCGATTTTGTGAAGAAGAAGCTAAAGAAAATTAGATTATTTCTTAAGTTTTAATGTTTTAATCATATTAGGTTTTGTTTATTTACCATTTTACCCTTTTAACTAATGAATTTTTCCTTAATAATTCCAACCCATTACCGTCCAACCAACTTTACAAGGTATAATTACCTATTGAATCCTTTTCTTACCATTTTACTCATCATTTAATACTTCTAATCAATAGAATCCCACTTTCACACCCTTTTACGATTTAGTCCTTTTTACTTGATTAGCTATCTAAACGATAAAATTTCCTAACCAAAATTTAATAAAATACTCATGACATCATAAATATTTAATATCTATGGCTTGACTTGTTAGAGTTATGGTCTCGAAACCATTATTTTTGACACCATTGAAAATCATGATGTTATAGACATCCTTAATCTTTTTGGGATAAATTTGTTCTCTCAATATTATCCTATTTTATCTCATGGTAACCGTTACATCTTCCTTCACAGAAAGTCAATTACTATCAAAGAGTAATTAAGTCATTCATAGTAGTGACAAACGGTCCATGGTCACATTTACTTTCCATCCATCAATGAGTGAATGACTTAATTACTCTTTGAGTAAAGCTACATACTAGAAAAGTCGTATACCCAATGCACCCAACTTTCGCTTCCTTATCTATTCGAACTCAAGCTTTTACTTACATCAAAGTACCGAGTCACACATACATAGTTCATCAAGCTCTCAGGATTAATGTATGTCACACTATGAACGTCACAAGTGAATAAACCCATAAACAAGTTCAAGATCTATTATACTTAGGTCTTGCTCGATGTACTATTAGTCCAGTTAGTCACATCTATGTCTCTATCTTCTGGGAATCATCTGTTTCGATGCTCAAAACAAAACATCTCTCTAATTGAACTTGATAGATGGCATATGAATCTTTCAATCGGGTTTCTCATTTCCAATTAGACTAAAGACATGTTTAGGTTCATTTAAGTTGTTTTTCATATTACGATCCAATCACGTAATACTGCTTAGTATTAGTTAAACATTAGATAACTAGTGAGCTAAAATTTGCTTCCATTTTGATTTGAATGCAAAAATCATTGAGTATAATATACAAATGATATTAATGCAATTCATAAATATTTTTATTAAACCAATATGTTAGAAAAATTACAAGTTTACAAACAAATATACTACATTTAGGGCACCAAATCCAATAGATATATCATAATCCACTTCACTGCATTCCATTACTCTTTGCTTGGATTAAAAAGAATCTGACTAATAGTAACAACCACATAAGTTAATTTCGATCTCATGTATACCATCACATACATCAAACTATCCATGTCTGAAGAGTAATGAACTTTCCACGTGTCTTCCTTCTCTTTCTTTGTTGAAGGACTTTTCTTGACATTCAACTTGAACTACATAGCATAGGGAGTGCTCACTACTTTAGCTCTATCCATATTAAACCTTTAAAGTGCTTTCTCAATGTACCTCTCTTGTGATAACCATAACTTCTTAGCCTTTCTATCACGTGTCAATTAAATGTCAAGAATTTTCTTTGTTAGCTCAAATCCTTTATCCTAAAGGACTTACTCAACTTTTTATTCAACATGGTGGTTCTAGAAGCACTACGAACAACAATAAGCATATCATCAACATATAGCAATAGGATAATTAAATCATCACTAGAGAATCTCTGAACAAAAATACAATCATCAAGAGTAGTCTTCTTGTAGCCATGCTCCCCTATAATAGACTTAAACTTCTTATACCATTGCCTCGGAGCTTACTTCAAACCATACAAACTCTTCCTTAATCTGCACCCATAGTCCTTTTTTCCCTTGTGCAACAAAACCCTCTGGCTACTCCATATAAAGATCTTCCTCCAAATCGCCATGACGGGAAAAGGTTTTCACATCCATCTGTTAAATCTCTAAGTCATAATAAGCTGCCAAACTTAATATAGTTTTGATAAAGAGCATATTCACAATTGGAGAAAATATTTATTCAAAGTCAATCCCTTATTTTCTATTTGTAACCCTTAACGACCAATCTAGCTTTATATTGTGAAGTTGAATTCTCTTTTTACTTCAACTTGTAAACTCACTGATTTTTTCAAAACTCTCTTACCCTTTGGCAATTTCACTAACTCAAAGATATGATTGTCATGTAATGTTTGAAATTCATCTTTCATAGCCTTAACCCACTAACCGTTGTATTCACTTTCCATAGCCTCTTCATAATACTCAAGTTCTTCCCCATCTGTCAAAAGAACATATTCATCAATAGAACACCTTAAGAAAGATCGTCGATCTCTAGTTGATCTTTGAGGTTGAACTATTGGTGGAGCTATAGGTTCTTGGTGTTGATCATTCTCAACCTCACATATGGGAGCATCAAAATCAACTATACCCTGTTGGTCATAAATGTTATCTTCATGCATATCATCCTGAATATGATTCAATGGAGGAGCTAGAGGAAATGGATTTGTGTCAATCAAGACACCAATACCTTTTGGATCCATCTTATTAGTCTTATCAATTGTTCGATGGTTTGATCCTAAAAAACCACATTTATGCTTCTCATAAGTTTCTTTTCAATCATATTATATAGTTTATACCCAAGCTCATCATGATTGTAACAAATGTAGATACATTGCTGAGTCTTGGCATCTAACTTAGATATCTCATCTTTTGGAACGTGAATAAGTGCCTTGCAATCGAACACATGTAGGTGATCATATGACACATCTTTACCAAACAAAAACCTATTTGATACATCACCTGCAAAAGAACACTAGGAGACAAATTAATCACATGTAAAACTATATACAAAGCTTCAGTTGAAAAAGATCTAAGTAACTTTGCATCTGAAAGCAAACATATAAATCTCTCAATCAATGTTTGGTTCATTCTCTCTGCCAACCCATCATTAGTACGAATGCACTTCAACTTCTTCTTAGTCTCTCTCAACTAAATCTTGAAATTGCTTAAACACATCAAGTACATGGTCCTTTCTTTTCAAATCATAGGCCCAAAGCTTGCTCGAATAATCATCAATGAAAGTCAAAAACTAAAATGCACCACTGTGTGACCTAACCTTCAACGGACCACAAACATTAAAGTGAACCAACTTTAGAAAATCTAACTTTCTCGAAGGAGGATGACGCTTAAACAAGACTATTCTCTTTTTTCCAACTGATCAATGAACACAATTCTTCAGTATATCTTTCTTCAAATTTGAAAGTTGATTATTCTTAACCAAACAATTAAGCCCCTTCTCATTCATGTGACTACATCGCCTGTGCCACAACTTTATTGTGTCATCGTCTTTTGTCACATTCAACATGCCTCAAGAAGTTCCATCAAATACAAATTCGAACTCTTCTTCCTTCGAGCTACAACTAATGATCCTTTAGTCAATTTTCATTAACCCTCACTGAAAGTGATACAAAAACCATCACCATTAAGCTTTCTTGCAAAAATCAAACTCAAATGAATATTCAGTGCATGCCTAACATATTTAAGTGTCAACATGATTCCATTATTAGTGACCAAGCTAACATATCTCATGCCAACAATCTGTACCAAAATGTCATTATTCATCTTCAAACCCCAAATCACTAAAGATATAAAATATGAAGAGCTCCTTTCGTAATGTAACATGAAACAAAGCGCCAATGTCTATCGCCCAACTAGTCTCGTCACATGCTAGGTTGATCTAATTCTCATCACAAAGGACTAACAAGTCATTGATAGTAGCGACAATAACATGTTCCGATTTCTCATCATCCCTTCTCTCTTGTTTATCAACATCGTCTCTATTCTCTCTTTTTCACTTGTAACAATCCTTCTTGATATATCATTTCTTATCGCAATGATGACACTCAAGATTCTTGTATCTTAATCTCAACTTGCTTCGACTTTTACCTCTACCCTTTTCACCTTTGTCTTTACTTCCCCTTACTTTTAGTAATTAAAGCCTCATATTATGATAAAGAACCTTGAGACCTTTTTTTCACTTCTTCATTCAACACACCACTCTTAGCAATTTCTAAGGTCACAATACCCTTTAGAGCAGCATTAATGAGTGAGACTCGAAACATATCCCAATAGTTTGATAGAGTATCAAGTAACCAGTGCCCCGTAAACTTATCATCAAAATTTAATTCTCATACCAAGTAGGTGAGTCAACAAACCTTGAAACTCATTCAAGTGGTTGGATATAGAAGTTCCTTCCTTGTAACTTAACGTCATCATTCTCTTAAGCATAAATAACTTCAAAGCATACAAGTTTTCAAGCTTGCTCCACAATGTACTCGCATATGTCTCTTAATCAATGTGGTTATAGATATTCTCTTCAACAAATTGCCGAATAAAATTGCAAACCTGTTGATGCTCAAATTTTCACTCATCATCAATTTTCGACTTGAGTTTTTTAGTAGCAAAAATAGGAAGGTGCAAAGGCTTGACAAACAAAAGATCTTTCATCTTGTCTCGCCCAAGTTGATAATTTGTGTCATTCAATATATTCATCTTACTAGTGCTAATTACCAAGATTAACAAACTCGAGAATCAAACTCTAATACCAATTTATTGGGAACATGAAAGTTGGTCAGTGTGAAAAAAAAATATTTTCTCTCACTTTTCTCCTTTTTTTTCTTACAGTTGCAACACACTCTTCTTTTTTTTTCAACAACCCCACAAATTATATATGTAGTGCACATATAAAAGTGGGCTTTCATGTAATGAAGCTACCCATGATTCAACTCTTAAAATTGACAATTAATGAATTGATTTAAGCAATCGAGCCATTAATTCTCAGTTATAAAATTTAAAATTAATTTAAAACTCAAATCTATTTAAATTAAATGAGGATGTTAATATTTTTAAAATTATGAAATTGATAAAAAAGACCTCCACTTGTGAGAAGAAACCTTTTGTTAAGCTCTTTCTTCATCTTTTCTCATGACATGATCAACTTTTGTTTTTCCTTCAAATCTTCCACCAAATGGATGCATACTCTTTCTACTTGATGGATACCAATTTGATTTATCCTTTTGTAATCAAAGATATATTCGAGGATGTCTAATCAATGGATAAAGTGTTTTGGATGTAATTGACTTGTAAAATTCAAAATACTTACTTTAAAGTAAAGAAAAAAAATTCTCCCAAAGCATATTTCACAATTAAAAAAAATTAAAAAAAAAATTAGTCGAATCTCATGTAATAATTTGATGATAAAAAAAATTCATCATTTTAAATATGATATAAATTCGAATCGCATTAATTATATTTATTATTTAAATTTTATCATATTATTATAATTAAAAAACTAATCGAATTAATCTCTTTAAGTTTTACCATAAGCTAGCCGGGTTAGTCTCTTTCTCTTCCTACTCCATTTGTAAACCATGACGTTGACTTTCACAGTGCGCAGCTGGCAGGCTTAGTACACGTTTCCAAAATATAACAAATTTTAAAGTCTATTTACCCCAAGCGTAAACTGTTTTCTTTCATCATTAATGGTGTAATTTGGTGTAAGAAATTAATTGATTTTTTTACCCAAAGATTTTTAGATTATTTTTATCCTCAAATCACTAAATATCGATATTGAAGTATCCCATAGTAATAAATGTCCATGTGATTTGGGATAAAATAATATTGTTTGTACTATTTATCTAAAACAAAAAAAAATTCCACCTTAAAATTTTTAATTGAGATATGAATGCACTATACCAATTATAAAAAATAAAATGGGCTTTGCACCAATGTAAATAAAGTTCAAAAAAAGTTTTATAAGATTGAAAGGTTGGTTGAACGTTCCATGGGTATATTCTAATAGATCTGAACACTTGCTCTGAATTGACTTACATATTATAATTGCTCCAGCGGATAACTAAAGAAAAAATAGATAGATAAATGAGAGATAGAAGAGAAAGAAAGTAATTATTAGCATTAAGTATAGATAAGATATGTGATAAAATCTCAATTTGTTTGTGAAATAAAAAAATTCAACTACCACGTGCCAAATAAATATTTTAATTATTATATTATTTTTAAAGAAAATATTTTATATTTTATAAGTGGAGTTTTTAAACTCTACAAGTAAGATAAAAAATTGACAAATGTCCAATAAAAATATAATGAATTATTAAAATATATATTTAAAAAAATACGTGTCAATTTTTTAAGGGTTCTTGTGGAATAAAAAAAATATTGTATCAAATACACACTTTAGGTTAAGAAAAAAGATAAATATAAAACTATAAAATAGTTTATAAATTATTTAAGTACTTACGAAAATCTATTTTTTTTATGTACATGTATTAATCAAATAGTTAAATAAGTAAATTACATTCAAAGTTATTAAATTATTAATTAATTCTATATTTTAATTATTCAATTTTAAAAAATTATTAAATAATTTAAATTTTTTATTTAAATATTGAACTATTAAATATCTAATAGAGTTCCGCCGTTTATCATATATAATACAATACATATTAGTTAAGTAATTTCCACGTGTCTTTAAAGAAACAAAGATTGAGGAGTGGCACTTACATGGAAAAATAGTCCAAATTTTAGCCTCTAAATCTTTTGATTTTTTTTAATTAATAAATTAGCTTACTCATACTAACTTCCTTTTAATTAATTCTAATGAAAAATAGACTCAATAAACATAATTAAATCTAACCATGAATCAGGTCATCTGCTCAAGTTTGAAAGTTTATTCGAAAATGAGAGGATTTGAACAAAAAATATAAACCCGAAAAATAAACTTGAATAAAAAAATAAAAAAAATTTAAACATATCAGACCTCAAGATAAATTTTTTTGCTCGGGCCTAACATTATCCAATTTGAATTTGCCTAAAAAAACTTTCCTATTATTGTTTATTGTTGTTTTCCTATTATTTTGCTTCTATTTTGCTATTATATTACTATGATTTTATTGTTATTGTTTCGATATTGTATAACTTTTGTTTTATTGTTAATTTTACTATTATTTTAGAGGCACTTGCTTACTAAATTGCAACTATCTTAATGTTATTTAAGTATAAAAACTTTTTAATATATATTTAATCTATTAAGAGACAAAATGTTTTTAACGTATTTGATGTATTTTATTTTTAAAATTTTTTTTATAAAAAATAATATAAAATTTTAATGTGAGTGGATTAGGTAAGACTTCAATTTAACATTTTTTATTTACGTTGGGTTTAGGCAAAATGTATACCTATTTTTCAAGCCAACCTGAGCCTAAAACACTTAACTAAAATTTTGCATCGACTCAACTAAAACTTGACTCGACTCATGATCAGGTCTATGCGTACCCCATGTATTAGATCTTATCATGGGTCGGGTTATCCATTCAAACTCGAATGCCAATCTGAATTTTGGGAGTGGGTAAAATTATTAGGCCTGAAAAATGAACTTGAACAAAAAAAAAAAAATAACCTATTTAAAATATGAATCAGACTCGAGCTTGAACATTGAAAGTTCGAACTCAATCCAATCCAACCCGACCTATTTTAAGTTTATAATATGTTATATTATGTATTTTAAAACACATTAAAAAGATAAATCTATATTAAATATATAATATTATTATAATGTAAATATTAAAATAATGCTAAGATAATCATATAAAAATTCCAATAACTAATATATATATATATATAATTATTAAATATTAAAATACTATAATATAATATAAATACTATTTAAAAAATTTAAAAATAATATAGATGGATTTAAAATGAATTTTGATTAGTTTTTTGTAAATATAAAAAAATTTGGTCAATTTCACGCCCAAATTTTGAATTAGATCGAACTTTAACAAACATAAAATATATTAATATCATGCTTAAATTCAGTCCAACTCAACCATGATCACCTTTACCGTACATTACTCAACATAAAATTCCAAAATTCATTTTGTTTAAGAAAATTAAGATAACTTTTGCATTGCCATAATTTAACTAATATAGTGACTTAATCCGCTAATGATAAAAATTAATATCAAATTCAGACTGAATATCATCTTTTAGGAGTGATTTTTAGTATCAACTAGATTAAAAACTTAAAAAAAAAATAAAAAATCACACATTCATTTCTTTAACATGGCAAAATGGGCACTCCCAACTCTCTGCTTATTACTGCCAAAATTTGCAGCAACCATATGCAGATACGATGGCTAGATCACAGTTACAGATTGGAATACCATTTAAATCTCTTAGAAGTGCCTACTGAAAACAGTGTTCTTTGGCAGTATCATCAATAGAATTGATCATGAATCAGGCCATCGTACTAGATCCGTCTGAAAAATAAGAAAATTTAAATAAAAATATAAGCTCAAAAATGGATTTGGACAAAAAATGAGGCCTATTTTTAAATGGGTTAAACCTCGAGTAAAAGTTTTTTGGCCCGAACCCGGCCCGACCCGATCCGAATAAATTAATTATTTTTAATAAAAAATTATATTGATATCTTGGTTCTATTTTTTACTGTTTTGGTTGTTTTTTATTTTTTATATTTTTTACTGTTTTGATGCTCTTTTTACTGTTTTGATATTATTTTTACTGTTATTTTATTACAATTTGTGTTGCTATTTTTATTGTTGTTTTGCTGTTAATTTTGCTTTTATTTTGATTGTTATTTTGATTATTTGAATTTTTTATACGTTTTTACTATTGTTTCGTGATTTTTTTAATATTATTTGAATATATTTTATTATTAATTTTTCTATTACTTTATTTACAATCATCTTAATATAAAATTTTTTAATGCATTTTAAATTTATTTATTTTTTAATGTTTATTTTAATATTTTTAAATGTATTTGATATATTATATATTTTTAAATTTATTTTATATAATAAAATAATCTAATAACATTAATACGAGTCGAGTCGAACCAGATCGAGTTCGAGCTTGACTTCTATAATTCAAGTCGGACTTGAACAAATTTTAAGTCTATTTTTCGGACCAAGCCGAACTTAACAATTGGGTTTAAAAAATTTATTAAAACCCGACCTAACCCACGATCAGCTTTAATCATCAACTCTCAGCTAGCTTATATATATATATATAAAAAAGGGGTTTCATTTTATTTTTATCCAGTTTATGAGAAAGCTTATCACGAATTGCCCTGGAAATATGTACCCAGCTATGGTACTATCCATTTAGCACGTCCCTGGTTGAATCATAGTGACTCAATTCAACTCTAACTCTATCTCCAGCCTATACACATACGAAATTCTTACATATCTTCAACGATTGGTAACCTAAAATTAGATCTTTATTGTCTAAAACAACTCGAAACATACCATTGGGAAGTCACTGTCACGAAAAACATGAAGATGTTTTTAGCTGGATTCTGAATCCTTGTCAGGTGATTCTTCTTCCATGTATGGATCCAAATTCGGACATGTGCAGCCATTGTACTGTTGAATGACCAAGACTGATGCTGTTACTGAGAAATCTGGTGAAATCAGCAAACTACAAACAGGTCCTAGTTCAGGGCATTCACTTCTCCTCCTTAAAGCTAAGGCCAGTTCACCTTCAGGCATTCTCCCCACAAGGAAAAGGTTGGAGCGGTCTTCCCCACGGATTGCAGCAATGATTTCGGTGACATTTCGGACAGCTTTTTCTTCGTATCTAACGGAATCATCCTTCTGTAGATTCCTATACCGAGAAAGAAGTTCTTCAGCTGATGACTTTGTTTCGATGCCAGCGTTTTCCTGCATATTAATTGTAGAAATTTCTCCTATGGTCTCAGGTTCCACTACAAAGCGAATGATGTTTAAACTGATACCGGGGTGTTCGGCCATTCGAGCTCCGTAAGCAAGTGCTTCACAATCATCGGGACCACCGAAGAAGAGAGCTGTTATCAAGTAAGAAACATTGCTTGCAGATACATGGGTGGTTCCACCAAGGCCACGATCAACTAGAATTCCGACAGAACAAGGTGCATGCTGAAGGACCCTCCGGTTCACCCACCGGAAGTCTGTCCGAGTAGTTTCAAAAGAGCCATCTACTCGCTGGTGCTTATGGAATGGAAGGATTATGATTGCAGCTCTCTTGTTCTCAGCAGTTGAACATATATCCTCGTGCATGTCAGCCATTGAAGAGATTGAAGTCATTGATCGGACAGTTACTTGACTCAGTTGTTGGAAAGCCTCAAATGCCACAACCACATGGTCAGAATCTGAACGCCGACCCTTACTCCAGAAGGGAAGCCCATTTTTCCTTGCCTTGTGTACCATTAGTATGGCCGATGATCTCTCTGACAGCTCCATGAGATGCAGAGCATACACGGACAGTCCTTCACGCTTCGCAACTCCTCGTGAAGTCTCAAAGAGATTGATCATTGATGGTATATTTATTGTACTGTGAAAACAGGCCAATATTCTTAGTTGAGTATCTGAATTTTTTCTTTCAATGGTCCTATATTTGTAGTCCGTTTTTCGCCTCGCAGGCTTATAAACTGCCATAACAACTGGTGTGGTAATGAATGTAGTGAAGAAAGCCATTAGAACCATGATAGCAAATGTTTGATCATTCAAAACCTGAAAGTTCAAAAACCAAAAAATGCATCAGTTATTTCATAAAAAAACATGACCTTAGTGATGATCACTAAAGAAAGAAAACTCAATTCACCTTTCTATCCTTCCCAATGTTGAGAACAATCAATTCCACCAACCCTTTTGTGTTCATAAGGAACCCGAGTACTAGAGCTCCACGAAGAGGCACTTTGCAACAAAGGGACACCACAACAGTCCCAATGATCTTCCCGAAACATGCTGTAAAAATCACCAAAGCCAGAAGACCCCAGGATTGGAGCCCTTGAATTGTTGCAATATTTGTCTTCAGTCCACTTGACACAAAGTACAATGGCAAGAACAGACCAGACACAAGATCCTCAACTTTTTCCACAAGAGCATGGGCAAATGGCCCTTCCTTTGGGAAAAGAACTCCAACCACAAAAGCGCCAAACATGGCATGAATTCCAATGGCATCAGTTGTGAACCCAGCTGCAAGAACAAAGGCTAATGTAGCACATATGTATATCTCTTCTACCGGTTCACCTTCATGGCATCGACGAGCCATCCATTTGAAAATTGGTGGTACAATGAAAGCCAAACAAATGACAAAAACACAACCAGACAAGAAGACCCAAAGTGATACAACAGGAGAAGTGTTGGAGCCAGATAGGGCAACAGCAAGAGCAAGTAGAATCCATGCAGCTACATCATTAACAGCTGCAGCTGACATAGCCATTCTTCCAACATCTGTGGTTAAAAGCTTCAACTCTGCTAGAATGCGAGCTAAGACAGGAAAGGCAGTGATAGAAAGAGCAACACCCATGAATATAAGAAAAGAAGAAGCATTTACACCTTTCGATATAGTTGCTCTGAGTAAAAATGAAGAACCGATTCCTAATGTAAAAGGAACCCCTATACCAGCTAGGGCAATTGCAAGGGCTGTTTTCCCAGTTTGCCGCAGGGCTTTGGGATCTATCTCCAGGCCAGCAAGGAATAAAAAGAAAATGAGACCAACGTTTGCTAAGGTATCCAATACAGTGAGACTCTTGGGAGGAAATATAGCTTCTAAGTAGCTCTTGCTTCTACCCAGAACAGATGGCCCAAGCAAAATTCCTCCCTGATACATGAGAAAAATATATAAATGATGTCACTATCAAATTAACCATAAATTCTAATGAATGAAAAAATGTTTATCCGATCGAGACATCCACTGGGAAGCCAAAAAAGAGAAAAAAAAAAGGCTTTTTCAGATCAACTAGTTCCTACTGCATGACATGTATATAGCTGTTCTAAACTTTGCATAAGCTTGTTGGTCGCTTGACCATCTTACACTTGACAAGAATATCTTAATTCAAAGTGAACAAGGAGAAGGGAGAAGAACTAAAGCAACAGAACCTCATACTTTCTCCATTGTTCTACATCAGTCAGCAGGTATGCTAATAACCATCCATAAATAACACTAAGATGGGAATTAATAAATGATTATTGCAGAAGTATGAACATTGAAGAAAGAAAGGGAACTCACGATGATCTCCGCTACCACACGTGGCTGCCTTATCGGCCTTAAAAGAACAGCGAGACCCCTTGTGAGTGCAACCACCAAACATATCTGCAGAATGGCAAGAGGAAGTGCATAATCAAGAGGGTTATCACCCTGGAAGAAACCATTTGATGTAGCCTTCATCGGCGATGGACATTTCTGACCTACACTAGTATTAGAAGCCATATTCCACTGAGACAACACCAACACAGACCAACACGTTACGCTTCAGTTCCTACAATGACGGATAGCTTGTCAAACTTCAAAATCTTATAAAAGAACATACACATCCACTGAGACTGTCCTGGTAACAATATAAAAACTCCCCCTTCTCTCCTCAAAGAACGGTCAGCTTTTGTCATTCTCTTTTATCCATTGAAGTTGCAAGAAGTGAGGTCAGCACTAAATTCTCCTTCTCATATTTTAAGGTTACTACCTGAGCTTTCGTAGCTGCTTTATAACAAGAATATTCTCCTCATGGGGCTTATAGAAAACACAGTACAACTTTAAATCATATCAAAAGGCTTAATATGGATTCTAGTTGATTGCATGCGGCCACAAAAAATAAACTACTAAGACAAAATACCCAAACAACTCAACATCAAACAGTGTAGGATCATCATATCGCTGGCCCACCAGATGTGAGATGCCAATAACAGAGATGACTCTCCAAAACAACTTCATTTATTATCAAATTCAATTGTTTAATATCAACCCACTGCATGCAAATTAAAATACATTTGAATTCTCTGGGGACAGTCTTCTTTTTGCCTCGAAAAACTGTAAATGAAAAAGAATAGATATGAAACCACTGTTTTTAAGGGGATACTAAAAGTGCAGGCAGGACCAAAAAAATAACTAAAAGACCAATAAGCAGCAGAAGGGAATCCATTTACCCCAATGTTCAATCGCCATTTTCCATGAAAACAGAGAAACAGAACAGAGTACCCCCCCCCAAAAAAAAAAAAAAAAAAAGAGTTGGGAAAATCAAGAAGAAAAAAAACTAGAAACATGGTTTGAATAGAAAAAATAATAATGGGAAATACCTGTTTATCATGAAAGAATCAAAAAGCACCGAACTTTGGGCTTCAACCTCTTCAATAAAATCAGAGGTTTCAAGAGAATGGTTTCTCTGTATATATTTATTTTTGCTTCCAAGTGGGGAAAAATGATGACGGTATTTGAGGTTTAGATGAACTCCTTTTAAAGAAAAAAAAAATCGGATCTTATACTATGGGATCAGTCATTCACATACGAATTTGTATGGAATACTAAGAAGCAAAATTGTTGACTCCATGAAAACAAATTGCAACTTTTTCAATAGGTCCTTGTTTGAAATTAGTTTTTCCTATTTTTATTGGAAGGAATTCAATCATTCTATTTTCTAAATTTAAAAATACAAATTTAATTATGAATAGATTTAATTTTTTTATTAATTTCAAATTTACAACACCGAATGCAAAAATTGTTTTAGCTGTAGCTGAAATTAAATTATAAGTCAAAATATAATTTTATTATTTATTATTTTTAAAAGAAATCAAATAATTTTTATTTTTATTTTTTTAAAGGGTCAAAGATACAATTTTATCATATATTAATTTATATTTTTATTATTTAAAAAGGGACAAAATGAAAAAAAAAATTGGAAGGCCAAGGCTCCGGTCTATTCCTTTTAAATTCACATTTGAACATGATTTTTTTGTTACTTATTTATTAACTGAGTTTTTTTTTTTAATTTTAAAATATTACACTAATGAATTTAATCGAAGAATTTTAATGTTGTTAACAATTAGACTTAAATTTTAAAATAGGAAAAATAAATGAACTAAATTCTTAAAAATAAAAGTATAAGGACTAAATTATAAATGTATGAAGAATACATGGACCTATAGCAGATTTTAACCTTTTTAAATATATACAGCTGCCCATAGTTAGACATAGACTCATCAGGTTGTTTGAGGTTGGCTGGATTTTTCTAATTACTATGTTTACCTATTTCCTATTTTTAGAATATGGATTAAAACTTGAATTTCAATTTTCTAATTATTTTTTATACTTTCCACCGCCATACCAAATATTTTCAGTAAATATAATTGAAGACGTATAATAATTTTCTAATTGTGGTTGTGGATTTTGTTTTTTCTACAATCGGGAATAATTATCATTCAAATTTTATAATAGATTTTCATTTATTTGGTAAAAAAAATCTCTTGAGGATTACTTTCAATTTTGATATTAAATAATTGATTAATTTTTATTAATTTTAAAAATAATTAATTAATGATTTTCATCAATTGTATATAATTTTTTTCTACTAAATTATGTAAATTTTGAACACTACATTAATAAAATTATTTAAAATTGAAAAATTATAATTAATTATTTTTAAATATTCACTTTCGACTTTCAATATCGAAATTAAAACGAATAAAAAAAATGTACCTATTTATTTTTATTTTTGGATAATAAAGGAGGTGGTTCATATTTGCATAGATCATAAGATTATTAATGGCAAGATTAGCCATGAAATCTGCTAAGCAGTTAGCTTCTCGAAACAGAAATATGGCAATTGATTTTTTTTAATAAGTTTTTTTTTAAAGTCGATATTTTTCGTAAATGTAATTATTATTGTAATTGGAAGTAAACATTCGATTGAATAGAGTTGAATAAAGTAAAAAAAACTTTTGAGTTGATGAGTCTTATTTTATCATTTTAATTTGATTTGAATTTTTTTAATCGAGTCAAGTAAAATTATTTGAGTTAACTTAAAAAAATAAACATGTCAAATTAAAATATTATTGCATAACTAATTACATGTTAGAGCAGGAAAATAAAAATAAGATATGATAAACTTGAATCATTAATTAATTTATTTAAATCAAAAATTATTATTTTAGAAAAATTTTAAAATTTTAACTTTCTTTATATATTCTTTAAAACCTTTTTTAATTTTTTTATAATTTTATAAAACTATAAATTTTAGAATTTTTATAAATACTTTGAATTTTAAAAATTATTTTGAATTTTTTTTGTAATTTTTGTTTAGAGAAAGATCAATTTATTCACTTTCAAAATTGAAGAGACCAAAAGAGTATTTATATAAATCTGTTATTCGAAATAGTCAAGTTATTCAAATTGTAAAATTCTACTCGACTCAAACTCGAAACTCAAATTACTTATTCAAATTAACTCAAATTGAATCGAATTTTACTCATCATATTTATTTGAGATTTAAATTTTAATCTTGAGTAGTCATTAACATTTTATTGATTCATTAGTCATTATTTATTATTTATTTTCTTGTTTTGGGTTCTTTTAATGATGATTATTAGTTTTTTTATGATATTTTACAATAAAAATTCAAAAAGTCCCATATGTCTATATAAATACATAGTTTCTTTTTATTAGCTTTTATGCAAGTTGGCTTCTTTAAAAGATTTATGTTTATCATGAGAATATAGTCTTACTTGTTTTGGTATGTAAGAATGAAAATAATATTTCTTTGTGTAATTTTTTTGAATCATTTTCCTTAGAGTAGAAATGTGATTCTGGCCTTTCTTTCCCATGCAAACTTATTTGGTTATGGCACATAAGTGTATAAATTTGAACCAAATTCAACTCACGTTTTATCAAGTGGGGTAAGTATTCGATCGAATCGAATTAAAAAAATTTAAATTAATCGAGTTGACGAATTTTATTTTAGCAATCTAATTCAATTTAAAATTTTTCGCATCGAATCGAGTAAAAAAATTCGAGTCAAATCGAGTCGAGTTAATGAATCCTATTATTTAACTCAATGTTACGTTTATATGAACTTATTATTTAATTAGTAGACGAATTATAAGACTATTTAACTATATAAACAATATAAGTCCATTTGTTTGCATGTAAAATGGATTTGGGAAAATGATTTCTATAAAATGACTTATTTTTCTGAAAAAGTTAATATTTTACGGTGTATGGATGAACATGTGTAAAATATTTTCCATTTTTGATAGATTTAATGAAAAAATTTCATAATAGTTGTTTTAAAATGAAACAAACATACATTTGAAAATTTCTTGTCTTTTAATTATTTAATTAAGTTTATTTTATATATATTAAATTTAGATTTTACATTATTTTTGCATATATTGCAATAATGAGCTCAAGAACTAACGAAGCCGACATCAAGAATAAACAATACTTCTTTATAAACTAGTATAATGGTAAATGTAATTTTTGGTCCATTAAATATGATGCATTTTAAAAGCCTCATATGTAGCGTCAATAGATTATGTTTGTAATCATGGTCCTTGCTTCGTTAATCAATAAACTTGTATCTTACATGTTATTTGAGTGAATTTACAACTTTATGAAATGAAATCAACAAGACAACAATGAATTTGTTGCTGGTGAAAAAGAAAGCTTTATCTGCAAAGGAAACACTTCTTTGATTGACCTTCAATAACAAAACGGTACATATCATCTTCTTCTGATGTTTTAGAGTCATTGTGCCTATAAAAGATGAGCACACGAATACTCAAAAAGGATTGTAGAATCAACATCTCCTTAAAAAATAAAAGATAAGTACTATAAGTTGTCACTAAACTATATTCTTCGTCATAACACATTCAAGAAAATGCTTTCCATAAAACAAAGGCAGCCATACCAAAACATTCATATATTTGAAAAAACTGTAATGAAGCTTGAAATATTCAATCATGATTGATGAAATATAAATTTGTCCAAATATTTTTCATCTACAATATAGTTCCTAAACATAGGAAGCAATATAATTGCATGGAAAACTAGGACATATCAATAATTAATAAGAATATTGCAAGAAAACTATTGCTTCAAATATATGAATGTTGACAAGTAGGTTTAGCATCATTGACCAAGCTCTTGGTTTTAACTCGACTAGCTATGCTCCCAAGAACTGTTACAAATTATAAGAAGCAATAATGTGTCTCCATAGATGGTCAGATAAACAAATTGATCATTGAATCAATGATCTATAATAAGTTCTACTCACCCTGTTGCCCGCAGGTCATGCTTACATTTTTTACTACCGGATAGATTTGCACTTTCATTAAGATTTGCACTTCTAGTAAGATGATTATCTACAACAAATTCACACCAGCCACCATAGAGGCATGCTTTATGATTTTTATTTTCTAGATAGCTATTGAACTTGGCATGCCAAGTTTTCCCAGTGGAATTGCGTAAGGTCATATTACATTGTGCATTGTCAAAAATGTTCGAGCAAAGTCCGATGGTATAAACTGGAATCCAAGAAGAGAATATAGACCAGTGAATAGACTGAATAAGTTTTTTATCTTAAGCTACTCGGAGTTCGCAAAATGAATGGTTTAGAGAATAGCCAGATTCTAGTTTTGAAAGTTACCATTCTACATCTACCACGAACGTGTGATGGTTGCATGACTACCATAAAACCTGGGTTTTTAGTACTTTTAAAAGCACTAGCTATCTGAACAACGTGCACCTTTTCAATGGCTGCCAATGTTGCACCAACTGAAAGCCTCAGTTTTCATAAATTTCATAAAGTCACAATTGATTTCAAGATCTTTAGGATATCCAGTATAATACCTTCAAATTTTAACAAGAAAATAAACATAAATGCTTTATCATACAACATTCATATAAATACTACAGTTTATCTGCTTAAAACTTGATAGAAAAATAAAACCAAAAATTGAATTGAATTTGCAAGATCAAATATAAATGAAAATTTATCTTACTTGCAAGATGAACGGAGATGAGTGATCATTCTGTCAAAAAAATGATTGTTCCATTTTTGGAACGACAAGCTGAATCAGAGTCACAAAATCAGATGCTAATTTTTTTTATACCAAAGACATAGAAGAGCTTAGAGACAGCAATAGAAGGAAAGAGAACGTTATACTAACCTGGGCTTTGGCTAATGGAGAAGAGATGAAATGCTGTTGACTGGCCTGCAAATTAAAACAAAAAAATTGGGGAAAATAGTTTTTGGAAACTAGGAGAATAAACAAAAATGGTGGTTCTGCAAAAAAAGTTTTGAGAGTTCCTTTTTTGAAAAGACTAGAAATGGTTAGAGTTTTTTTTTCTTTTTATCAATGAATCTGTTGGTTGTTTTCTGATACAATCTTGGGAATTTTTACAAAAATAATTATTTATCAAAATAATATATTTTCCGTATTATTTATTAAAATGATATATTTAGAGGTGGTGCTTCTTAGATAGACGATATCATTTTAAAATTCTGACTTTTTTTAATTATTTAATATTAAAAAATTAAAAATATATAAAAAATATGAGTATAATATAAACTCGGTAAAAAATATGGATATAGTATATGGGAATGATACCTACTTGATAAGCAGCACTCTGCTACTGCTACACCCATGCTAGCCGAATCTGCTACTGCTGCATGATGATGAGACAAGACCATTTTCGATTTCGTGAAGGATAGTTGTTGAGGATCTTAAAATGGTCCGCCAAAATTTGTTTAGACACACATACAAGCACAAGCGGGGAAAACAGAAGAAAGAAAGAAAAGAGAAGGGGTGGATTTGACAGTAAGGAAGGGGGAAGGAAAAAAAAAGAAGGGAAGGTAAGAAAATTAAGTTGATATTTTAATATTTTTGTTGTATTATTTTGGTAAAAAAATTTAAGTTTAAGGTATTGTTTTGTTTTAATTTAAATTTTAAAGAAATGTTGTTTGTTAATTTAATTTTTAATTAAATGTTGTATTATGTTGTTAGTTAGTTTATAGTGTTTATATTTATTATATGTTATTATAATATTTTTTTTGATTAATTTTATAAAATTTTTAATTAATTTATTTTATGTTTAAATTAGGTAAAAGAAAGAAGGTTTTTTGAAAGGTATGTTTATGTTTTATTTTTTATTGGTATTTTGATTAATTTAAATATTTTATTTATTTGTATGTTATTATAATTTTTTTTTGTTTTGGATTTATTTTATAAAATTCTCTAATTAATTTAATTTATGATTAAATTAGGTAAAAAAATGGTTTGTTGAAAGGTATGTTTATGTGTTTAGTTAAGTGTGTTTAAAGGTAATTTTTTTATTATTTGTTTAAATATTTTTTTTCTATTAATTTTGTAAAAAAAAAAATCATTGTTTATAGTGTTTATATTTTATCTATTGGTATGTTATTATTTTTTTGCATTAATTTAGTAAAAAATCTATGTTTGAAAGGTATGTTTAAAAGAAAATATTATTATAATTTTTTAATATTTGTTTAGTTAAGTGTGTTTACTTATAGTGCTTATTTTTTAATATTATTTTATAGAATTTTCTAATTAATTTAAGTTTCTGTTTAATTTAAATTAGGTAAAAAAAAAAATTTTAAAGGTATGTTTATCTTTTTCCTTTGTAATTTACTATTTTTAATATCATTTGTATGTTTATATTATTTATTATTTCTCAAGATGTTTTAATTATTCAATAAAAAAATTGCTATTTTTTCAATAAAATTATTTATTTTTAATTTTGTAATAAATATTAGTTAAATATTATATTAATTACTTCTGACAGATTGATAATCTCGAATTTTTTATTTGCATATATGAATATGAATCCTTTTGATTAACGATGATGAGCACATATCAAAAGATGCTAATAGACATGTAATAAATTGTTATTTGTTACATTATAAAAAGTTCATTTCATTTACGAAATTAAACTAGGTTATATTAATTATTTCAGTAATTTAATAATGTCAGGATACGTACTGAAAATTAAGAGGTCGTGTAAATGGCAAAAATTATGATTCGGATCAATGCATCATCCCATACTTGGTTGCAGCGGGATTTGGATAAGCTGCACTGATCTGGACATTTGATTTACGGTACGACTTGATATCTACTTTGGTCGAGCGATGGTGGCCAGGGACTCATACCTTTCACTTATCGTGTAGGAAGTACACGATCACATTAGAGGATGTTGCACTGCAGCTTAGGCTCCCAATCGACATCGACTGTATCTAATCCGGCCCGCCTCTGTAATAACTTATTGGGAGTCTCACCCAGTGATGGTTAGTTAAGATTTTCAAGGCTGAATTTTACATGGTTGAGGGAAAGATTCCATTATTTAGCAGATGATGCTTCCGAGTTTGAGGTGATGTGTCGCTCGAGCTTATATCATGCACCTCATAAGGGGTGTACTGATGCTGACGGCAAATGGAAATTCTGCCCACCTAATGTACTTGCCCCTTTTAGTCGATTGTGATGAAGCGGGTCAGTATAGTTGGGGCTCGACACTACTAGCGATGTTGTATGGTGAGCTTTGTCGAACGATAAAGCCTGCTGCCGTTGACATATACGGGTGCCTAATATTGCTGCAATTGTGGGTCCTATATCGGATGCTTTTCTTGGCTAATATTGGATACCTACCATACGTTTTCCCACTTGTGAATAGGTGATAACATCTAAGCATTATAACAATTATTTGATTTTTTTGTGTAAATTTGTTCTAACAAGTTGTTTTTCGTAAATGACGTGAGAATCCGAATATCGGGAGGTCATTACAAGTTTCGATATACCGGTAGATGATTGAGACATATGCCGGGGAGAAGGTAAGTTATTCGTGACATGTAATTACTTGATTCATATTAATTTATTAATTATTAATTGAGTCGTGTTACTATAACAATGTTATTTAAATTTGCAGTTCGTTTGGATCCCTTATTCAGTCCCTGACGTTGCGACTATTATTGTCGGGTTTGCTCACGACCACTCACACTTGTGGTGCATTAATGCACCACTTATATGCTTTCAAACAGTGGAGTGGTACCATGGAGATCTAGTACTTCGATAGTTCGAGTGCATACAAACCATCCCGACAAACCCAATAAACTTGAGGAAGATCCATGAAATTGATAAGAAGGGGAAACTCGGGCTGGATTGAGGTTTAGTGCATAAAAATTATGTTTCGGAGTGGAGACGGATGGAGCAGATACCTCAACGTCAAATGGATCTTTGTTTCGCGTTAGAGGCATCGGTAGAGTACAAACAATGGTATTTCAAGACGGGGAAACCATATTTATATGGTGGGCAAACAATGTTAGTCCTTCCGTACACGCTACCACATGGGCAACACTTTCATCTGCCTATGCCCGAGCTCAAGCCTGAGCTTGAGCATGAGCTCGATCTTAAGCCCGAGCACGATCTAGAGCTCGAGCATGAGCCAAACCTCGAGCCGACACCCGAGTCGTATCATCCGGGGTGGTCAAGCGATGGATACATTTCGAGGTGGTTAGACGATAGATATCATACAGGTTGGTCAGGCCTGGAGTATTATTTGAAGTTCCCAAATCCAGTTCTGATCAGCAGGATCTGAGATCGTCTTTGATGTTTGATATCTTTAGCCCGATACCACAGCAGTACTCTACTCCTTTCAACCCGTTACAGTACTCCACTCCTCATCACCCATTACTGCCTCAAAACTTCACCTATGGCTCATCATCATTGATGACGAACGAGACACCCACAGGTTCGGAAGACGATTACGTTGAACGTCGCGAGCACCGGTAACGTGCTCGTCGACCACCATAACGTTTTACTCCCAAAATCACACCATTGAACCATTAAATGCGATGAGATGAGCCATTATATTCATTTTTCATTTGTATTTATTGTTTTTCATTCAGAATTAAATTTTTTTATTAATGAATTTGGAATTAATTGTGTTTATGTTTGTATTTAATTAATTATGTTTATGTTTATGTTTAGGGTTTAAGGTTTAAAGTTTTTGGTGTATGGTTTAGGGTTTTTGATGTATAGTTAGGATTGGGGTTTGGGTTTAAGGTTTTAGGTTTTGGATTTATGGTTTAGGGTTTAAGGGTTTAGGGTACTTAATTAATGGAGTTAGAATCTTAAAACCCTAAAGCCCTAAACCTTAATCTCTATATCACTAAAACCTAAACCTTAAACCTTAAAACTTAAAACCCTAAAAACCTAAATCCTAAAATGAGTTTAAAGAAGTCAATGAAAACCATAAAAAGCATAGTAAAAACAAAAGTCTTGATCCAATTTATGTAAAAGCCTTAACCTTAAAATCTTAAAAATCATAAACCTTAAATCTTAAAAAGCATAAACCTTAAACCAAAATACAAACATACAAATTATGCATTAAATACAAACTTAAACACAATTAATTGCAAATTCATTCATAAACTTAATTAATTTCAAATGAAAAATGTTCAATACCAATAGCTTAAGCCTTACTCGATCTAGAGGACTGATCAATATGGTAGGTTTGTTGGGGGCAATTACACCAAGTATGCCCAGCTAGCCTACACAGTCCGTGCAACTTGTCGCCGTTTGTTTTCTCCATAATGTCCATTTCATTGCTGATTTTGGTGACATAAGAACGACCTTTCGGATTCCTTTGCAAACCTTTGTTCGGGATAAGCTTGAAAGTCATCGGAGGCACCTCCCATGTGGATAAGTCAGGCAGGACGGGGAACTCGTTTTCCCAATAAGTAATGTGCACTCGAGAGTGTAAACGAGGTCGATGAACTATTCAACATTGAGCGACACTTTAGCACAAGCTGCAACAACATGCACACAAAGATAACAAAGTGTATCGAACCTCCTACAATCGTAGTGTTTGTTCTAGAGATCAACCCCGTATGACCTAGGTAAGATACCAAGTCGATGCCCAATGGTCTTCATAACTTAAAATTATTGAAACTATCGTGAATATATTTCAATGTTCATCGTCCTCGCTCTCCGACGTTTTGCATCTATTGTATTCCTGACAGCTTCGACAAACACGTGTTCAGCTTCATCTGATCGATTTGTCGTGTCCCCATTACTGACATCAAGGTAGCCAACCTGTAGAATGTAGTCTAGAACATGGATGAAATTGGAAGATGTCGTATTCTCTTGAACACGTCGTTAACTGACTCTACCAGGTTGGTCGTCATTTGACCATATCGATACCCGTCATCGAAACTTTGAGACCATTGCCACGGCTCCATGGTACTCAACCACTCTCGTAAAGGTTTGTTCATTTGACCTTCCATGTTATGCTCAAGTCTGATCATTCTTTGCCGGAATCGGTGTGGCTCTAGCTCGTACGCTGTAGGATTATTAACAAAACATAAGTTACAGTCTTAAATTAAAACATTAAAAATATAACTTGACACTAAATTTTTTTACCCATTTCCACAAGTCATCTTTGTCAGTCTGCATTCCTATATTCTCATTGGAAGTTAGCCGCAATGTATCGGCTGTAGTAAACCAATCTCCATGGTACACTGGTACGCCTAATGACCGTAATAATTACCTTCCCTCTATTGGAGATGATACAAATATTATTGTTATGAACAACATACCTCCGCAAGTTCGTCAAGAAGAATTCCCATTATTCCATGTCTTCTTTGTCCACAATAGAAAATACTGTCGGGAGCACATTCTGTTCCCGTCTTGAGCCATCATAATTAGTAGGATCTACGTATATTTCCCGTATAGTCAGGTCTCATCTACCAGGATAAATGGCTTGCAGTGAGGAAATGCTCGAATGTAGGGATCAAATGTCCAAAATATATACTGAAAAATTCTTCTTCCTGGTTGTATGTTATTATCCGGGCCATAATAAGCCCATTTTACCAACTTAATCACAGTACCCGGTACGTGCTATCCCATTGTGGCTATCCACTCTTGCAGCTCTTTGTACGATGCATCCTAATCACCGAATAACTGTTCCATTACCATCTGTTTTGCAATCCATGATTTCAGATATGAAACTTGATAATGGAATCGTGCTTGCATCTCGACGATCAGTGTAGAAACTTCGATGGTTGGATCGTCCTTCACCATTGGCATGATATGTGTGTAGATAGTTCTGGAATCGAGTTTCCAGTGATCTTCTGACAAACGTGTTGAATTGCATGTGTGAGGCCCGTCAAATTTTCTTATCTCCCACTTTTGCGACTTCTGGATAAATGCAGCTCATACCCATCAATTGCATCCTTCTGTCCAACACTCCTCAATATATAATGTCGGTTTAGACATGGTGAATTTGTAGTCCACCCACACATTCATGCTATACCGCTTAATGGCAAATACACACTCTTCCTTCGAGTCAAAATTTTGACCCACGAACAACTCTTCAGGTTTTGGTGCTACTGTCAATTGGTGAGCATGTATTATATTAGGGTACTCCGTAAAATCGGTTGCATTTGTCGCATTAGGGTTTATAAGTGACATGTTTGCCTCAGCAAGATTATTGTGCATCACAATACGTCGACCATCCGGGACCTCGTCATTTAGGCCTTCCTCATCGATATAATCCGGGACCTCATCCACATCGAAATAACTACCAATATCGACCTCGTGATCAAAAGGATCACTACTATCATATTCATCATCACCATCCGCATCATTATCGGGTGCAACATTAAGATCGATGCTGATCTCGCGAGCTACAGGTTAACTATCAACGTACGATGTTGGAGCCACCATACTTAATAGAGTGGGATCTTTAGCTATCTCAACATTAGTTAGCTTAGGAAATAACTGAATTGGTGCATTTTCGTTACTCCGATTCCCACAATAAAGAGCAATCATTGTCTCCACGTCTTCATCGTCTATGAGTTCCATCTCGGTAAATTTGATAGGATCTGTTAAAACTAGAAACTTATAGAAAAGTTTCGAGATCCTTCTCCCATAACGTCTAACAATTCTTTCACTAATCTTTGGCTTCATATTATCAACCGAGACATTTCGGTTAATTCTCATTGCTAGTTGTTGGCGACATTCAAATACACATCCAATTGTTGTTGTCAAAATTTCTCCATAAAAATAAACGCATACAAAAAATTGATTTTCTATATGTTAAAAAAATATCAATATCATACCATTTCGAAGGATTCTTTACAAAAATGATATAAAAAATAATTATTTACCAAAATAATACACTCCCTCCATTTCGAAATAATTATTTTTGGTAAATAATGGGGGGAGTATATTATTTTGGTAAATAATTATTTTTGTAAAAAGTCCCCATTTTGAACAACAAATAAATTATTATAAATAAAATTGCTGTTAAAAATTTATACCCTTCTCTGAACTCTTCTATTTTGTTTGAACAAAATTTGCTTCTTTGTTCAAAAAATTGTCTCCTTCTTCAAAAATTTATGTTTAAACTAATCTGATTTGAGTGCTTAAATAGGCACTGGTGCCGCCTATCTGAATGGCACCACTAGTATTGCCTACCCAATAGGCACCATTGGTGCCACCTACCCAACAAGCACCATTGGTGTCACTTACCCCATAGGCACCACCCGAAATTTTAAAATTTTGCCCTGCTGACTCGTAAGACCACTTGTGTACCTGTATTTTTTATGGGTGCCGCCTACCTAGGAGGCACCACTGAATATTTTATATATATTTTTATTTTGTAGTATAAATAATAAAAAAGGTGGTGTCAGATTTTTTAATTGGTGCCGCCTATCTAGGAAGCACTACCCCCAAGTGTACCATTTTGGTAAATAGTGGGGGGAGTGTATTATTTTGGTAAATAATTATTTTCGTAAAAAATCCTACAATCTTGGGTTAAGGACGCAATGAAGGGGGAAGGGGAAGGAGAGGAGAAGAGCTTGAAGAGGAAAAACTTTGGAAAATGTCTTACCAAAATAAAAAGGGTAAGAAGTTTTCCCCCCAAAAAGCTCTTGTTTTCCCGTGTTTTGTAAAACGTTTTGCAATGGAAAATGAATTTCAATCAAATAAACACTGTAAAAGGCTGAAAATCTTTTACGAAAAAGCTTTTACAGGTAAATGTGCGGAGCCTTGATGGGTAAATATTTATCAAAACGACGTAGTTTTACCTTTTCTTATTCGGATTTTCGGATAATTTGAATTATGTAATTCATATTTAAGTTAAACCAAAAAAAAATATTTTTTATTCGAGTTTATCCGAATTACTCGATCAACTCGAATAACTCAAACTATTTAATTCAAAAGTTGAATTCTTTATCGAATTTTTTGAATAGAATCAAATTTTGCTCACCCCTAATTCTAATCATATTATAATACTTATTTTGATAAATTTTTTTAAATGTGTATTTACTATTCAAAAAATTGCTTTCAAACATTTTAAAAATAAGTAAATAAAAAATATTTTTAAATTATAGTGAAAAGTAAAACCTTTAAATGCAAAATTTGGGTTATTTACAAAAAAATCTTTTTTTTTTTAATTTTATTTCCGGAAATGGATCATATTGTAAATTATTGATTGAAATTGACCAATTTTGCAAAAATGCGCCCACGTAGAGGTCATGTCAAGGAGTTTTCAAGAAAAGCGCATCTACGTGGAGACACTTTTCCTTGCGTGCACTAAAAGCGTGCCCACGTAGGAGCCTTTTTGCCTAAATGATGCTCATGTGGAAGCGTTTTTACCCTAAAGAGCGCACACGTGGACGTGCTTTAGGTCATGTTTTCACACCCAAGGCGCACTTTTGCCTATGTTCCATGGGCGACCTCTCTCCCTTAAACCCTAAACCCTTAAAAACTATATAAAAAAAACCCCAAACCCTTTATTTTTTCACTCAATTTTCTCTCCAAATTTTACATAAATTTCTCTTTAAAACTCTCAAAATTCTAAAAATTCGTTTAATTTAATTATGCTATTTTTAGTTTTATAATTTAATTATTTTTTAATAATATTTAATTATTTTATTTTTATTTGTATAATTTAATTGTTTTTAATAATATTTAATTAATTTGTGTCGATAATAATCATATCTCCATCGATAATAAAATCGTTACACATTAGTTTTGGCATATTGTTTCATTTAATAAAATCGAAGTTCATTTGAATATTTTTGAACAAAATAGTTTTGGCATATTGTTTCATGTAATTAAGAACCAAATTAGAAAGTTCGAGAACTTTATTATTACTCTACGAACTGTTACAATCACCTCACTGATTTCGATGTGGACATTTTGGCATTGAATGACCCTGGTTCCTACACCACTCGCATAACTTCTGTTGGCTCGTTCTTTTCAGGATAGCCATATTATCGCATATCCGAGTCAATAACGGTCGACCTCTTGGTTTGTGATGCAACTCTCTATCCGGTAATAACTTAAATGAAAGAAGCGATATAGACGACCACTTACGTTCATTTGGGATTGGTGGGAATACGTGTCTCCACACATTGTACATGTATTCTAATTTGCATACTTTGTTAACATAGCTCATAGGATCCAAACGGAGATTCTAACAAGCTGCAATTAGATGAGCGCATGGATAACGAAGTGCGTCAAACCTCCCACAATCGCAAGTCCTATTTCTGAGGTGTACACGATATTGTCCATCGGTAATACCTTGGTTCAATCTATCGATCTTCGTCACCCAAAACCATAGGTTATCGCGATCGTGACATATTGCATGCGTGGAGTTGGTTCGCACCTTATTTTGATTAATTTCTTGCAGTACCTTTCGACACCATACATGGCCTCCCTACATTTGGCCTTTATAACTCGCCGCTCGCTTTGGGAATAGTGCTGTCAGATAGAAGTATGTCTCCTTTACAACAGATGTTATCGGCAAATGACGTATTCCTTTTAAAACAAAGTTCATGCATTTCTTCAGGTTTGAGGTCACTTGCCCATATCGTAGGCCGCCGTCGTAGGACTGTATCCACTGATCGAAAGGTTTGTTATAGAGGTAGTTTGCACCTTGGTCGTTAATTAACTGTAAATTTGCCATCATCTCATGAAAATGGTCCTTATTTATCTCGTACCCAGTCATTATAAGTTGGTAGCGACTATTTACATGTCAAAAAATATATTCAAAACATAGTAGTATTTTACAAATAAAAAATATTGGTCACGATTAATTACCCATGTTGGTCACTAGTTTACGTTGAGAGGTATACTTATGTTGCCCATAGTAGTTGGATACAACGTGCCTTAAACAATACTGATGATGTGTGCGATCCTAGAGGCTTTCATCCTGTTCAATTGTGGCTAGTATTCCCGGGCCTCGATCGGAGATGATGCATATATCAGGTTGCTGGCAGACATGCCTCCTCAACCTAGAAAGAAAGAATCCCAGTCATCACTTGACTCCCCTGGTGTTATTGCAAACGCAATTGGAAGGATCCTCCTATCATCATCCTATGCCACAACCATCAACAGTAGGAGGGTGTATCTACCATACAAAAATGTACCGTCAATTTGTACTAATGACTTGCAGTACTGAAATACGTCTTGACATTGCTAAAAGCTCCAAAACAGATGCTTGAACACTCGACATCCATGGAGCAAGCGATTGTGGTAATACGCTGGGACCGTTTCAAGGTTTGTTACGTAACTTGGGACGTACATCTCCAACACCTGGCACCACTGCCACAATTTATTGTATGAAATGTCCCACCCACAATGCATCTTCTCTAATACCTTCTACTTAGTTATCCAAGCCTTGCGGTAAGATAGAGTGTAATTAAATTGGTTGTGAATATTGACAATTAAGATCGACACCTCAATCCTGGGATTCGCTTTCACCATCGGTAGTATTAAGCTAGCTATCATTAATGAATCCAGCTTGGGATGATCTTGTGATACACCTGCGACCAAAAAAGTATGTTAAATAATGCAAACCCTAGAATTTAATATTCCTAAACCCTAAACACTTGATACTGTACCAGAGGCAACACACGTATGCGGACCGATAGACTTCTTAATCTCCCGCAACCTCATCTTCTTTTTAATCGAAGTCATGATTTTCCATGAACATGTACCATCTCTCATTGCACACTTGGCCTCGAACTTCTCCGATTTGGATTTAACGACATTGTAGTTAACCCCATTCTTAATGTTATATTGCGTCAATGCACCAAGAAAAATATCCTTATTGGAAAACTCCTTACCAACTTTTATGCCACCCAAATCCAATGACGAACTTGTGTGGGCACGCCTCCTATGTGGTAGATCTGGAAACTCTAACTTATCATCTATCGCTAGATCGATATTATGCATGTAGGCTGGAGGCGAGTACGCCATTAATCGTGGATCTTCTTTTTCGTCATCCGAGCCCTATTCACCGTCTACAGGTTCGATTGGAATAGTCTTCGATTCAAAAAATGGTGCAACTTCTGCACCTTCGAGACTGGGCTCTCGGGGTGGATCCACATCAAATTCATTATCCGACCCAGCAACATCTGCCATGTTGGAGGTCCCCTCGCCAATGGACGTCATAGGGAGTACATCATCCCTTCTCGTGTAAGTTTCAGAACGTCCCCAATCAGATGTGGATTGTCAACCACCAGAAGTTGTTGCCATTCCCTAGTAAGTATTTCTAGCATAAATATCGACTACTGAGGTGCATGTCCCTTCCACTAACGGAGTGTCCTGCAGGGGTCGTGTATTCCTTTGTGCCATAAAAACCGAACGAGTCTATCTTTTACCTCCCATTAATAAGTGTTAGGCAAGGATCATGTATTCCTCTCGAATAGTAATAGATGTTGAAGTCCCTTCATTTGACATTGAAAATTCCACATATAACACAAGATAAGGTGATCCACTAGTGAGGTGCATCTGCACCATCGCCTCCAAGCCACAAGCACCTTTGATCACAAATGAGTCATATGTCATGTGATCGATCGAAACACAAAATCGATACTTAATAGTCGAGACTCTCACTGGCGTCGTTTCAAATATTTTGCGCCTAATT